>OZ014433.1:18207793-18807793 GCA_963966015.1 Aphidecta obliterata | reverse complement strand
CATCCCGCGTCTTCAAAGCCTCCAGAACGGCATCGTCATTACCTACTACGTACTTACATTTTTTACAGGCGCTTGAAAGGTTAATTTGGAATCAGAAACGTGGATCTCCACGCTGTCACGTTTTATTCATTCCCCTCAGATGACCCTTATCTGTGTCGCTCCGGCGAAAATTTCAATGTTGTTTTATGATGGAACCCGGGCTAAGAGTTCTTTTCACTGGGGCCTCCTTTTCTATTTTCACGCAGGGAAGGGAGAAGGGAAGTATCGGGACTTTGGGGGAAACACCCCGTTCCAATATGCAGTAGCGAGGTGGAACTGGAGATGTAGACCCTGTCAACTAGACGAGAATATTCAATAATTGAATTCGTAGAACACATCTCAATCATCAAGTTATGCAATTTTTATCATCAGGGTCGAAACTGAATGCGACGAGAATCGAGACATTCTCTTGATGTTATTGAAGAAGGTTGGATGAGAAGGTATTTGAGCTATTTCCATCGTCTATGGATTTCTTTAGTTTCAACGTTTCGCCATGTACGTTGCCTTCGCAATTTTTGGTTGTTTGTTTACTTAAGGGTCGATAAATTGTTTCAAGTGATCTCCAAATAACCAGCATCCACAAGTCTAGGAGTACTGACAGGCTTGCCTGTTCGTAGTTTCTTTCAGCGTTCTCCTTGTCTAGTGTCCTTCCTTGGATAAAATGGAGGCTCTTTCCAATTTTACTATGTGGTCTTTGTCTCATGAATGCTGAGCTATCCCGCATTTTTCCTTTCACCTAGTCTTGTCAATTTTTGAGGACCTTCGCCTCTGACTTGGATGGCACGTTTGGTTACTTCTATGTATTTTCTACCACACTCACATGTTATTTGTGTTTTGAGTCCCGATTTTTAGTTCTTCTTTCATGAGGGACGATCTTGTGCGTTGCCAATCCTCCTTAGTTTTCCTTTCATTTAGTACATTACCATTGTCTAATCCCTCTACCCCAAATTGGGGTACTTTTTAAGACAGATTCAACTTCAGCGTTCTTGTTATCTTTCTCATTTTCCACATACTGTCTTCTTCGTTAAAGCAGACTATGTTGGCTCTGTGTTTGGAGGCTACCTGTATACTTCCAAAGTTCTTTTTTATCAGTAAATCTAGGAAGACCATCATGTAATCTTCTTTGACTTCCGTCGAGAATTTGAACCATTGCTTTTTATTGTTTTTAGAAACTCTTCAAGTGTCTCATCTCGTCGTCGTTACATAGAAGAAAAATCTATTCATTCACCAAAATTGCGTTGGTGCTGATTGTTATATAAATATCCTTGTGTGTACTGAGACGGACAGAAACATTTGTGGGCTATAAGACTAGTAGGTTTTACCCTTATGAGATTTCACATTATATGTAAAGTTCTAACTTGAGGCAGCATCTCTGCGCGAGGCTCATTGAATATGCGCAAACACTCTGCGCATTACAAATATCCAAAGTATAATCAATCCATAGGTGATGAACAAACAAGAGCGCCGCGTTCCCAGTGGCGTTAAAGTTCTTAACACAAAGAGTCATATCGAAATAGAGTGACGTTAATTCACTCAAATGATCCTTTGGTTCAAGCAGAATAAAGGACTCTAAGGAAGTAACAGGTTTGATTACTTTGAAATTATCACTTACTCAATAGGAAAGCTTCGGAGGGCAGTACGTACCTGTAAAAAAATAACCGATTAGTTCTGGAGCACTAAATAAAGAATTTCAATTTGTTATTTACGAGATGAACGAAGTTACTGATAAATTGAATACTTGTATATCGATTCATTGAATTGAAATAATACATATGATACCAGTCTATATAATATTCATTCATTTCATTCATTGATTGATGTCCTTGATCTGAATAATATATGTATTTGTTTGTTCAGGATTATTATTTGAAATTTTTCGAGGAAAAACCTAAACCTCCCTATATTCTTCAGATGGAGAGTGCGATTTTTTCAACGAGATATTTCGAGAACTATCAGAAATATTACTTTTAGTGAAATTCGCATCGTTTTCTGTATTCATGAATGATTTAATAAATTTTTGCAACGAGAATTTCATATCTACTACTGTGCTTTATAATAATTCCTTTTATCTTATAAAGGACCATTTATTATGAAATAGTAAGAAACCTCGAATCAGCTGATCAAAGTGGAAAGGATGTTTTCATGAAGAGAGTAAAAAATTACCCACATATTAGAGGCATGACAAGCACTGAAGTTGTGCAGCAAATCGATTAGGAATTTAGGTGCTGCAATAAACTGGACTTAATTACTTCTGTACATCGGTTTTATGTCCATTTGGCATTTGGAGTTTAATGTTCCCAGACGTGTATGCTTGCCAAAATCTATCAAAGACAAGAATGGTTCACGGAAATAGTTTTTCGGTTTTAATTTTCTTCAGTAGAATTTCATTCGGCATTTTCCCACTTCAAGAATTTATTACCCATTCGAAAAAGCCATAATTGGGGGGAAATGAGATCAGCATGGAAAGAAAAAGAAGAATTCATGGTGGCGAATTCCCCACACAAATTGGTAAATCCGCAAAAATATTTCATAAAAACTTTCTGTTTGATGGATGGAACTGAGAATATTTTCATGTTATTTCCTTATTTGCTCAGCCATACGGCATTTCTCCCTTTCCTACGCCACCCCTGATCTGTTTGCGGAACTTTATTGGTTGACTTTATGATTTCCGCCATCAGCAAACCCCAACGAGCCATCCCAATGTCAATACCAATCAGCAGTCAAAGACTAGATAATCTACAGTTAAATATTTGATTTCTATAACGTTCACTAGTCCCAAATGCTGTCTGAGGTGAACGATTTTCAATTAACATCGATTGACTTCTAGATGTTGACTCGGAGCTTCGCTTATTTTTCATGGAGTGGGTCTTTGAAGTCGATGGATTTTTCGGGGTGCTTTCCCTCGCTTACAGTGAGAGTTGAATTTCGGGTTGACGGGTTCTAATGAATAAAATCATCTTTAGTGCACTTATAAAACTGCAAGTTTAAATTTCACAAGTACAAGTGCATAGGATGAGTAAAAGTAAAGAAACTGTTTTTATGAAAGAATATAAGAACGATCAATTGAGATGAACATCGATTCATCAACTCGCTATTCAACTATCAGGAGAATAATGGATAATGTTATAGTCCACATTGAACTATTTTGTCTCTTCACCTCCATGCCCTAGATCTGACTTATTTTTTGATTAATTTGATCTTAAGTTCGATTCATGGAATAAGGGTCCGTGAATTTATTTCACACTCCAATGGATTAAAATGTATTCAATATTTCGATATTAAATATTAATATAATAGTGGAAGTTCAGTGGTCATAAACAATTTCGAACTGAATGATTATATATAATCCTCAACGACTTCGATCGACCACCCTATTCCTACAGCTCCCTCGAGTTAACTCTCTGAATTATTTGAAACCTGGAATTTATTTCCTTCCCTGACCTGTGCAATTGGTCGATAAACTTCCACCGGAGTATCTTAAATATTAATGGTTTGTTGCTGAGGGACACTCGATGAATGTTTGCCCACAATTAATGTTTCAAATCTAGTTTGAGAGTAACCGCCCCCTTCTTTAATATTTCAGTTGCTCTTCTCAATTTGAAGCTACGTCGGTTCTTCATTAATAGTAACCGTTGGATCCGAGTGCTACCGAGGTTATTCATTTACTTCCATGTCAATCTGAAGGTGAGACGTTCTGAAATCCTCTTTCGTTCCGGTTTACTCAGGATGAGCTCAATTATCTGAAATAAGAATTTCAGTGATACTTTGTTAGTATCAACGTGCCAATTTTTGCCGATTTCCGATCTCAAATCACCAAATGGGGTTCACATATTCATGTATTTCCTCTTGGAAGTAAGAATTTTTCATGCCTATGGAAGAAAGCAGAAATCAATCGTTCTGAAAGAAACCCTTCATTCGCATCGTAACAAAAACTTCCCGCTGTTAAAAGGAACATCCATAACTATGGAACGCTGACATCCGGCAACCAAGAACCAATATAACATTTTGCCCGCGCTGTAATTCTTACTTCGTCTCGGCCGGATGCTCCATAATATAACCGCAAGTACGACGTGAGCCGGTGTAAAAGTGGCTTCTAGTCCGGCGTTTTCTGCAAGTGCAAGAGCAACGAGCGAGGGGTCATTGCAGGGCAAATCGCATTCCTAACGTTCTACGGGTAATTGTCCGCACTCGGTTCGTTTTTCTTGGTGCGAGTCGACAATAGGAGTCGAGCTTTTCAATGTTATAACAAACGCCAAGATGTGTTGTGCATCGCGTTTACGATATTCAGGGGTTTCACTACGTTTTAGGAGTTTCTTGTTGCATTCCACCGTCGGCATCTTGGAGTGTTTCGTTTTAAGGTTTTCATGCCGTTTGTTTACTTGCTGTAGTTGGAAAGGTGCGATTTGAGAAAGCGTCAACGTGGATGGCGAAAGATACAAAGCTGGCAGGACTTCATTCGATGCTGGAGGATAATCTCAAAAAAAAAATTACAAAAAGCACTGCCGTGAAGTCAGGAGCTTTTGAGCGCTCGTACATCTACCTTGTAGGTAGATTCGCATTTTCCAGTTTTAGAAATCAATTGAAGGAATTTTCGACAACTGTCAAAAAAATTTTGGAACTTAGGCGAAACTCCAGACTTCATGTCAGTGCTTCAGCTTTTTTCGATAATTCGCTAGAATTTTCTACGGTATCTATGGTCTTGGTGATGCGAGCTGGACAAAATTTCGCACGAAGTTTGAATACATTATTCCTCAGCTAGGTGCAAAATTTCATTCCAATCCCATCAGTAGTTTCGAAACTATCAGGAAAAAAATATTTTGAACGGCCATATTTACGGAACCCCTAGTCTAATTTTGCTCATTGATGAACGTGACCGCAACATTCGCGATCCAAACCCACCCTGAAAATTTCAAGTTCCTAGGCCTTTCCGTTCAAAAGTAACAATTTTCTATGCTTTCTATGGTTCTGGTCATGCGATCTGAACAAAATTTTATCTCGATCGAATCCGTAGTTTCGAAATTATCGAGAAATTTCAAACGACCGTATTTACGGAACGTCTACTCTAATTTTGCTCATTGATGAACGTGCCCCCGAAATTCGCGATCCGAACCTACCCTGGATATTTCAAGTCCCTATGCCTTTCCGTTCGAAAGTTATGATTTTCTATGGTTTCTATGGTTCTGGTCATGCGATCTGAACGAAATGTTGCTTTAATATATCATTCTCGATTAAAATACAAAATTTCATTACGATCGGATCTGAAATTGAAATTATCAAGAAAACTAAATTTCAAACGACCATATTTACGGAACCCTTATTATAATTTTGCTCATAAATAAACGTGATCACGACATTCGAGATCCACACCTATTCTGAAAATTTCAAGTCCCTAGGCGTTTCCGCTCAAAAGTTACAATTTTCTATGGTTTTTATGGTTCTGGCATGCGATCTGAACGAAATTTCACATGAAGCTTGAAACCTCATTTTCCATTTGAGTGCAAAATTTCATCTCGATCAAATCTGTAGTTTCCAAGTAATTAGGAGAACCAAACTTCGAACGGCCATATTTACGGAACCCTTGGTGGAATTTGGCCCATTAACGAACTTAACCGAGTCATTTGGGAACTGAACCCCCTCTGAAAATTTCAAGTCTCTAGGTTGTTCCGTTCGAGAGTTATCGTTCTTACGACCGGACGGACAGACTCGAATTTTCCGAAGGATTCGTCATCAGTGAGTTGAACCACAGCCGTCTTTATAGATAGCCTGGAACGAAGTCTGGCATCGTCGCATCCGAACGTAAATGGTAGGTATACTAGTGCGGAGCGATAGCGCGAGATATAGTATTATTTCACATTCAAATCACTAGTCAAGTCATCAAATTAATTTTTTGCTGAAAGAAAAAGAAACATAAGACCCTACTTAGTCAATAAATTGAATATCTCAGTTAGTTTTGCACAATAATCTCATGATAAAGTTGAAATTGAAATGATATTTCTCTGAATTTTTATTCAATTTATTGTTCAGCAAGAACCACGGGAAGGTGTAAGGTCATCTCTTGCCAAAAAAAAAACTCAAATAAAATTCTCAACATAAATATAAACTCTCAAACATAACAAATAAATAAATAAATATAGAAATATATTAAGTAATGAAAATTTCGAAAAACTCATAACAAAGTGAATAATTTTTTATTCTTCAATGGTTTTTTTTTGCTATCTCCTAAATGTTTTCTTTTCTTCTCCATTTGCTCGACTTTTGAATCATTATTTCTATTTTTCACATAATTTTTGAGCAGTAAATTCGCGAAAATGGAGCAGAGTGAATTTAAAATGTTACATTTGAGAGATAGTTTTTATTTCCACTGTCAGAATTAGGGGATATTTCTAATGACGAAGAAATTGATCTCAAATACCTTTTAGAAGGCAAAATAAAAAATTTTCTCATTAATTCATAACATGAAGGTGACTGTGAAAATAATATAAATGACATAACTATAGTACTTGATGAATATTTAATTCTTTTTGCTATGACCTGTCGTAATTGGTCTGTAATGATTTCTACCTGTCTGAATTTGTAAAAATTTTCATTATTTCTATCAGCTAAAAATAACAGAAGGAAGCTGAAGAACTTTTCAATGAATCTGACATAGATTCTTCAGGTACTGCATCTTCATTATTTACATTTTTATAACGAGAAAGTAAATTTGTAATTTGAGACCACCTACTAAGTGTTAGATCGTACGGAAGAACCATTTTAAATCATTTTGAGAGATCTGAATATTTTTAATAAATAATTTCAATCTAAGGTCTCTATCTATTTGAACTGAAACATCCACAGATAATGATTTTTCGAAATTAATTATATAAAAATGAATCTTTTCATCGAATTTCTTAATCTCCCATCCTGATACATCAATTTTGATTGAATAATTATTGATTAGGTCATCGAAATCTTTAATCATGTCCGAACTCAAAAAGGCTTCTATTTCATTATTCTGCCGAGAAATGATTTCATTTTTTCTAAGCTGAGGATCGGTCCTCGGTTTTGGAGTTGATTTTGTGAGATACTTCGGTAAATTTGGAAAAACTTTGGGAATAGCGTTTTTTTTTTAATTTAGGATATTTTAATGATAACAATTGAATGGTTACATCTGGCTTTAAAAATTTATCTGTTTTAATAATATCACTTTCTTCGAAATGTTTCTCGCAAACTGAACTAGAAGAGGTCGGAATAAAATCTTTTCTTGGGATAGCTTTCATCCATAGAAGCTTCAGCTCTTCATTTTTGGGAAATTTAAAACAACTTACATAATTCCTATCTTTCTGATACGAATAATTGCTTCTACAATTTGGAACACAACACGATCGTACCATCTTGATTCTCAGTAGATGATCTCAAATATACCCACCAAAATTACTGAAAACAACACTTTCACTTCACTTAAATCACTATTACACTTCAGTTTGAACTTTATTACACTCATTTAATTCACAAAAACACAAATACCAACAAAAACACGTGCGTAACCTATTACGACTTGTTGAACTGAAAACTCGATTATGCGAAGCCCCCGAGTTCTATATCGCTCCGTCCAACGTTGCCAGTTTTCTCTCGTTCCAGGCTTCTAATAAAGACGGCTGTGGTTGAACATAGTCGATTGAGACCATTTTCGGCTCAAAATTCGAAAAATACAGACATCGTGACGAAATGATATAGCCCTCGTGTAAGTAGTACGAGCGCTCAAAAAGCATGGAATATTCCAGAAATCATAAAAATAAAGAATCAATTAGACGCATCATCAACAAGGAGAGAGGCTTTACAACGGTGCGAGGAAAAAAGTCAAGTCTAACAGCTGATAATATGAATGAGTTCTTCCCCACTTTGGGGAAGGACATAGCGGAAAAAGTAGAACCGAGTGAAAAAAATCCAGAATAACTGCTCAAGAATTCTAGAGTTAACGAAACCCCTCATATTTCTGTTTCTTTGAGGTTTCCGTAGAGAAAGTGGGCAGGGTATTCAAGGTTGTGAAGGCGAAGAACACGTTGGACGCCTATGATTTGTCCTCAGGTCTAGTGAAGGTATTGAAAGTCATACCCATTTATAAGAAGAAGGGAGAGACGAACAACTGCACCAACTATCGACCACATAACTCTAGTTATATCGAAGATATTTGAAACAATAACGAAAAACAGGATTATGAAATTTCTTGAAAAAAAGAAAATTCTCAATGTGAACCGACATGGATACAGAAAAAACAGGAGCACAACAACAGCTTTGATAGATATGTTTAGAGGGACAGTTGAGGCTCTAGATGGAGGTGAAATCCTCATGATGCTCAACTTTGACCTAAACAAAGTATTTGACAGTGTCTGTGTCGAAACACTTCTTCGAAAGTCGAGTTCCTATGGCTTCAGGAGTCACTTGGAAGCTGTTAAGATCATTTTTGATGGGGAGAAGACAGCGAGCCTATTGGCAGGACAATGTGTCGGCCGAGCTCTGCTGTGAGTATGGGGTGCCTCAGGGTTCTGTATCGGGCGCCATTCTTTTTATCATCTGTACGAGTGTTTGTATTGTGATGATGAGTCCCTGTTGATAGGTGCGAGATCCTTAGAGGAACTTGAGAGGTTGAAGAGGAATGCTCTGAAGAATGTGTGTGGATGATTTGCGGCGAACAAGCTTGAACTAAATAGTGACAAAACAAATCATTGACTTTCTCCCGGGTAAACGGAGAAACAGTCAATTTCTTGGGAGTAGAGATTGATGCGCGACTGGACTGGAAGCAACATATAGAAGAAAGGTTTTAGGTCAATATACTGGCTCAGAAAGCTCAAATCCGTCTCCTTTCCTGAGGTCATGAGGACAGCTCACCTCGCTTTGGTACATATCGTTTTAACATATGGTATACAAGTTTGGGGTATGTTTTCGTATGCAACTAGACAGTTTATACTACAAAAGAAAGCTATCAGAGTAGAACTGAATATTAGTAACTTTCATCTACCTTTATTTTGAGACTTTACAATGAGATTCATGGGGTACATCAAATATGGCAAATGAAAAAAAATATAGAGAAACAGCCGTTGAAGAATACCTCGAAACACTGGAAAATAAGATAAATGTTGATGGCTCATAGCTCAGTTATCTGAATGTCCGATAGGGGGCGTATTTCATCGTCTGAAATAAGTAATTCTTCATTAGTGTCATCTTCTCTGTTCAGGACACGTGAGTAGTTTGAGCCAAGCGAACGATCTACTTTTTTCATCTAATCAATCAGCACTAAGTGCGTCTTTGTTAATGTTTAATCGAGACGACGATACCCTATTTTACCAGCTGATACTCCGACGGCAGGAACTGCCCCAATTCATCATCTAAGGTGTATAATGAGGCTCTTCTCTTCCGAGAACTCCCAAACAGCATCAGGCTCCCGGAGAAGGATTGCCCACACAGGATTCGCTGTCGCACGGGAGCCATCCATTATACCTTCCCGTTGCCCGCCGCGTATAAATAATTCACCGAAACGAAGAGTATCAGAGTGGTCTATCCTAAGAGCCGAATTAATCCCTATTCTATGAATACAAATTCAGAAATTAGTATGCGACTTAACCTCCTGAACCCGTCGCTTCGACATATACGTTCGCATATTTTCGCAGACAGGATGCGGAAACGGTGTCCAATGATGAAAATTGCCTGGACTCGACCCACACGGAATATATACGAATACTGCAACACTTGATCAACCAGTCGAAGAACTCACAAGAACCATCTTATAGAGTGGACATTTGTATTTGTGCCCCACCGGGTTAAATTTCGAACTGCTCAAAAGGCGCAGTCATCCCAAAAAAATTATAAAAGCACTGCCGTGAACTCAGGAGCTTTTGAGCGCTCGTACATCCACCTTGTAGGTAGATTCGCAATCTCCAGTTTCAGAAATCAATTGAAGGAATTTTCGAGAGCTCTCAAAAAAAACCTCATACTTAAGCGAAACTTCAGACTTAATGTCAGTGCTTATGCTGACCAATTTTTTTTTCGATAATTCGCTAGAATTTTCTACGGTATCTATGGTCTTGGTGATGCGAACTGGTCAAAATTTCACATGTAGCATGAACACCCACGTAGTTTGAATACATTATTCTTCAGCTAGGTGTAAAATTTCATTCCAATCCAATCAGTAGTTTCGAAATTTTCAGGAAAAAAATATTTTGAACGGCCATATTCACGGAACCCCTAGTCTTATTTTGCTCATTGATGAACGTGACCGCGACATTCGCGATCCAAACCTACCCCGAAAATTGCAAGTTCCTAGGCCTCTGTAAAAATTGGGGAATACTTATTCAAAAATAAATGGATTATTTAAATTCAAATGCATTTCTCGAATGGAAAAGAATCCAGATCTTCGTATCTGCATTATATTCAGTCGGCGGATGTCGTTAATTTCGAGTGGAGGATAATTTGGACCACCTGCAGATTCCGATAACAAAGTTTCAAGTGAGCCATCCATTCGCAAAATTGTAGTGGCTGAAATTGTTTATGTCTAATGTCGATAAAGCAGCCAGTGATTGAATTCATGGGAAAGTTTTGGAGCAAGAATGTGGCTTTGTAAGCGTCTGGACGCCCACTCTGGAGTTGTGGATTTTTTTGAAAGGGGAGTAGAGTTTACCTTTGGAGAAAAAGGAAAAATTAAAGTCGAATAGGGAGTTGCTCGGAAAACGGGGACTCATCACGATGGAGGGAAAATTCGGACGACGGTTTCGGTCGGAGGGCGGTGTAGGAAACTAGTGTTGTAATTTTCAGTCGAGGATTCTGTTAGATTTCGGATTAAGGGAGTAATTGTGTTAGTTCGTGGAAATAAGTGTTTGAGAAGTGTTATTTTGAGTATAGTTAAAAGCCGTATTTTGAGTTTCGAGTGCGAATAAAAATAAAAGCCAATATCGTGTTTGGGTGGTTGTGTTTCAAAAAAGGTACAAAAGAGAAGTTAGGTGGTTTGCAGACCAAGGTAGGATAATTCAGTTCAAAGTTTTAACCCCTATAAATGTGAATGGTGTTATTGTAATCCCCAATATTATTGATATCTCGATCCGACGTTGATTTGATGTATGTTCGATTTTATGTACGAAATTTGAATATTAGTTGTAGTTGATTATTTGACCCCTCGTACATTTAGATTAGTATGTTTGTAAGAAGTAACAGTTGAATTGTTTGATTTATTTACGTTCAATAAGAAATTAGGTGTAGGATAGATGTTTTATTTAGATGATCTTTTTGATGTCTGTGAAAACTTCGATTTTATGTACGCATTTTACCATCATTCTTCGTAAATATAATATGTTCTTTTAAAGTTTCGAGATTTTATTTCCTGAATACCTGTTCCTCAGAAAATATAAGACAAAAGACTCTCTCTTCGTGCAGAGAGCACGAACCTAGACCTTTTCGGAAAATTGATAAGATATGGCGACAGCGGAATAATATAGAGTAAATATAAACTAAAAATTTCCATCTTAATAACTTGTACAATTGATAAGTGTACGAGGTAGTTTTCTAGTTGAACAACTCAGGTTATGGTGAATTGGTGACAGCGGAATACGATTAATAAGGGTAGGAACCCCAGGTTCAGTACACCTTCTCCATCGGAAGTTATAATTTTCTATGGTTTCTATGGTTCTGGTCATGCGATCTGGACAAAATAATGCTTCAATATATCATTCTCGATTAATATACAAATTTTATTTGGATCGAATCCGTAGTTTCGAAATAATCGATAAAACAAAATTTCAAACGACCGTATTTACGGAACCCCTAGTATAATTCTGCTCATTGAAAATCGTGAACGCGACATTTCAAATCCACACCTATCCTGAAAATTTAAAGTTCCTAGGCCTTTCCGTTCGAAAGTTATGATTTTCTATGGTTTTTGTGGTTCTGATCATGCGATCTGGAGTTTCGAAATTATCAAGAAATATAAATTTCAAACGACCATATTCACGGAACCCCTAGTATAATTTTACTCATAGATGAACGACATTCGAGATCCGCACCTATCTTGAAAATTTCAAGACCCTAGGCATTTCCGTTCAAAAGTTACAATTTTCTATGGTTCTGGCCATGCGATCTGGACAAAATTCCGCATGTAGGTTGAACACCTCATTCTCCATTTGAGTGCAAAATTTCATCTCGATAAAATCTGTAGTTTCCAAGTAATCAGGAGAACAAAACTCTGAACGGCCATATTTACGGAACCCCTGGTGGAATTTGGCCCATTAACGAACTCCACCGGGGCATTCGGGAACTGGGAACTGGGAAAATTTCAAGTTTCTAGGTTGTTCCGTTCGAGAGTTACCGTGCTTGAAAAAATCGATAAATACAGACATCGTGACGAAATGATATAGCCCTCGTGTAAGTAGTACGAGCGCTCAAAAAAACATGATGAATGAAATATTCACCAGAACCAACCCAACTAAGTTTCGAGCTAAAGGTCAGTAAACCAGGAACTCTTGGATCGATTCGAAATCTGTAATTGATACGTAGATTGAAACTGCGACCATGCTAATGAGATTGGTCAACAGTTTACAATAATTATCATAGGTGAGCTACCCAATTATAGATGTTATGTGTACGCGAACATTGTGGAGCGATCAGGGTGAGAGGGCAGGGGCGAGGAAGGTTTTCTGATATAATTGGAAACTCGATTATGGCCGGAAATTGGATCTGTGCGTTTTGGCAGGAATAATGTAGTTTTCGTTCGAATAACAGCCATGTTTCTGTTCTTTGCTATCATTTAACACAACAGCGCTGGCACCACTCGAAATGAAAAGTGCCTATTTACACATACATTTTAACTAGAACCTGCCAATGTCAGGAAGTTGATGTTTAAAACTTCGATATCCAAAAATGTCTTTGTGAGGCGTTCAACAGAGGAACGGCAAGTTAATAAAGTTGAAAATCAAACAAATGAGATGTCGAACCCACCCAATCGTTTATCCATGAGTTCCATCCGTTCCGAACGCCTCCAAACAACGCTCAACACGTGTCCGAAATCGCGCCAAAATTACCAGATCGTAAATCACTGTTCCAGACGTGAAGAACCTGGAGGTACAATTCCGGTCTAATACGGCACTCGATTCGGTCGAAGAATCGCGAATAAATGCAACATTTTCAGTGGAACAAATTGAATTTTTGCACGCGCCCTGCGGAGATATGCGATATCCCGTACCGTGCCCCAGCCACCTCCGGCTCATAACACCCCTAAAAGTGAGGGGATATCGATTGGGACCCCAATTGGGAAAACTCGGGAAATGGAGTCGGGGCTGCAGATACACCGATGCACGTTTCGGATTTTAGAGCGCTCGGGCGAACAGCCCTCTACAATATGTATTATCGTTGGCGGGAAGGGTCGTATGTATGGGGTTGAGTTATTTACAGCGAGGGGTTCATTAAAGAGAACTTGTATTTGAATCTGTGAATCTTGTTGTTAGACCTGGTCTAGGGGAAGAAAACAAGCCATCGCCAATCGTTGATTATCCGTTCAGAAAATTACGCAAGGTGTTTCACGCCGTCTGGCGGGTTTTGGCGCTTTTTTGAGCGCTCGTACTACTTACACGAGGGCTATATCATTTCGTCACGATGTCTGTATTTTTCGAATTTTGAGCCGAAAATGGTCTCAAACGACTATGTTCGACTCACTGGTGACGAGTCCGTCGGAAAATTCGAGTCTGTCCGTCCGTCCGGCCTTATACACGATAACTCTCGAACGGAATGTCCTAGAAACTTGAAATTTTCAGGGTAGGTTCAAATCTCGAATGCCGCGGTTAAGTTCGTTATCGGGCAATATTCGCCCAGGGGTTCCGTAAATATGGCCGCTCGAATTTTTGTTTTCCTGATTATTTCGAAACTACAGATTCGATCGAAGTGAAATTTTGTACTCACATGGAGAATAACGTGTTCAAGCTACATGTACGTTCGAACGAAGAGGCCTAGAGACTTGAAATTTTCAGGATAGGTGTAGATCTCGAATCCCATTCCGTAAATATGGTCGTTTAAAATTCAGTTTTCTTGATAATTTCAAAACTGTGTTTTTGATCGTGATAAAAATTTGTATTTGAATTGAGAATGATATATTCGAGCTACATTTTGTCCAGATCTCATGATCAGAAGTATAGAAATCATAGAAAAATCATAACTTCCGAACGGAAAGGCCTAGGGACTTCAATTTTCAGGATAGGTTCGGATCGCGAATTGTACTGCCACGTTGATCAATGAGCAAAATAAGACTAGGGGTTCCGTAAATATAGCCGTTCAAACTATTTTTTTCCTGACAATTTCGAAACTTTTGGATTGGAATGAAATTTCGCACATAGATGAAGAACAATGTATTCAAACTACATGGGGGAATTTTGTCCAGATCGCACTACCAAGACAATAGATACCGTAGAAAATTCTAGCGAATTATTGAAAAAGAAATTGGTCACCTAAAGCACTGGAAAAATTCTGGATTTTCGCCTCAGTTTGAATTTTTCAAAATCTTTCCAATTAGTTTCTAAAACTGAATAATGCGAATCTACTTACAAGGTGCATGTACGAGCGCTCAAAAGCTCCTGCCTTAACGACAGTGCTTTTTGTAATTTTTTTTTATCGTATTTCTCAATCCTAATCTAACAATATCAACAACGATTGCTCTATAATGAATATTACAAATCAATATCATAGAGTTCTTTTTTTTTACATTTGAACACAATTTGAATTCAACATACGATCGTATTATAAATAATTTCTCGTTCACTTTTTCTGCTCCCACATTTGTTTTCCAGATTATGTTTCGCGTGTACCTTGGAGATATATCTCGTTAATGAAAACCAAAAGGACAAAGAATATTCAAATTTTCTCATCGTTTTGGAGGCTGGAGGAATTTTTTCCTGAAATGAGTGATCTCGCCTATTATGTGTGAAGTGTGAAGCCTGCAATTCTAATTTTTCTTTTCCATCAATAACTTGTATATGAGAGAAAAAATTCCTGAATTATGTTTAAATTGTGTTTATCTACTTATATTGAATTATATGTTCTTTATTCAACTACTTTTGAGCAATTTATAGTATCTGCAAACAAACACCGTGAGTTATAATAACTCACTACTATAACTCTCTTGCTCTGTGCTTCTGAACAAGCCGATTGGCCAAAAGTCCATTATTGGTATTGGGGGGAGGTCACTTGAATAATTTTGACGTTTCCTCAAATTAAGTTGATACCTAATTATTATTGTGAATGTTTTGATGAATACAGATAGTGAAGATGAATTATAATGTACACCTTCAGAAAGAAGACAATCAGTCAATGTTACCATACAGGATTTATTGCCCGAAAAATCCCAAAACAAATATAAAGGTGTATTCAACAATTTTCAAGATTGGTGTATCAGTAAGAATATTGAGTCATCATTTACAGAGAATGTTCTATTGGCGTGAACGCTAAATATAAAGCATAGCCCCTATGGACTTTCTACTCCATGCTAAGAAGCACAATAAACATAAATAATGCATTGTTATAGTTAACTAGTAAGATTTGTAAATAAAGTTCCTTCTCTGTACTTATATCTTAGTATTTATAGTTATAGTCGTAGATAAAGTATATTATTCAACTTGCGGTAATGGTCATAACTCACTTGATGAATTACAGCACTCGCCTTCGGCTCGTGCTGCAAACTTCATCTGCGTGATAATGACCTAAATTACCGCTCGTTAAATAATATTCAATTAATTCATGTGTCAAGTCATGAACAGAAGGTTATAATTTTGCCCAAATATCTGTAATTTTCGTTAATTAATAAGGTTTGACCCACAATGAAGAATAATAATAAGTAATAAGAATAATATTCATTTAGAATTCGTAGTGGAATTCCATTTTGTCATTCAGGTCGGTCGTAAACACGATAAGTTTCGAAAGAAGAGGTCTAGCTAGATTTTTGAAAGGTAAACCTGATACCTCTTAGCAACAAGTTTCTTTCCTTGCTGCCGGAAAATTAGGATTCTTCTCAGATTTTCGACTTTCATTTATATATATGTTCTTCAAATCGCAACTAATGTCACAGATACCAAGCCTCCCCAGGCAACCCCCTAGAATATCTTCCCCAATTAATACCTAAAAATATTCCAATATTCCGACGTGAATGGCTCTACTAAATTAACTCCTGAATTCGCCTCATAAACGTGCATATCAATTAATTGGGCTGGTTCCAGTTGCGAGAATTTATTCGCGAGCGGCAACGAATAAATCACAACATCATACAGAAATTTATTCATGAATAGTGTTTTGAAGGAGACGGAACGATTCTAGCAGCGAAAATGATATAATTAGGATTGAAGCAGAATTGAATCGGAGGCAATTAGAACACGAGTGAATGCTTGTTTTACGGATTTGGAGAAGTGGGGCCCTCCTACTTCCCTGCCGTTTGGTTACGAGGGTTCTAATTTCATTTTCTCCCACGATTTTACGGCGAAGAGCAGGGAAATCCATTGCTCGAGTGTTTGCTGATTCTTGACGAACTATGAGATTCCCCAGGAGTGGAGAAACGTTTTCGATGTATGAATATCGACCGAAAAAATATTACAAAGTTTCGATACCAAAAATATTAAAGTTAAAAGACCAAATTATTCGTTTATGGTCTCACATATTTACACCTTCAAAGAAGTCAGATCTGAATTAACCACGAGCTATTAACTTCTCATAGCATCTGGATAGGCAATCAGAATTTACAACTTGAATTTTACACTTTAACAATAAAAGATCAAAGTTTAGTTCACTAATAGGAAATTTAAATTCGAAAAACCGTTTCTCTTCAGTTAAATCAAAATTTGCTATTTACCAAATTAAGAAAAAAGTACTGTTTCCATTCCCTGCAGCGTTTCTAGTGGCGTGATGATTGAGAAATCACCAAATTACATAGTACTGTGTTCAGAATGCTACTTCGTTGAAGACTTTGGGTAAGGTTGAATAGCATACGCATCCATCATAAAATTCAAGAATGATCCGTCGCCCCTTCCGTTATTATCTATAATATGCAAAAACACTTGCGTTTCAATCATCCGATAATCGGATTACCAAAGTAACGTGTTAATTCCTGTTTACTCAGATCAAATTTTGAACCATTTCACCCGAGAGCAAACGGAATATTGAATAAATTTGTATAATTAGTTCATGAACGCCAAAGGCGAACTAAATTGGATGCAGCCGTGTGGGGCATGCAACGTGATTACATTTCATAAATTCTGTTGGAAATTTCCTTCTTGCCTATCTGAATTTTTAATGCCGGGATGAATTCCGCTCAACTTAGCTCGTAGGTACGATTACTGAAAGAGGAACCTTCATTCTAGGATACCTTCAGATTCTTATTCTTTCGGTCATTATCTATATTAATAAAAGAGGATCTATAGTTTACCTATGTGCGGGCATCACGTTCAAACGACTGCACCAAATTCGATCATTCTTTTTTGGTTTAGTTCATTATTATCAGAAACAAGGTTTATACAACGAAATATTCCCGAAAAAACCGGAAGGAAAAGAAAAAAAGGCTCTCCCTTTTTCTCCGACCGAGCGGACAATCATAGATTACTTATATTTCATGAGAATTTTGACACATGTGTGAGTGAAGTGCATCGTGTTTCTAGAAATTGCTTAGAAGTTTATCATTGTGTTTGATATATATCGTTGTGTTGTGGGATAGTTATTGTGATTGATAAAAATGCCATCAGTGAGGCGTCTAAATATTGGTCGGCGGATGCGTAATGATCGAGACAATGAGCAAACAGAATGAGAGGTTTTCAACCAAGATCTGCCCCAGCTCCGGAAGAACCGATATTATCGATCTCAGGTGAGTTACAACAAAATATAGAATCCAATGAAATGATCAACTTTGAGCGTTTGGCATTCAAATATGATCCCACAGTCGATTATGCTAGCAATATATTGTCTTTTGGAATTATGAGCCCTATTTGTCAATACTGCAATGCTCTGAGATATCGAAACTAACCCCCAGGATTATGCTGTTTGAATGGAAGAATCAAATTGCCACAACTGACAACGCCACCCGAACAATTTGAATTCGTTACTTTCAGGACAAGAACCTGTACCTAAACATTTCTTGCAGAATATTCAGCATTACAAAAGTGTGTTCCAAATGACACAATTTGATTCAAATATAATTGAGGGACGAGGTTTCAATCCAATTTTTAAAGTTTTTTTCTTCTGTATCGAACATCTCACAAAATTTATCATAACATATACCTACGAATATGAAAATTCTTTTGAGACTCATAAACAAGGGTAAGGGTAAGGGCAGGGGTAAGGCCCTAAAATCTTAAATGAGAAGGGAGATTGAGTATTGTTTTGAAAGTCATTCGATTTCCTTTTCAAAAATGGCATACACTTGACCTTTTGTTCCAGTACTTCCGAAAAAAAAGAGTAGAATAGTTACTATAGCAAGAGTTGCAATGAACCATTTTTAATTTTTTACTATGGAAGATTTCGAAAATATTGTCCATTATTTTCAAAATACAAAGTTTCAAATATCAAACGAATATTCGAAAGTGAATATTTAATAAGGATTGGCCGTATAATTCATGAAAAAAATCACAATATCCTATAACGATTCCGGGGAAAACAGGGAGCGTAATGCGGAAATCTTTCCCGGAAACCGACATTGAATTTCCTCCGAAAGGAAATTATGTAACGGAAAAGAACAACTCCTATCGTTAACAGAACATGAGCAATTTCCCGAGAATCGCTGTTTCTGGCATTTCCTCAGATCTTTCGATGTTTCCACATGTTGCAAATAACGTAACTTATTACCTTTCGGGGTTTTTTAACGTTGCCTTTCCCCTCCCTTTCATCCAATTACTTTCCAGAAAGAAAATGTCCCTTTGGCTATGCTAAAGTGTATTTTTAATAACTGGAATAATTCTTGGCGTATCTAACTTTCCACTTTAATTCTGTCGTGCAAAGAGAACGGTGGGAGAACTGGAACATTTTCCTTCCGCCAAGTTTTCCCCGCACAGATTTATTTGCGTTCCGCGCGATATATTTGATTTGATTTTCCCATGAGAAATCATTGCGATGCTTTGGATATTTCAACTAGGAAATTTCAGCCCTGAAGTTTGCCATTAATTAGTGGAAATTTTTGTTTCATTTAGTGTTTCAGGTGATGTTCATCACATCTAAATTTAGAGGAGATTTCATCAGAAAAAAACCAATGCCACCCTCAACAGCCAGCTCGGATTAAAACCTTCATCACGAACAGGTTCATATTCGCTTAACCGCAACGCATCCCTGAATATTTTATGATAAGCCCACCCAGCTAGATTCATGATTTGTTTATTTCAATTAGCAGCAACAACGCGGAATTAGTAGTTCACCTTATAAACCCCATTTTGCAGGTAGACGTTTCAGAACTAGACCGGCGTTAAGGGATGTACGGCTCCGTCGCGATGTTTATGATATCTATTTGTTCAATTGAATTTCATATGAGGTGACTTTGGAAACAGGGTATTTCGAGTAATTCTCTCCGAGCGGATTAATAGTTCTTCGGTGATTCAGTTATACTACCTGGATGTCATGTTTCATTGCACAATACTTCTGATTATTCATGAAGTTTGAAAATGCACGTTTCGAGCCGTTGCAAGTTTCGAACATCTACAGGGAAACGTGGAATAAGCTGGAGATGTGAAAACCAGAATAGAACATATACGTCGCCTTCAAGGATGAATTATGCAGTTTCTGCTTAACTCGATGAGCATACTCGTGACTGACATGACATCTTCATTTTTTGAGCTGTAAAGTTGTGTATCGTGAAGGTTTGGCAATGATACATCTTAATATGGTAAGGCTTATTTGTTATTAGAGTAAGAAACAAGCCTCTCTGGTAGTAGTGGTGTATTTTCATATTTTACCTTCGTTTTCACGGTGAGTGACTTTTTTCGGCAGGGTTGTATTTAAGGTTACGATGAATTACAATTCAAAAATTTCGAATTTTAATTAGCCTTAAGTATGAACACAAAGTAAAAACTGATATCCTAAAAATCATGCACATTCTCAAAATATAATATTATCCTGAAAATTAAAAATAAATATATGAAAATGAATTGGAAATACATAAATGAATAAATTAAAATGAATTCATCAAAGTAAGTGTATAATTCATATAAAAAAGCGAAGAAAAAACCTTGTTGTCTTAGAACACCAAATTAATCATTGAAGAAGACCCACCCGCCTCTAGGGTTATTTGGATAAACCACGTTCGCAGTTTATCCTCTTAGAGATATCACAAATAATATATTATTATTGGAAGTAACAAGAAAACTCACAGCATCTCAATCGCTTGTGAGGAACTTCACCCAATTTAGAGTAAATACTGTCATGGAAATCCAAAAATGAAAAATAAATTCAAAATATATCTCCAAACAAAATTCGATAAATGATTAAAATATGAATTTTTTTTTTCAAGAGGGTTCAGAATAATTTAAAATGTTACCATAGAAATTATTGTAAAATTATTAGAATTGAGGAAGCTGATTTTTTTTGACAATTAAAAAATTTCAGTGTGGAAAAATTTCTTTGAAAAGTATTATTAAAATTGAGATTTGAAAACGAAAGATCATTGAAGATTTATGCAGCCTGACATCATGAAGTTCAAGGAGATACCGGAATCAAACTGCAGTATACTCATTGCCGACTTAACAGTTTAGAAGAAAACTGTGGGATAAAACTGCCCTAACAGCTCATTCCAGAAATATTAGTGGAACCCGAGGCAATACATCTTATAAAATCAATCACTAAATTCCAAGATATTCTCTACGAAACGGAGGAGAAATTTGAAGCTTGCATTTTGATGAACTATATTTAGAGTTAGCTGTTTTCTGTGAGTTTTGTATAATTTATAATTTTCATTCTTATTAGAATTACTTAATTGCGATTAGATTGTTGTAAACAAAAATTATATTCATTTGTGCACCTTGAGAACCCTTCTTAAAAAGAGTCGCGGGAAAAATAAAAGAAAAATTAAAAAACAAAAATTATTTGAATATTGTTAGTGGTTCTTTCATAAAATTTCAAAATCAAAATTTAATATTATTAATATCAAAAATTGAACCATAACATATTTGGCGCCCAACGTGGGGCAGATAAAAATACTTTTTAACTGATCTCCAAAGTACAGCCCCTATTTGAATTCAACAAATACACTCTTCATTTCTAATTCCGCAAAAAAAGATGAATTCCTACATCAGTGTTCGCTTGCTAAAGCATACTTGTTAATACTTGATCAATTTTCAAATTTTTCGAGCGCTCGTACTACTTACACGAGGGCTATATCATTTCGTCACGATGTCTGTATTTTTCGAATTTTGAGCCGAAAATGGTCTCAATCGACTATGTTCGACTCACTGATGACGAATCCGTCGAAAAATTCGAGTCTGTCCGTCCGGCCGTAAGCACGATAACTCTCGAACGAAAAGACCTAGAGATCTGAATTTTCAGTGTGTATTCAGTTTCCGAATGTCTCGGTTGAGTTCGTTAATGGGCCAAA
Organism: Aphidecta obliterata; assembly: GCA_963966015.1. Lineage (NCBI taxonomy): Eukaryota > Metazoa > Arthropoda > Insecta > Coleoptera > Coccinellidae > Aphidecta > Aphidecta obliterata. The sequence continues at coordinate 18,786,195 of OZ014433.1, read as the reverse complement.
TTCCACCAGGGGTTCCGTAAATATGGCCGTTCAAAGTTTTGTTTCCCTGATTACTTGAAAACTACAGATTCGATCGAGATGAAATTTTGCACTCAAATGGAGAATGAGGTGTTCATGTGAAATTTTGTCCAGATCGCATGACCAGAACCATAGAAACCATAGAAAATTGTAACTTTTGAACGGAAACGCCTAGGGACTTGAAATTTTCAGGATAGTTGTGGATCTCAAATGTCGTGATCACGTTCATCTATGAGCAAAATTATACAAGGGGTTCCGTAAATATGGTCGTTTGAAATTTAGTTTTCTTGATAATTTTCGAACTACAGATTCGATCGTGACGAAATTTTGTATACTAATGGAGAATGATATATTCAAGCTACATTTCTCCAAATCACATGACCAGAAAGGCCTAGGAACTTGAAATTTTCAGGGTGGGTTTGGATCACGAATATCGCGGTCACGTTCATCAATGAGCAAAATAATCATCAAAAAATTTTTTTCCTGATAGTATCGAAACTACTGATTGGATTGAAATGAAATTCTGCACCTAGCTGAGGAATAATGTATTCAAACTACGTGCGAAATTTTGCCCAGATCGCATCACCAAGACCATAGATACCGTAGAAAATTCTAGCGAATTATCGAAAAAAAATTGGTCAGCTGAAGCACTGAAGTCTGGAGTTTCGCCTTAGTTTCAGAATTTTTTCGACAGCTGTCGAAAATTCCTTCAATTGATTTCTAAAACTGGAAAATGTGAATCTACCTACAAGGTGGATGTACGAGCGCTCAAAAGCTCCTGCCTTCACGGCAGTGCTTTTCGTAATTTTTTACATTTTGTTGCTAACTTCTTCATGACTTCATCTGAATTGAATTGTTACAAAACATTCAACATTTCGATAGAAAAATCGGGTAGTAACTCTCTTTACGTACGTTGTTATATAGCTCCTCTCCAGAAAAGAAGGAATATATTTCCCGCTCAGAAGAGAACCCTGATTTAATTCTTCCCAAATTGCGGCAAGATTAAGACAGGAGAAAATCTATATTTCTTACCCCTTACCGAAATCTCCCCAATTTCCTACCGATTATGATCTGGAACTTGCCAAAAAGTGGTTCGACAAGAGAATCCAGCTTTGATAAACGCATTTACTCTTCGGACTCCTACAAACTTGGTCAAATCCTTCTGAACAAGTTCCGAACTCCAGATAATGAATCCAAATAAGATCCCACAATGACGCGAGATTAAAACTAAGGCTTGTTATCTGTTTTTCCGGCAGTAGGAACTCTCTGGTGGATGCTGAAAGTGGTTTGGGTTAATCCAAAAGCGCCCCAAGTGATTATTTCGCCATATACCACAACAATTTTACATTTTCATCCCATGAGAACCTAATATGCAAATTTATCCCCAATTTTGCATAATGAATGAGGAGTTTTTGATTTTAATTCCATAGAAACATTTACTTTTTCTCTTCCATGCATCTACTTGTGAACCTTAGGGGTAATAATTATCAAGGGGTTTCCCTAATAAAGTATTTGTTGATTCTCCATCAGTATGTATCAACCTTGCACATTCCTACAAAATCTTCAATAGTTTATTGAGTATCATTCCATCATCATGATGGACGTACAGGATTACAAGAAGTAATGGAAGTATTTTCATTGACAGGTGACTAAATGCGCTTTCCGGAGGGCTCAAACAACAAATTTTGTATTGGAATATCTGTCCTTAACGTGTAATGAACGACTATGAATAAGTAAAAAGATATAAATAATAAATTATTGTCAATGCTAAACTCATTTTTGGCGAGATACTGGAATGAGAAACTGTATATTGGTTTATTCCTGCTTTCGTTTTTACGTGTTGTGTTCTCTTCAATTTGCATATAAATTACGAGTAATTTGCTTAGTGTATTGTTTCTTATTGTTTTGTTCATGGATGTCACAATTCAGGAAGTACTTCGTTAAGTTCGACGAACTATTCGATCAACTATATATTTTTTGTGATGTCAATCTCATCAGATTCAGCTACCGCTTAATTAATTAGTTTTTCATTAATTTTTGAGAAAGCAATGAAAATCATGAGCAAAAAATGGATCAGCATTGAGAACAAAACCAAACCACATACAGCATGTTAAAATACGAGGTAAGAATTCTGACGTGAAGACACTACATGATGATTAATACTGTAAATATCCCCTAAACTTAGGCACTCTTCACTCCTTAAAGGCGTTATCAAATACTGACCGTGAAAGGTGTCTTTGTGTGAATTTTTCCCACAAAAAAAAATTTAAGAACTTTTCTATCATTCTGGAGAAAGAGCGAAGTTATTAGATGAGAAGGGAGAATCATTGAAAGGGTATCGACAAATAAATAATGAAGCGAGAAAAATGGAATGTTTTAAATTCCGTTATTCCTAGAAGATAAAAAGATAAATGTCCCATCATTAGGAAAAACATTTCTGATAGTTGAATTCCTGAAAACGCGAACCAGACCATTTCGAAAATGAATTTTTCCATGGAAACGCGGCGAATTAATCGTTATTTATTATTACCCTAGGTAAATATCGATTTTAGATTATGTCGGAAAAATCGTTATCTTTCAGATGCATTGTGTTCGTTTCGTTTTCAGCGTGAAAGTTGTCCGGCTTGCATTTCAGTCCCTGACAAGCACAAGAGTTATAACGCGGCAGCGAAGGATCGGGATGAAAAATGAATGTGAAATGATTTTCGGTTTTTCCAAGAGAACAGGGAACACCGATGAATGAACGCCAGTCTGAAAGGATATATTTGTGGAGAGGACGGATCACAATGTGGAGAACGTTGGAGGGAAAGATCGAGTCACTGCCTCATCGTAAAAACTGAAAACTTGCTGAAAATGGACGAAAGATAGGATCAGAGGGCGTATCTTCGATATTAATCACAGTAAAATGTTTAGGAACGACTGGAAATGTCACCGGAGATGTTCTTCACAGGGTGTTCCATCCAAAGGGGTTTATTACATAACTCTCTGATTATCTGCAGAAGGCTACTGAAAATAGAAAACAGAACAGAAATAGAAACAAATTTGTTCTATCAGAAAGGAAATAAATAGAAGAATTAAAATATATTCGATAATTTTTTATTAAACTTGCGAGAAAGAACTACACAACATGATTCTACATCATCTATAAATTCTTCAGGTGCTTATACGGTTGTTTGCCAATATTATATCCATTTATCATTTATACAAGGTACTTACAAAATAGCATTTTTCTTGTTTCAGGGTTGATCATTTTAGCCAGTTTGAATCGCGATTTAAACAAAATGATTTTTTTCAGTGAAAATCAATGATTTAATCAAGTGTCAATTCTTACTTGGGATTATCATACTTGAAAATTAAGTTCTGTTTAATTTCACTTATACAGGATGTTTTCAAAGGTGAGGCTTTTTATTCGACTAGCAATAGAACTCATCAAAATAAGTCATTATAATAGAATTCGTTTATATAAAATATTCACCAGAGCCGAGTATTTCAAAATCAGAGCTACCGCGAATATGAGAAATTCTCAGCCCGGATCTGACTTAGGTTTGTATTGATATCTAAATGTGTAGATATTACCAGCTGTCTGAGGTCAGTATACGGAAGATCATATATGATGCATATGATTTTTGTAAGTTTCAGATCTCAACTTTTGTGATTCCTTCCTTTGGGGGTCATTTGAGTTCATTATAAGTACGGTGAGGTGAACAGTGCGAAAGAACTAAGCATTTGAAATGCTTGTGACATTATTCCGTGAGCAAACTGATGTGATAGTTGCTGCATGCAAAACGAATGTTACATGCAGTAACTATCACATCATTACGGCGGGCGAAATTTTGTGCACATCAAACCAATGGCATTTCGAAGTATTTCTGTGAACAATTTGGATCAATTTTATCGGTGAGTTTGTGAACTTCATAACTTTTTCATAAGACCTTTTTCCTCTCCTTAGTTCGAACTTTAAGAATTATACCGTTGCTAATAAATGTAGGAAAATAATATACATATTTGGAATGAATTGTAGTATCGAATTCAAGAATGAAAATTGAAAAATTTCACTAGATAAACTAATAAGCAAGCCAACAAGACAATACATGTATCCCAGATACCAACGAAATTTATCATTTGCAATCGTAGATCGGTTTTGATCCATGTCAGATCTCATCAGTACGACTATGCAATATGATAAACTCGATTAATGAAACAAAAGATCTTAAAACATAAGGTAACGTGGTACTGAGAAAATTTCCCAAATCACGCCACCTGTCTGTTCCAAAGTCAACTGTATGTTTTAAGATCTTTTGTTTCATTCATCGAGTTTATCATATTGCATAGTCGTACTGATGAGATCTGACATGGATCGAAACCGGTCTACGATTGCAAATGATAAATTTCGTTGGTATCTGGGATACATGAATTGTCTTGTTGGCTTGCTTATTAGTTTATCTAGTGAAATTTTTCAATTTTCATTCTTGAATTCGATCAATTCAGATAAGCAGCCATTATTATTCTTTAGTCAATTATTCAGACGAATAAGGCTTCAGCTTGAATCCGTTGAATTTCCATGTGTGACTATTTATGCTTGTAATGTTTACGGCGTTGTCATACATGTGTATTTCGTTTTTGGAGAGCCGATAAGACATTTTATGATCTACAGATATTTGAGACAGTTGACTTTGGAACAGACAGGTGGCGTGATTTGGGAAGTTTTCTCAGTACCACGTTACCTTATGTTTTAAGATCTTTTGTTTCATTAATCGAGTTTATCATATTGCATAGTCGTACTGATGAGATCTGACATGGATCGAAACCGGTCTACGATTGCAAATGATAAATTTCGTTGGTATCTGGGATACATGAATTGTCTTGTTGGCTTGCTTATTAGTTTATCTAGTGAAATTTTTCAATTTTCATTCTTGAATTCGATCAATTCAGATAAATCGCCATTATTATTCTTTATGAATTGTAGTGCCTAGAAAAGATCGCGAAGGAAGTAACACGATTCAGAGTCGTATCAAGATATTGATGCCCAAGATTTTTAGCACTCTTTTCAAATTGAATATTTCATATGATCAACTTCCGGCGAAATGGTCTCTTTTGATGAGTTATACCACCTGTGAAAAAAAACCTCACCTTAAGAAACAGCATGTACATATTATATCTATTATGCTTCGATGATTTTTTCCCAAAAATTTGAGAAGTAGTATTATTATTTTTGATTTTATTATTTTTCATAAGTATTTGATTGAAAAGTTTCATATATTTCCATACATTTCGGTTAATAGCTGGTTTGGCACAGTATGTAGTGTGGGTTGTTGAAAAAATCGTGTTTCTTCAAGATTTATGCGAAAAAACATAATTTATTGGGATTATTGAAAAAATTAATGTTTTTCACCAGGTTAAAAACCGAAATACGAAAATCGGGAATTGATAGGTGAAAGAAAATACACAAACAAAGGCGTGAAATATTCTACAACTACTGAGATGGATATGAAATCTTTCCAAGTTGCAACTGGTAGGAAAAATGGTTCACGAATTCTTCTCGGAACGCTAAAGGTAGCAATTGTCGCAAAAACAATCTGAAATTCGCAGGGTTTCTACGCCTCTGCGACTTCAAATTGGGGTTTCTGCGATTTCCTAATGTTAATTTCATTTTAGTTTATTTTTTATCTTATGTGAGATTTTAAAAGGAACATTGCTCCATTCCATTGAGGGGTACCTACAGAGAATTCCTCCGAAAATATTGTGACGTTGCCACGTGTATAGAAAGAACGTACATTTCTGGTATTTCCAAAATTTCAGAAATTTTTTATCGAAGTGGTGTTATCATATTCGAAAATTCTGTAGATTCGATAATCCTTGACTGAGTGATTTCAGAGAATTTCATAATCAAACTCATCATCTCTAATGAATTTTCATTGTATGTGAAATACGGAAATTTCAGTAAGGAATTCGAAATATGTGATATAAATTTCGATTTCCCTAGGGTAAAGCCGAACTTCCACCCAAATATCAACCCTTCCGGCCTTCGGTGTACTAAAACAACTATCCAAATCAGAAACTTCCTATCACACCTTCTCTTTACATAAGATAACTAAAACAATATTGCCGTCCACATCTGGGAACACCAATTAGTAATATTTATCTTATACTCGGCAGCAGTTTCGTATATATGTTGATACATTACGTCGAATTACTTGTTTATTATATTGAAGTTGGAAACAGTTTCTGTTCCAAAAATGTTTATGTTTGTCCTTCTGGATATGGACAAAAACTGCATGTTATGGATGTGGAACTATAGTTATAGAGTTCGCAAAGTGTGCCAGCAAGGAGGTACATAAATACAATTCCGAAATTTTTTATCGGGAAAGTTTCATCGAAATCAAAAAGGGGAAGAAATATCTCCCTACAAACTGAAATATTGAGATCGTACAGGTCACTGGAGCTCTTCGTCACCACTTTTTCAATTCTTCAACTAACTTTTTAAAATCTCGATATTCGAGATTTTTGTTACATGGTAACTTTGCAACAAAAACTTACAAAGCAGCAAAAAAATCATAGGAATACTTTCTATAGTAGCTGAATTAATTCTTTCGTTTGAGTAGCAACAGATAAACATCGAATAAGAGTTTATGTGGTGATTACTCGGTTTCGAATTGAAATAGCCTATTAACTGGAAGGTAGGTAGTGTTTTCACCGATAAGGATACGGTTGTATTATTCGCGTTAATCATTTCGAAATATTTTGTGATTAAAAAAATTTGAAGATGTGAAGGAACCATTGTTCGAAGTTGGGATATGGAGTTATGCGATTCTTGACCATGTTGATGGTCTGTAGGCCCCTTTGAACTATAGTTGTATGTGATGAAAATTAATAAAGTACTTACCATATCGTAGTTATATTTGTCGGGCACAGGGGCTGCCAGTGGCGGGTTGTCGAAGTAGTTGATTTCAGTGAATCTATTCACGATCAAAGTACTCGGTGCTGCCACGTGATGGTTAGTGTACATATGAGGGGCGCATTGGCCGCAAGGACAAGGCGCTTGGGACGGGGGGTAGGCTGCTGGCGGGACTGATATCTCAGGGCAGGGCACCACGGGACACAGGGGCACTACGTAAGGGATTTGGCCAGGGGGGGTGTTCAGAAAGTACGTCGTGATTGTTGATGCGTTCGAACGCCGCGACTAAAAGAACGCAACTCGTTGCGTTCAATGTTGCACTCTCGTAAACTGACTCCGTTCACGTTCACTCCTTTCTGGATGTATCGCGATTGTATCAGTAGATTTTTGGTATCATTTGCTTTATTGCACGATTGTCTCCGTTTGAACAGCTTTATTAACTCTGACTTAACCTTACTTAATATCAATATTGATCATAAATATTTGGATTATAAATAACTGAGCAATTTCTTATTTGCCACCCTAAAGTTAGATAAAATATAACTATATTTACTTAATTAGTCAGATTATCAGAAAGTTTTTCACTTGGGCTAAAATGATATTCTTCCACGTTTCTACAACCTCGGATATGCGGACAACCTCGTCTTTATTCTCGTATTGAAGATATGTTTGGGATACAGTTAATTGATACACGTAGGAAACGATTGAACTTGATGGTTGATGGAAGTCTTATCAGATATTATTTATATACACTTAAATATTACGATTGCAATGCAGAAAATTCCGCTTCAAACAGACGACATCAACAGTGACGTGGCCGAAAAATATTGCACAGGGCCTGATTGAGGGAGAAAGCTATGCATGCATAGAATATTGATATTAAGGACGGTGTAAAAGCGCGTTTACTACAATTCAGGATGAACTGAAATAGCGCGCTGGAGGTCGACGTGAACGACCAAAAATCTACCAAATTTACAAAGGAAACTAACCTAACGATTATCCAGCAATCTATATCACACGATTACCCTAAATCTTACGATTATCTATCAATGATTGTCGATAATTCTTGGACACGACTCACCGTCTATGCCTTTCAAAACGCCAAACACAAAATATGACTTACGATTACAGTGTAAAAATATAAATTCAACTTTGTACTTAAAGGAACAACGTCAATTATAAACTGGAACGCGGTTATAAAAAGGTGTTTTGATTCGATCGAGTGCTTTATCCGGAGTGCGGTCAAACTTTGATTACCTGTCAACCTGTTGCAGTTAATCCGATCGACACTGAGAACACAGTTCAGGAAGAAAGATTGGCGAATTGAAAAGTAGAATGAAGAAGTGGCGGGCACGCTCTGGATCTATTTGGGCCTAAGGTCGGCGCGCACATTCGTCTGTACCCGGAGGATGTGGAGGATGCTGCCGGAGCTGGTCCGGTGATGGGATGTACTGAGTGTAAAAGGACCGGTGTGAGAGTAGTGGAGTTCGTAGGAAGTTGAAAGTATGGACCGCCGCACGCTTTGGCTTTCGAGCCCGGACTACCGTTGTGTTGAGGCGGCCGCTTCTGCGAGGACGGCGAACGACGGACCTGCGCCATATTGGCGGTACCCCTTCCCGCAACCTGATGCACGTTGAAGCGTAGCGGCGCGTATCTCGCCGTCCTACCTGGAACAGGTAGCGCCTATTCGACGTCGGTTGCATGCGCCGTCCTGCCTCCCGGAGTATCCTGTTATCCCTTTTGGACGCGCTGTTGCACCTTGCCGTCGAAAGCGGGCTTGCGGTCCCGCAGGAGGACCGAGGACACTTCATCGCGTCAGATTCGAAGGTTCGAAAATAGCTCATATCGTGATGATTCCTAAATCAGGAAAAGACGCAACAATGAATGAAGTAATGAGACGGTTATCAGGTATTCTGAAAATGCTCTAGAACTTAGTTTCGCGAAGATTGCGATGGACCTATCTACCATCAGAAAAATTGGTACCTGACTACCAATTTGATCCAAACAATTCAATCGTATGATAGATGTAATGAAACAAACATTAGAAAGTAAATATATACTCCGTTTAAGAATTATTGACATCTCGGTTGGCTGTGAAAAATCGAATTTAAGTTGGTAATAGACTATTCAGTAATATTTTGGGTTGCTGAATTCAGGTTGGTATAGGAATAACACTGACATTACCCATAGAAATCTTGCTCTGATGATTTTATCGAAGATATTGGTGAATATGTAATTATAAAAATTTGCTCTGAATTTGAGTATTTTTTGTCTTATGCTATTAAAATGGCTGGAATTGACCAGGATACATCGCGCCCAACAAGAGAACGCCAGGCAGTTTGTCGGTGCTACTTCGAGTTTTTCAAAGATTTGGCATATATTTCCGCTAGTGTTTCAGGTAAACTGTTACTCACCGACTCAAAGTGTATTCTGATTGATCAATGTCTCTTAAGTTTTCAGATTTCACCAAGCCCTGTCCGTAGAATATTAGCATGTTATTATAGCCTGGAATTAGCAGTGGAAGAAAACCTGTGCGATACGATTATTTCTTCAAAGAGACATTGAATGACTTTGTTTTTGCTAGAATTAAAAACAATGAATATATCAGTTTAGATATCCTTTTCGAACTGGCCAAAGAGCACCTAGATTTCAATTGATCGAAGTCAACATCATATTATGTCATAAAAAAAAATTGGATACAAATACAAAAATCGAAGGAAAATTCTTACTGATAAACAGAAAAATATAATAAAAATAGTACGATATTGTGATAAATACCGAGAATACATGGAACAAAACGTAAAATTCATTCATCTTGATGAAACTTGGATATTCAAAAACGGTATTCAAATTTGTCAGTGGACACTAGAAAATAATCCAAAAGGTATGCCGAGTATATTCAAGGGTAAAGGCAGAAGGTGCACTATTTTGAATGCTGGAACAATTGATGGATTTTTACCTGGATGTGATCCGATTCTTGACAGTGGTATTAATGATAAGGATTACTATGAATGGTGAATTATTTCATAAATGGGTTATTGAAATATTGAAACCTTCCCTGCAAAAGGATGCCCATCAATAGGATTATGTCAGCTTATTCAATAAACACATCCAAATCAATACACTACGAGGAAACAAAGTTTTCAATATTTTTATCTTTGCTCTTGTATCATTCATAGATATTTTAAGTTTATTTATTAAACTTATACTGTATGGTACTCTGTTCACATTCACTCTGCTAATACACATGCTATATTGTTCCCAATTCAAAAGTATACTGAATAATTGTAAAATTGCTCATCAATTATAATATTTTCAATAATTCATGGACAGTTTCAATGAATGAAAATAAAAATTGACTTTCTTGAAGTATTCGACACTGAGCAATAAATAATTCACAAATTGGTTCATATATTTATAGTTCGGTACAAATTTCATGTCAAAATTCTTCATGTACTACATAGATTCTTAATTTTTGTTTCTCTCTTATTTCTCAATACATTATAACGTTCTTTCCAATCCATTCTTTTGGCCCTGTGCTTGCGAAGTATCCAAAAATTTTTTTCTGTTGCACCACTAGCTACCTGCTACAATTCCATTAATTATCCTTCTTGAATCCTGACATAAAATGGTACTCATATAGTTATATGGTTAGAATTTTGCAAGATTTCCAATACCAATAAAAATTGCATGGTCCTGAGTGAAAATAAATATTTATTTGAATGATCTTCAATTTTCCATGGTTGACTTTTATATGAGATAATTTCATATGAAAGCATTCCACGATATTTTTGCGCTTTCAAACCTGAACTCTCATGTATAAACTGCAATCGAAATATTCCGGCTCAATTATTCGATAATTCCGATAATTCGTATACTCAACACTTTTCTAGGTTATATTTATGTTTTATTTCTATGTTGAAATTTAGTTACTTTTTGTAACCAGAAAGTAGTTCAGTATTTCTATATTATGTGAAACAGGCATATGATGAAATGTATTACCCCGGCCTTAATTACAAAAGGAGAAATATTCTTTCCTAAGCTTGCTTCTTCTTCATTTTGGAACCATACTCAAGTGAAAGAACACTCCAAACTAAATTTAATAGAAAAATTCAGTTTTGAAAAGAAAAATTACGAAAAGCACTGCCGTGAAGTCAGGAGCTTTTGAACGCTCGTACATCCACCTTGTAGGTAGATTCGCATTTTCCAGTTTTAGAAATCAATTAAAGGGATTTTCGAGAGCTGTCAAAAAAATTCTCAAACTTAGGCGAAACTCCAGACTTCATATCAGTGCTTCAGCTGATCAATTTTTTTTCGATAATTCGCTAGAATTTTCTACGTTATCTATGGTCTTGGTGATGCGATTTGGACAAAATTTCGCACGTAGTTTGAATACATTATTCTTCAGCTATGTGTGAAATTTCATTTCAATCCAACCAGTAGTTTCGAAATTATCAGGAACAAAATATTTTGAAAGGCCATATTTGCGGAACCCCTGATCTAAATTTGCTCGTTGATGAACGTGGCCGAGAAATTGGCCAAACAAACCTACCCTGGAAATTTCAAGTTTTTAGGCCTTTTCCTTCGGAAGTTATAATTTTCTATGGTTTCTATGGTTCTGGTCATGCGATTTGGACAAAATGTAGCTTCAATATATCATTCTCGATTAAAATAAAAAATTTTATCTCGATCGAATCCGTAGTTTCGAATTTATCGAGAAAACAAAACTTCAAACGACCGTATTCACGGAACCCCAAGTCTAATTTTGCTCATTGATGAACATGCCCGCGAAATTCGCGATCCGAACCTACCCTAAAAATTTCGAGTCCCTATGCCTTTCCGTTCGAAAGTTATTATTTTCTATGTTTTCTATGGTTCTGGTCATGCGATATGGAGAAATGTAGCTTGAATATATATATATCATTCTCCATTAGTATACAAAATTTCGTCACGATCGAATCTGTAGTTTTGAAATTATCAAGAAAACTAAATTTCAAACGACCATATTTACGGAACCCTCAGTATAATTTTGCTCATAGATAAACGTGATCACGACATTCGAGATCCACACCTAAACTGAAAATTTCAAGTCCTAGGCGTTTCCGGTCAAAAGTTACAATCTTCTATGGTTTCTATGGTTCTAGTAATGCGATCTGGACAAAATTTCGCATGTAGCTTGAACAATTCATTCCTCATTTGAGTGCGAAATTTCATCTCGATAAAATATGTAGTTTCCAAGTAATCAGGAGAACAAAAATTCAAACGGCCATATTTACGGAACCCCAGGTGGAATTTGGCCCATTAACGAACTTAACCGAGGCATTCGGGAACTGAACACACACTGAAAATTTCAAGTCTCTAGGTTGTTCCGTTCGAGAGTTTTCGTGCTTACGGCCGGACGGACGGACAGACTCGAATTTTCCGACGGATTCGTCATCAGTGAGTCGAACATAGTCGATTCGTGTAAGTAGTACGAGCGCTCAAAAAGATTAACTTAGAGTAGGGACAGTGCAATCATATCCCAAAAAATTCACATTTTCATTTAGTTTAGATTAGCCTAAGTTAACCAATTCATTCATTTGTGATAATTTTCTAAAGTAAGATATCGTTACCGAAGTACCAAAGTTAGATTGAGTCCAAGAAGTCATAATTATACATAATAATATCTAATAATAATAATTTATTGATTATTTGGGACACAAAAATATACATATATAAAGGGTGTTTACAAAGGTGAGCCTTTTTTTTGAAAGGTGCTGGAACTCATCGAAATAAGTCAAAATTCCAAAAATCCTTTACACAAAATATTCACCAGGGCCTAGTATTTCGAAATCAAAGTTACCCGTGAATCAGAGAAATATCCAGTCCTGATATGACGGTACGTATACGTTTACGGGAAAACATCTGACAGAGCGTATAATTTTTGTGAAATGTGTTTATAAACAGGTGGTTAGGACGTGGTGGATCGATTTATTGGCCTGCACGTTCCCCGAATCTTAATCCCCGTGATTTCTTCTTTTGGGGTCGTTTGAAAAGATAAGTGTACAGTTACGGTGAGGTGAATAGTGTTGAAGAACTAAAACAACGCATTGAAAATGCTTGTGACATTATTCGTGAGCAAAGTGATGCGATAGTTGCTGCATGTAATAATTCGTTATTATGCCAGGCAAGACTTTGTGCACATAAAACGAATGGTGGCCATTTCGAAGAATTTCTGTAAACAATTTGAATCAATTTTATCGTAAGTTTGTGAACTTCCTAATTTTTTTTGAAGGACCTTTTCAATCGGTGATTTTTCATCTCCTTGGTTCGCACTTTGAGAATTATACTGTTCAGGAAAAATCTCCTGATAAAAGTTGAAAGAGATTATACAAATTTCCGATAAAGTCCAGCACTTTATTGACTTGCTGGAATGCATATGGCAGCGCGATCAATTTCCGATGGAAGATCTCTTTTGATGAGTTCTAGTACCTGTCAAAAAAAAAGCCTCACCTTGAAAAACACCCTGTATATAGGTCAAGTCCTTCAATGAATAACTCAAACATTAACGCGCTCGCTCCGCTCACGCGTTAAAATATTTCGACCATTAATCGCTGTCATTAATAAACTAGTTGATTAAATAACTATAACTCTACTCATTTCATCAAGTGTCATAATATATGTCGACAGACAATTTCAGCACGATATGGCGAATAGTTTCTGAGATTCTGAAGTTTTTGGAAATATTTTTTTTTTATTCGTTTTATTTTACAACTAACTACAAAGTTTCAATTCGACCGAAGTGATTTTATCAGATAGAAACCTTAAAAAAGTTTTGACGCAAATATAAGAATTGTACGAATTTGAACGATGTTTTTCAACCCTGAAACGTATCGAAAATCGAAAAAAGAAGAATGGACTCCATTACCTAAAAAAAGTATGTTACTGTCTCGCCCTATTTCAGATCTGACGAGCCACTACGGTTTTCTCATGAAGAATTGAATGGTAATGGTACTAGTCCCAATCTCACGGAACCTATAGTTGGATAGATAGGATAGAACAAATAAAAAATTGAATAACCGCTAATGACCCAGATGTCGAAGCAGAGATAAATGAATAAATAAAATAAAAATGTCATAACAAAGTTCCTGACAATTTAGCTATATTTGATTGTACTTTGACTGTTTCAAATGGAACTACATGCATATCACTGTAGAAGAATATCCAATAAAGTTTTTTCTTCGTGATCCTTCATAAAACTGTTTTTTGAAGAGAAATTTAATTATTCAAATCCTGAAAATGTTGTTTCAAAGTCAACTCACATCATTGAAAATTTTCATCTTGTGAGTGGTATTGAAAACACGTTGAAAATTACTTTATATAACACACTCGAAAATCCCCTATCAATTGATTTCAAACCATGTATGTCACCCTATGTGCAAAAAAGCATTTTTCATTTGTGTATATTTCTGGTTTTTGGCACAATACTAGTATGTCATAGGATTACGTGTTGGCGGTAAATCCGAAATTCCTTCGAGGAATTTCAAAATGTGACCGAAAATTGACTATAACAAAAATGAGAAAAAAATTCACAAAGTTTAAATTCTCAATATTGATAACTAAGTGTTCCTTCCACAATCATCCCATAAAAAAAAAAGTTCATATATCTTCAACTCTCCAGAATTCAAAAATTTCGTCGAACCAAGTAAATGATAATATAGGCCATAGAGTTTTTGAAATTACTTTTATGTACTACCTTCGTCGTGATACTAGAAAGTTTAAATCCAAGTTTTTCACAACAATACAGGTAAAATTTTGTATGTGTGAATATCCAAATGCAGATTTTCAATTTCAGTCGGGTGTATTCTAACATCAGCCTGATGAAATGGATGTATTCTCTTGACCCAAGAAACATAACGCAAAGCGAAATCGATAAAACAAAGAGAAGGCTCGCACGGTTACATGAAGGGATAAAGTTCCCCGTCCAGTACCCTTTTCTAAAGCCTTGTTTTCCATTCGGTGTTATAAGATGAAAATCCCCAAATCTTCAACCGACAACGGTCTGAGCGCTGAGGGGGATTTTTCAAGGACCTGAGACATGTTGCGTTTTGCGAACGGGAGGGATGAAGAGTTTTCAGATCCGTTGTGAAGCGAGTTTCAAGATCTGCAGCGGTTTGGTTTAGAGGTGACATATTCGTTGAAAATTTTTCCAAGCCGTGAATAGGTGGGCATACCTACATGTATGGAAAGGAGTACGACACCAATTCAAGTTAACACAATGTGAGCGATTGATAATCGTTCTATTAGTGACAGTTCTTGGTTGAATTCAGAATGCCTCATCAATATCTCTCCAAAAACTCATTTTTCGTTGCTGCCACACCAAAAAATGACGAATATATACGGAGAATGTAAAGCGCGGCGATGAAAGAGTTATCGCTGACTACGAAGAAGTCGCCTTTCATTGCTAAATCAATGGCACACACTGCATTCAATTGTTCGTTTCACAATGAACGAATGTATTTTTGTCCGATAGAGGAATGACTGACTTCATACCCTCCAATTGATAAAATGCGAAATTGAATTACATTCGTGGAGATATTCAACGAATATCGCATAAATGAATAGAACCTTCGACGTTGTTCCTGAATAAAATTTGTGCTTTCGTGATAACGTGCTTGTTTTATCTGTATCGGGGCTTTATCGAATGTTCGGACGAGTCAATGAGTTGCAATGAATTATTATATTCTTATCTAATCGGAATGCGGTTAAATAAAACGCACAAAGAATTATTCTAATTTCGACGGCTGAGACTTTGGTGGTACATAATATAAGTTAATAGTGCATCGGTGGTTATACTTCCTGTAGCTTCCTTCGCAGCTACCAATGACAAATAGGTCATGAAATGACCTATTTTTAGTAGAACCTCACATGTGAATGAAATTCGCAATCTGCAATAGCTCTTTTGTATCAGAAGATTTATCATTCATCATTTCTTTCAAAGAATATAATTGATATAGAGTTTGAATTCCAAATGAATAGGCATCATCAAATTTTAATACATTTCGAAAGGAACTCGGAATAAACGTTTTCACGATACACCACTTTGAGTGTTTCTCTTCCTGACGATAGCACAAATTATGGTTTCGAGGAACACGCGGATGGCCGACGTACCATTATGATTGGTCATCGAGGGAAAAACATTAGATAACCTAACACACTGTTGATATACAGCCCTTTCCTTGAACAATTACCAGCTTTCAAAAATAACGAGAAAAATATTCCATTCTTTTACCAAACCAAAATTTCCTTATTCGAAAATATTTATCCTGAACAACCATTTATTGCGAAACTTCTACAACACCAGTGTTGTTTCCATAGAAGCAATAGTTTCTTAATGGAGAAAAGAAAGAACACAATAGTTGAAAAAGTTATACGAAATATATTTTCAGTTCAAGGAATTTTGTTCCTTCGAAAAGTTCTGGAAAAAAATGTAATTTTTGGTCTCATTTCACGCAGCATGAAACTTTCCGAAGTAGGCTTAAAGTTATTGTTTCTATGAAAGAAGACCTTCAATTTTCTAAAGAAAATCACCATCTTAACTCTAACCCACTAAAAAAAATTAAAACATTGATATCTTTCATTTCGTACTTTTTTACTGCTATTCAGCATAGTCAAAATAGAACCAAATTCAGCCTTATTTCCAATAGATGTGAAATTCTCTCTTTTCTAATTCGATCAATTCGAAATTATCGAAAACACAGAGAAATGGCGTATTTAATCGATTTTACCCAATCATTTGACCTACATCAATTAAATCAAAAATTAAAACCAACCACAAATTATCAGAATCAAACCGGCCGTCAG
This sequence comes from Aphidecta obliterata, assembly GCA_963966015.1. NCBI lineage: Eukaryota > Metazoa > Arthropoda > Insecta > Coleoptera > Coccinellidae > Aphidecta > Aphidecta obliterata. Next base: position 18,769,439 of record OZ014433.1, on the reverse strand, counting down.
TGTGACTAATAATGTCAATTCATTTCTATAAACTGCAAGAAAAGAAATCACAGAATTATCTAATTTTCCACACAGGATTTACTTTCCACGTGAAGCAGCTGTGGAGCTGAATTTTTGAGCGCTCGAACTACTTGCACGAGGGCTATATCATTTCGTCACGATGTCTGTATTTTTCGAATTTTGAGCTGAAAATGGTCTCCATCGACTATGTTCGTCTCACTGATGACGAATCCGTCGGAAAATTCGAGTCTGTCTGTCCGTCCGTCCGTAAGCACGATTACTCTCGAACGGAACAACCTAGAGACTTGAAATATTCAGTGTGGGTTCAGTTCCCGAATGCCTCGGTTAAGTTCGTTAATGGGCCAAATTCCACCAGGGGTTCCGTAAATATAGTTTTATTTCCCTGATTACTTGGAAACTACAGATTTGAACGAAATGAAATTTTGTACTCGAATGGAAAATGAGGTGTTCAAGATACATGTGAAATTTTGTCCAGATCGCATGACCAGAACCATAGGAACCATAGAAAATTGTAACTTTCGAATGGAAAGGCCTAGGAAATTTTCAGGATAGGTATGGATCTGAATTGTCGCGTTCACGTTTATCAATGAGCAGAATTATACTAGGGGTTCCGTAAATACGGTCGTTTGAAATTTTGTTTTCTCGATCATTTCGAAACTACGGATTCGATGGAGATGAAATTTTGTATTTTAATCGAGAATGATATATTAAAGCTATATTTTGTCCAGATCACATGACCAGAACCATAGAAAATTGTAACTTTTGAGCGGAAAGGCCTAGGAACTTGAAATTTTCAGGGTGGGTTTGGATCGCGAATATCGCGGTCACGTTAATCAATTAGCAAAATTAGACTAGGGGTTCCGTAAATATGGCCGTTCAAAATACTTTTTCCCTGATAGTTTCGAAACTACTGATCGGATTGGAATGAAATTTTGCACCTAGCTGAGGAATATAATGTATTCAAACTACGTGCAAAATTTTGTCCAGATCGCATCACCAAGACCATAGATACCGTAGAAAATTCTAGCGAATTATCGAAAAAAAATTGATCAGCCGAAGCACTGACATGAAGTCTGGAGTTTCGACTAAGTTTCAGAATTTTTTTGACAGCTGTCGAAAATTCCTCCAATTGATTTCTAAAACTGGAAAATGCGAATCTACCTACAAGGTGCATGTACGAGCGCTCAAAAGCTCCTGCCTTCACGGCAGTGCTTTTCGTAATTTTTATATTACTCATTTTATCATAGATACGAAATTTTAGCAGGATTTTGTCACTAGGAAAATGACAAAAATCAGTAGAATCCTGATTCCCATGTGTATTGGACTGATCACAAAAAAAAATCAATTTCAATTTTAATCTTGAACTTATTTCATCTCCTGAATCGACTTCGAAGTGAACAATTTTCCGATAAAGCTGGTCCATTTGCAGAATGAGAAACGAAGCAGAACAGTAAGACTTTCAAAACTCCCTTAGTCAATGAAGGCGCAAGATGAACTTTCATGTGTGCCATAGAAATTATTAATACGTGAATTGTTCCCTTTTAATTAGTACTTGGTTGGGCTTTCTGGAAATGTTTACTTTTCCGTTTTCACTGTTCTCTTACTTGCGATATTTCAGCCGGAATTGAATGTCAATGGTACAAAAGTTTCGAAAGGTTTTGTTTGAGAAACAAGAAGGAGACAAGGGGTATTGAGTGGCAGCTGTTGTTTTCAGAATAATTACTGATTGTGCGTAAGTCCAAAGTGACTTAAACTGACATCCAAGTGATAGAATTTCCATCGAAAATAAAATATATCAGAGTTATCGCGATTTTGAACACTACGGGACCCTCCAATACTCCAACTTGGTCAGTTGGCTCCAACCTCCCACATTAACAGCACCGAAGAGTGTCGTTCATTTTGTTCTTTTTGTTTATTGTCTCCGTATTTCACGGAGCCAGGGGGTTTGCATCGGTTGGGACCGAAAAAACTGTGGATCGACGAATTTTTCATGAGGGATGATCTCAGAGGAGTTATATATGAAAATTTATCTCCCGGCAGCTTGCTTGGGCCGATACGCCTGAATGTGAAATGCAGAGTGGTCGCAGTATTGTTATCGACTTCTGGCAATATCCGATCCTGACTGAGAGACGGCTTTTAGGGTTGGAAATATTCTCTTTATGGTCTTTATGAGGAGTGTTCTTTCGACAGAGGAAGATATCTTTCATCGATGACAGATGTCTATATTATGTGCTTCTATAACCTGAGAATTTTTTCGACTCTCAAGTCTAAAGCCGGAGTAATAAAAGAAGCTTTAGAATTCTTTCGATTAATTTTCCCAAATGGCCTTATATGCATATAACACACAACACAAATATAAAATCTTTTTCGATACGAGATACATTTTAACGAATGGTATTATTCATTCTTATCTCTCATGATAATATATTTTGGAGAATTTTTTTGATTTATACTGAAGTTTTCTGACTGATGCTATTGCTGTAGCATCATCTGCATACAAAAATAAGTTGCAGTCAATATTATCTGCGATATCATTGATATACAGAATAAGAAGTAACGGACCTAAGATTGAACCTTGTGGAACACCCATTTTAGTGGTGAGTAAGTTCGAATTGATCGACTCCTGTTTTGCGTTTTTTATAGTCACAAATTGTCGTCTGTTTGTCAGATAATTTTTTATCCAGTCTAAAGCTTTACCACGAATTCCCAATTTATCTAGTTTTGTAAGCAGTATTTTGTGATCGACAGAATCAAAAGCTCAGATCACAAAAAATTCCAGCTTCTAAATGTTCTAGGACGCATTTCAAGAATCCATAAACAGCGTCAGTTGTACTCAGGTTACGACGAATACCGAACTGATTATTATTTATTATCTTATGAACTCTTAAAAACTTGAGTAATCTTTCGAGAAAACAGTATTCGAACGTTTTTGAAAATGTTGGTGTCAATGATATGGGTCTATAGTTGTTCATTATTTCATCGTCCCCTTTTTTTAGCGCTCGTACTACTTACACGAGGGCTATATCATTTCGTCACGATGTCTGTATTTTTCGATTTTTGAGCCGAAAATGGACTTAATCGACAGAGTTCGACTCACTGATGACGAATCCGACGAAAAATTCGAGTCTGTCCGTCCGGCCACCAGGCCGTCCGTCCGTCCGTATACACGATAACTCTCGAACAGAACGTCCTAGCAACTTGAAATTTTCAGGGTAGGTTCGAATCTCGAATGCCGCGGTTAAGATCGTTATTGGGCAAAATTCGACCAGGGTTTCCGTAAATATGGACGTTCGAAATTTTTTTTGTCCTGATTATACATCGAAATTACGAGTTCGATCGAGGTGAAATTTTGCACTCAAATGGAAAATGAGGTGTTCAAGAAACTTGCGAAGTTTTGTCCAGATCACATGACCAGAACCATAGAAACCATAGAAAATTATAACTTTGTAATGGAAAGGCCTAGGGACTTGAAATTTTCAGGATAGGTGTGGATCCGGAATTTCGTGGTCACATTTCGTAAATATGGCCGTTCAAAATATTCTTTTCCTGGTAATTTCGAAACTACTTATTGGATTGGAATGAAATTTTGCAAATATGTAGATGAAGAATAACGTATTCAAACTACGTGGAAAATTTCGTCCAGATCCAAGACCATAGATACCGTAGAGAATTCTAGCGGATTATCGAAAAAAAAAATCACCTAAAGCCTGACGTAAATTCTGGAGTTTCGCCTTAGTTTGAAAATTTTGTTGACAGCTGTCAAAAAATTCTTGAATTTGTTTCTAAAACTGGAAAATGCGAATCTACCTACAAGATAGTGAAATTTTATCTTGATAGAATGATTTTTTTTTGTTCTTGATCAGACGAGAGTGTTGAGACTTACAGTCAAGGTAGGCAGCACGTAACTCTGGAAACTCCCTACTCAACAAACAAAGATCTCTTAAGCGATTACTCGACTGTTTAACATCATCATCAACCCATGACTTATTCGGTTTCTTATAAAACTTGTGTGATGGAAAATTCGAACCAAAATGGAATTTGAACGTATTATAAAATGAATTAAAAGCTTCATTCATATCCGATATATTATAAACATCCCCCCAACTTTCATATGTAAGATCATTTACGAAGTTATTAATGTTAGTTTCACCGAAATTTCTTCGGTAATCATGAGTTTTTTCGGAGGACAAAAGACGTTACGTTCCAAAATTCTCAAATCCTACCACAACTTCTCACCATTCGGATGCAAGAATCAACGTTCAATAAGATACGAGAACATGGATATCTGAACGAACTCTACTGGTAATCCTCAATCAAATGCGGGTTGATCCTACAAATTACCCCCAAGGCGGACCCCTAATAAATCGCATTCATACCCCAAAAATAACTGTATTAACCAAGAATATATTCAATAGGAGGATCAAGAGATCAGGTGGTCACTTCATCATCGTTATCAAGTCGCCCTGACCAGGATGGTCTGGTCCTTCGCGTCGGATGTGTGTGAGCTAAAGGGTACCCCGGGACTGGCGGCGAAGGCCATGTGCAGAACCCGGATCGACGGAAACGTCTGGCAAAGGGCCAGATAACAGACAAGGGAGCTGAATTATTCTCTTGATGATCGACTTGAGACCAGTGTATCTTTCCGCGGAAACAAGGTGGGCCATTAATTCAGGTTTTCAATGGAAAAACCGCCCGGAAAATTCACGATAATATATCCATTTTGACAGGAAGATGTGCGCTGTTACACGGGTGAAGACAGTTACGAGCTTTTCTGTTCGGCGTTGGAAACGGGAATCGCTACCTCGACTGGAATATCCATATATGATATGTTTGTATGTTCCTGGATGACAGAGATGGACGTTCGTCAACATCTTCAGAATCCTAATCTCTGAATCATTATTACTGTCTTGTGATTTAAATGAATTATACTTCACTTTTTGGAGGGGACATCTGAGTTAAAGTTTGTATGAATTTGACAAGTGACTTTTCATATACTAATGCGACGCTTTGTTGTGTACACTCTACAAGGGGAAGTCTCCGAGCTCAACTTTGGGGAAAAAATTACGAAAAGCACTGCCGTGAAGGCAGGAGCTTTTGAGCGCTCGTACATGCACCTTGCAGGTGGATTCGCATTTTCCAGTTTTAGAAATCAATTGAAGGAATTTTCGACAGCTGTCAAAAAAATTCTGAAACTTAGGCGAAACTCCAGACTTCATGTCAGTGCTTCAGCTGATCAATTTTTTTTCGATAATTCGCTAGAATTTTCTACGGTATCTATGGTCTTGGTGATGCGATCTGGACAAAATTTTGCACGTAGTTTGAAAACATTATTCCTCAGCTAGGTGCAAAATTTTGAACGGCCATATTCACGGAACCTCTAGTCTAATTTTGCTAATTGATGAACGTGACTGCGATATTCGCGATCCAAACCCACCCTGAAAATTTCAAGTTCCTAGGCCTTTCTGTTCAGAAGTTATAATTTTCTATGGTTTTTATGGTTCTGGTCATGCGATCTGGACAAAATATTGCTTTAATATATCATTCTCGATCAAAATACAAAATCTCATTTCGATCGAATCTGTTGTTTCGAAATTATCGAGAAAACAAACTTTCAAACGACCCTATTTACGGAACCCCTAGTATAATTCTACTCATTGTTGAACGTGAACGCGACATCTCAGATCCACACCTATCCTGAAAATTTCAAGTCTCTAGGCCTTTCCGTTCGAAAGTTATGATTTTCTATGGTTTCTATGGTTCTGATCATGTGATCTGGAGAAATGTAGCTTGAATATACCATTCTTCATTTAAATACAAAATTTCTTGACGATCGAATCTGTAGTTTTGAAATTATCAAGAAAACTAAATTTCAAACGACCATATTCACGGAACCCCTAGAATAATTTTGCTCATAGATGAACGTCATCACGACATTCCAGAACCTCACCTATCCTGAAAATTTCAAGTCCCTAGGCGTTTCCGTTCAAAAGTTACAATTTTCTATGGTTTCTATGGTTCTGGTCATGCGATCTGGACAAAATTTCACATGTAGCTTAAACACCTCATTCTCCATTTGAGTGCAGTGTTTTCCGACGGATTCGTCATCAGTGAGTCGAACATAGTCGATTGAGACCATTTTCGGCTCAAAATTCGAAAAAACACAGACATCGTGACGAAATGATATAGCCCTCGTGTAAGTAGTACGAGCGCTCAAAAACGCAGATCCTCGATCTCCATAAGCCTATGAAAATTGGTGAAAATTCGAATGGAGGTTTTTCAGTTTTTCGAGATTTTCTGGAATTTCAGGTGCTTTTTTTGGTATTTTTTGTTCACGAAATTCATCTGCCTTATTCCTGAGATGAATCATACAAAAATAGCGACGTTGCAAAGTGTATGAGAAATACAGAAATTATCGGTATTTCCAAAATATGTCGAAATTTTTGCACGCTCCTCTCTATAACGAACAGTGCTATCAAATGTCTGACAGTTTCGAGTTTTGAGCCGAGAATGATCAGATAAAACCCCCAAATGAAGAATTCGTGGTCAAATTGAATTCTGTATGTCTGTACGTCCGAACGTAACCACAATAACTTCGAAGAAAAAGGGCTAGTGTTTTGAAATTGAGTATATTCGACGTCTAAATGTTCGTAAATGGGCATCTGATTTTTTTTTTCCAATAATCGAAAATACTCTTTCGATCGAGTTGAAACTTGCTAGTTTATTGAAGAATAACGACACGAAAGTTCATGTGGAATTTCGTGAGCCTCGTATATCTAGATGAAGTCGAAAGAATTATTTCAAAAACTTTGGTAAATTGGAAAATATTTGCCATTCCTACTGAAATTCTGTGTCTATATATAGGGCATCGCTAAACTGAGTTATATAAAATTCTGCTTCGCAGCTTTGAAAAAAATTGAGTTTTTCTGATTTGGTGTTGTTTATGAAAATTAAATGACATTATTCGTCACACTGACGGCCGGTTTGGTTCACATTTCTTCTTTTCATAGTCTCTGATTCGATAGACTCGCTGCATGTCAAATCCTCCTCCATGTCAAAACATAATTTTCGTAGATTAGTTGAATTTTCACTAATTACAATTTACAGTTGGAAATGGGGGTAAGTTTTGGTGGGGCTGATGGGGAAGATTCCATGGTTGGAAAAACATTTTTAACGAATTTTCATTTATAATGAGATGAAAAATCTGCGACGTTGTCACATGTACGTAGAATGTGGGAATTCAAAAGATTTATAATTTTTTCCATATACGCTGGTCCTTGTCAATCTTCTGGGTCGCAGAATCCACGTAAAATATGGAGCCACCAGAATGATATCGTTGAAACGTTGATTTGAAGAATAAAACAAATGTTATTTCACAGAGAAACTGATGGCAATTGAAGATTATTCAATTCAATCTTTCATCACATTCTTCATCTCGTCAAAACCTACACACTTCATCAGGTGGAACGTTATCTGATACGAAGTAGGAATTTTTCGGGATGAAAAACAACCGCTTGAGTAGTTTTCCAGGAGGAACATACGAAAAATTGTAGAAGGCTTCAACATCAGTGAAATTGCGTTACAGAGTATTACAAAGTTATATATTTCCTTTGACGTAGCCGACTGTGCATGTGCATGCTCCAGGCAATATTTGGTTTATGACAACATTCATTAACCGTAACCGATTAAATTTAAACTTCCCTGTGAAATCTGGCCTCTTTATAGTTTTATCTTAATAAGAGCAGCAAAACTAATTAAGCGAGTAGTAAATGCTGCACTGCGTAGCTCAGGATTGGTATGACACGTCATGAAAACCGTCGTAAAGTGCGCAGGTAATACTATATAGTATTAGGATACCCGGGTCTACTTGATGGGAGCAAATAAAAATAATCAACAAGGGAAATATCCTCCGGAATTTCCCGGAAAATGCATGTCATAACGGGATACGGGGACGAATCAGAATTTCCTAAATTGGAGTATAAAAAAGTCGTTAGAGAACTAGGGCAGAAATTAGATTCGTTTTCACATCGAATTTCACTACAATATTTAGACGAAATCGTAAAAGTAAGCTCAACTGAAGAATGGCAGAATATATCGAGGAAATCCTCGCCGAATAGGTTGTTAATATATTTCATCAACCAGATCTAGTGGCACCTCGAAATTTATGAATGCAGATAGAGAATCGTGATTTCTGGGAGATGAAGTAGAGTTGACCGATATTTTCAATTATTCAAATTTTAAATCGATAAAATAGCACATTATCAGTCAAAGTGGAAAAAATATCCATCGTGAATCGTGAACTATTCATGGTCAATATCATCTCTATCTAAACTTCTGCATGTTGTAAAAGCCATGGCTAATCATGAATTGGACTCAAATCCACGTTGAAAACACATCCACAACATGTATGGAAATAAATACAGAACGTTCATTAGAATAAGACAATTAACTACAATACATAGACGGATGAGAGAGTTCGTTGATCTTAACGTCAATCGGAGGCGTTGAATTCACTCTTCTCGAACGTTTGAAAAGCGTAAAATGAATGTAATCACTTCAATGAGACGATACCTCATTACCACGCATTTTGTGTGGAATAGTTGGAAAAGTGCCGGAGATGTGATCTGCTTCAGAGAAATTTGCATGAGTTATAATGGATATCGTGATGATTTGAACACGAAACGGAAGCAATAACATCAAACAAAGTAACGTAAATATAACCTGATTCACATGCATCAGCCATGCAATAAGTCGAAAGAAATTGTCCTAATCGAAACACCTCGACAGTTGTAATGAATTTAAACCGAAACAATCTCTTCATGCTCAGACTTGTCATCGGTGTACGATTTTTTGAGCGCACAATGTATTTTATTGTATGTTTTGTAACTTTGAAATCATCCAGCATATGTTTTCACCCTGATTCGCATTTCCTCTCAAAAGAAACTTTTTATACACCACGGAAATAAATTATCCTACACGAGGTTCCAATAAAAGTCCAGTTGTTTGAACTGCATCAGCCCCAGGCGACCTACCCTGTGACATATTGATGAGTTTATATTTTGATGTTTCAAAAGGTTTCACAGTAGGTACTCTATAAAAATTCCTGTTTAATTGGATCTATCATCGACATTGTTCTGTGCCGGTAGGCATTTGTACGATATCAACATTTCAAAAGCATTCTAGCCGATTGAAAATTCCACTAGATTTTGAATAGGTTACAGTTCATTTTTGTGAAGATATAACTTCATCACGAGAATGTGATACCAAAATTTTTGAATATTTTATTAATAACTCCACTTACCACTTTGCGTAGAAATGAAAATCATGCCAGTTAACTCACCTGAAAAAAATTATTTGTCAAAATTGTACAATTTTTTTGGTTAAATAGAAAAATTCGATAATCCTAATTGAATGTGAAATAAATCAGACTTATAGTCGTGAAAAGTTAAAAGATGATCGATGAAATGAACAAAAGTGTGTTATCATCATTTTCACGATGAAAAAGTGATTCAAAGGAACTATATTCAAAGGTCCATAACCTTCCTATATGAACTAGCATGTACATATTTACAAATATCACAATATCACATCTTTCCCTCATGCAATAGTTACCAAGATTTTTAAAATAGAATTTGGATTTCTCTCGTTCTTCTTTCAGAAGACGACTACTTTATTTGCGGATTAAAATAAATCAGACTTATAGTTGTGAAAAGTTAAAAGATGTTCAATGAAAAGAACAAAAGTGTGTTATCATCATTTTCACGATGAAAAAGTGATTTAAAGGAGCTACATTCAGAGGTCCATAACCTTCCTATATGAACTAGCATGTAAATTTTCACAAATATCACAATACCACATCTTCCCCTCATGCAATAGTCACCAAGATTTTCAAAATAGAATTTGGATTTTTCTCGTTCTTTCTTCAGAAGACGACTACTTTATTTGCGGATTAAAATGAATCAGACTTATAGTTGTGAAAAGTTGAAAGATGATCGATGAAATGAACAAAAGTGTGTTATTCTCATTTTCACAATGAAGAAGTGCTTCAAAGGAGCTATATTCAGAGGTCCATAACCTTTCAATATGAACTAGCATGTCAATTTTTTCAAATAACACAATACCACATCTTCCCCTCATGCAATAGTTACCAAGATTTATAAAATAGAATTTGGAATTCTCTCGTTCTTTTTACAGAAGACGACTACTTTATTTGCGGATTAAAATAAATCAGACTTATAGTTGTGAAAAGTTAAAAGATGTTCAATGAAATGAACAAAAGTGTGTTATCATCATTTTCACGATGAAAAAGTGATTTGAAGGAGCTATATTCAGAGGTCCATAACCTTCCCATATGAATTAGCATGTAAATTTTTACAAATATCACAATACCACATCTTCCCCTCATGCAATAGTTACCAAGATTTCAAAAAATAGAATTTGGATTTCTCTCGCTCTTTTTTCAGGAGACGACCACTTTATTTGCGGATCATCATACTCAACGAAACCACATGGCTCATGTCTTAATCTCGAGATAAAGAAGAGAAAGAGAAAGAGAAATCTCCTGTTTACGAAATGAAAATCACAAACGATCTAGGGTCGTATTCGAATATATCTCATCGATTATTTTTTCAATTTTGCATATCCAAAGTTGTATTATGCGCAGGTCAACCTCCTATTGAAGCAAAAAGACTCACCTTCAAAACAGCCCGTATTTATGTATGATACATTGTCGTTCAAAATGATGTAGAAATAAAGATGCAACTATAAAACTATCACTTGTTTCAACATTGCGCAACCGATTCTGAAACAATGGAAAAGAAAATGACGTCACATCTCGCCATTTATGGATCAGATCCGATTGCGATCACGAAATCGATCTACAAACCATTAGCTATGAATATTATATCGGAGCATACGTTTTAATGGAATATAATGGCATCGGCAGACTGTCGAGATGTTGGCAAGCCCTTCTGGGACGTTCTTATTCATTCTGTTCACGTCTCTGTATCACAATAGCTTACATCGGCAATCCAACCGTGAAATCGCCCAACTACTCGCAAGACCAGGATAAAATTTCGTTACCCGGAAGAACTCAGTATCATAAGTGTGGCTATAAACCTGTGGAAAAGTTGGAGAAGTTGATTTTTCTGAGGAGAATGGTAAAGAACATTGGAAAAGACTTCGGAGGTACTGCATGATTATTCAAGCCATTTTCAGAAAATTGAAAAGAGTTATTCCACTCACTGAAGAAATGTTTCATGCTTCAAGTTATTGTTCAGTATACTTATTTGTTCAAATTCTTCGTTCACATTATACTGATAATGATGTTCGCCTCACTCAAAATATTGATATTTCATCCATATCCACAATTTATTATATTTGTGATGTGTTTTCTCCATCGGAGATTTTTTGTGGTACATCAACTCAGCATCCACGTGTTCCTCTGGTTATGATGCAATTATAAATAGCCGGGTGTACATCGATATTATCCAATCCGAAGGTTTGAATCCCTCTAACAACAACCCAGAAACGAAACATACGACACCCGATACGATCCACGAAATAAAAACCTCTTGAAGTCGATCTGATATAAGAAATTCGTTCTAGTCCACTCCTCCTCTTCAAACGCACTCAGATAAAACACCGGGAAATAACAAAAACCCAACTACTTATCCCTTATCTGCGGCCCAGACTCTGTTTTCTGTTACATCCATCCCGATGTTATTTTTGGGGCCTCGGAGAGTGTGCGGGTGCCATAAATGATTTCTCCACGACTGAATGGGTACTCTGAATCTGTTCGAAAAACAATGAAGGTCGGGTGTTAATCTGAGATTGTCCCAGTGGGATGGAATTCTCGGTACTTTTTTCCACGCATCGATTCTTTTCAAGCCATGACAAAATATTTAATAAAGAGAAAGTACAGTCGTTTTTACCTATATGACTGACTACGGATACACACCTTATTTCAACCAATGAAAAATTAAAAAATAACTGACGTAGAATAAGGATAATAATTATCAAATGTCTCAACACTGGTCCAGTAAACCTCAATTTTCTTTTCACGTGGAACAGCTGAGGGCTGAATTTAATATAACTCATTTTATCGATGCCCCATATGTCGACACAACATTTCAGTAGAATATGACAAACAGTTTCTGAGATACCAAAGTTTGAAAAAAGATTTTTTACATGGACCTCCGTTATTTAAGAACTAACTATGTACAGGGTGATTGTTTATATTTTACTCAATAGCTATCTCAGTAAATATTGATCCTACAAAAATGTTTAAATAGGCGAATATGGAGTATTTTTATGAGCATTCAGAATTCAGTACTAGAAAATGCAAAAAAGCATTGTTAACCTAAAAATTTAGTAGAAACAAGTTTTGTATCCCAGATCATGTCCCCCTGTCATCAAAAATCGACCTGTCTGAGCGTTTTCACAAATTCTGATTTGTTGTTGAGGGTGGACACTTTTAATTGCGACACCCTGTATACTTCATTGAGATTATCTTTGAGTTCTCGAAAAATATAGATTTTCGTCTAAATCTAAGGCATCTGTAGAACGCCACGTGACACTGCTGCGATTTTTTTTGATCAAAGTAGGCCTGGATAATAAAACATTTGGTATTTGTTTCATTGATTTATTAACCAAAATTTAAATTAAGTGTTCAAATGGCCCCAATTTACTAACAGACAATCGATATCTTTTTAATGAGTTTTGGAGGGCTCTCCTTAATATTTCTGGTTGGTTATTGAGATTATCAATTCCTTCCTTTATTCTGATGTGAATATCTTCAATATTTCGAGAACGGTCCATATAAACTTCAGATTTTAAATATCCCCATAAGAAAGTATCCAATGAGGTCAAGTCGGGATGTTAGGAGGCCAGAGAATGATTCCGTTTCCTCCAATCCACATATCGTAACCTTTTTTTGTCGTGTGGCGTTCTACTGCTACCCTAGATTTAGACGAAAACATCTATATTTTTCGAGAACTAACAAAGATAACCTCAATAAAGTATATATATTTGAGATCAGAAGAAAGTGCTCCTACGATTAGGAAGATAAAATAAAGGGTGTTCCATTCGAAAAATACCAATTTAAAGGTAAACGATGCTTTTTTGCATTTTTTCATACTGAAATCCTGAATGCCCATTAAAAATACTTAATATTTACTCCTTTGAACATTTTTGTAGAACCAATATTTACGGAGATAGCTATTGAGTAAAATATAAACAATCAAATTCAATTCGATCGAATGGGCACTTTAAGAATTATTGAAAAAAAAATCTACCCGTTGTCGGATTTTGCCCTCTTACGAACGTAACCGGCGCATCAAGGTCTCGAACGTATTTTGAAAATCTCAAAAATCTAGTTCTTTTATTTGGACAAGATAACGTTCTGTTTTTTGTTCTTAGAAACGAACGCACAAAGAAGATATACTTTCTGGACGATATTCCTTGAAAAATATGTAGTTTAGAAGAATCGATAGTGCTTAGAAAGTGTCATGGAAGTAATGAAATTTGCAATAACTTTATCACTTACTTTGCGACTTAATATCTCAGCAATACTCTTCAACTTTCTCAAATTTCGCGAGTCGTAAAGCACATTGTTGACGTTATAAACAGCGTTGTTTCGCTGAATGTTGTTATTAACTTTACGTGTTGTAAAAACGGTCGTAACACTCTTTTCGATTGTGGAAAAAAATTGTGAAATTCCCGAAAGTATATCCCGACAATTTTTCTTTTATGTGCCGTTTCGATGTGTACGTTGTTATTAGAGGAATTATTATATGGTGTAGAATAGGCCATAACGGGGGAAATTAAATTTTTCATTTAAGCCATAGGATGTATCTTGAGCGTTTCAGTCAGTTATGTGGATGAAAGGAGATGAAGTGTTCAGCGGTAGAAATTTTATCTGTCCATAAAAAATAATCTGGAAGTTATGAAATGGTGACTTTACCAGTATCAATCGAATGAACAGTTGAACCTCCAATAATTCATATAACCTATTCCGAAAAACTTCAATCGAAATTATTTCAGTAATTATGTATCTGGATACTGTCATACAGACGGAGCATACACCTACAGGGTGTCCCATCATTCAATCGCGAAACCATTTCTAGAGGACATTACAGTGTTAATGAACTATAAGTCTTCGTATTTGGTCAAAGTTTGTCGGTAGATCAGTAGGACACCCTGTATTTGAACGAGACACATTTCACATAAAATCAAAGAATATCGATATTCCCTTCTACCCACCTTTAAAGTCAGTAATTTATACCACGATTGACATAAAAACTAATAAGCTCAGGCCACTCATGAATTCATTCTTGATGTGAAAGAGCACTTCAAGCCCTCTAGTCCGGCGAAAGAGGACCCTTCATTCAATATGCAGATCACAACGTTGCAGGATCGAGGTGAATATTTGATAATGGAATTAGTGTCCCTTATAATCTTCGGACCAAAACAGAAACTAATGGTTTCTAATGGCGTATATTGGTCGGGTTGGTGCTCAAAACCTGAATACCATGTTCCTGAAAGGGGTCAAGATCAGAAAGGTATCGTGCGTAGTGGGTAATTTCTGGTTTGTTTCCTACAAATTAATCATTGGTTGATTGTGAGAGGTTTACCCACAAATTTGTGGTAAGGATTCGTATTCCATTATTCGTTGAAATATCATGAAGCGACACAAAAAATGCTACAAAAGAATCGAAAGACAATAAGAATATGAAAAAATTCGAGAAAATGGATGGCAGGTAAGTTCTTTATGGTTCAAATTTGTATAGTCTAAGAAACTCCAATCGGTAATGTCTGTTATTTAAGTGAACATTTGAAGCAAGAATCAAGAATAACAACTAAAAAAGTTCGGTCTCCAAGTGACCATGTCACAGATAAATCACAAGTAGAGCGCGGATACAGAGCTGCGTTCTATGTGGTGCGAAAATCGCACGTCATCGTTCTACTGGACAGCTACGTTGTGAAACAAATCCTTAATTTTCATATCATGTTCCAGTAAGCTCTATATCCGCGCTCTTCTTGCGATATATCTGTGAAATGGGCACTTGGATGAGGCACCGAATGATTCTTTTTTGATGAACAAAGTTGCATTAACCTTTTGGTGTATTTGGGGGATGCTGACATCAAGAACTCGTGAATATGCTCTAAAAGAGAAATAAAATACACTTTTATATAGTTGGTAACTAAGCAATGAAAACACTATAATGAACTTTCCTTCATAATACCAAACATGACAGGTACCTTGAATAAGCGATCAAATATCGCAAAGCATCGGAAAACTCGTCACTTGGTTCTCATCTAATCCAAGCAATTTTGAGGGATTAAGGCATAAAAGCGTTCCGTTATGCATCCAATAATTTCGATGCTGTAATATACACCCGATATTAAAAGCTGCTGCTTAAATACTCACGGCACACGGAGGGGGGCGGTAGAAAGCATTCGGGATATTAATCTCAGGAAACTGAATTCGAAAACTCTCTTAATTGGGATTTTTCTGCCTGAACTTCACCTGCCAAACAACGAGACCTCGAGACAACGAAGATGCTGCACCAGTGTGTGAGTCTTGGAAAAGGGAAGTTTTGAACTTGAACCTTTGATATATGTTCCTTCGCCGCTTTTAATTACTTTCGGGTTTTCTTATCCGCACTCAGCAATAACGCAGATTGCAAACATTTGTCGTATATCAGCACTTCTGGGGGAAAATCAACACCTGTCCCCTATTCTGTTTTCAAGTTTAAGACTACTCAAAGATTTATGATTCATGGTTGTGGAATTTTTATTCGAAAAGTTCCATGTGCTTCATACTCAAGAAAGTTTAGAGGAACAATATTTATTGATACACACAGAGGTGCTAGAATTGAATTTCACTGTATCGAATTTTAAGCAATTATTTATATTGTAGCTTCCGAGAAAAGCTCTGGACGGGGTTTATCATCAGGAAAATGCATTGAAGCATAAATATTCCAAACATTCATATGTACTGTGTATCCCAGCTCCCAAATACCATTGTTTACCGTTTTATTTATGATACGAAGGGAAAATAATGTGACTGATTTATTTAATTATTATAGACTATATGTGGAGTCATGATAGGGATATTCGATGAATTTCGATCTGCCAAGTTCGAAATAATATCATTTATTTTCTTTCAGTTTGTTTGGATCAGGTTTCTATGTGAAGATAATATTAAGTAAAAACGATTCTTCAGGAATTTGGACAATGTATATTAGCCCTGACGAAGGAGGAAAATTATACCTCCGAAACGTTGGCACTGTGATTTAATTTGAGAACTAATATACATTGTCCGAATTCCTGAACTGTGTTTTTACTCAAATCATTTTCATGGACGAAAACCAGACGTATACTGCTATTCTCTATAAGGCTGTTGACCTTTATCTGGTGGGATTAGTACATTCATCAACTCGAAAAAGATTTCAATTGAACTGATGACTTTTTGCGCGAATTATTTTCAAGTGTTTGAACATTAGTTTTAAGCCTAAAGAACAGTGAAAAAAGCAATGGCAGCAAGATCAAAGGATGTCTTCTTATCCAAACATGACCAATTATGGCCAATATCATAAACCTCGAATATAATTTCACGATAATTCGGGTTATTCGAAATGAAAAACTCATTTTTTTCGATTATTATTATTTTGAACTAGGATGGAGAATGACGTGTTCAAGCTACATTTTGTCCAGATCGCATGACCAGAACCATAGAAAACTTAGAAAATTATAACTTTATTATGGAAAGGCCTAGGGACTTGAAATTTTCAGAATAGATTTGGATATCGAGGTTGAGTTCGTTATTGGGCAAAATCCGACAAATTCCGTAAATATGGTCGTTTGAAATGAAGTTTTTTTGATCATTCCAAAACTACGGATTCGATCGTGAATAAATTTTGTATTCTAATGGAGAACGATATATTCAAGCTACATTTCTTCCAGATCGCATAACCAGAACCATTTCAAAATCCAACGAATTATTGAATAAAAAAACCTTATATTTCTGTAACAGCTGATCGATTGAAAACGAGCTGCTGTAATTTTTCTAACAGCTGCCAAAAATTCATTCAATTGGTTTATGAAACTGGAAAATGCGAATCTACCTACAAGGTGTATAAACGAGCGCTCAAAAGTACCTGACTTCACGGCAGTGCTTTTCAATTTTTTACCTTATTTTTGAAAAGAATATATTCAAAAGAGTTGATAAATATATAAATCAATCTCCACAAGTACCATTCGTTTTTTATGTTAATAATGCAAAAATATTATAAGTGAAAAGTATAAGAATCCATTCCTAAAGTTAGGCTATCATCAACGAAAATTAGCCCAATAATTCATAGCACTCTAAACTCAAATTCTCTAGGAAAGGAGGAATGTCTGAATTAAAAAACTCCAGGTCTTTGGCTAGCCTACATTCTTATACTTTGTGAGTTGATATATCCAGAAAGGTGGGCATTATCTCTGGAAAAATCTGTTATTGGCCTCAAACGCAACCTATACCAAAAGGAATCCTTCAAATATAATAAACCAAATGCATTATTTTCCAAATGATATGAAAACAAATCAAAATCTTCTTTCGAACTTTCTGACAAGTACCAACCTTGTCATTCGAGACAAAATTATTTGTTGAACATTATTTATTTTTTAGGGAAGTGCATTCAAAAGTCTAACCAATTGTAACCAAAGTTCATCCAACCAGCTGCAAAAAACTCTGGTTGAACGGATTCCGAAAGTTTATAATTAAAATTAATAAACCAGAAGCCCCGTGCAAAATTCGACCATATCAAACTCCATCTAATTCACACCCTCAAAACGGCACACAAAAAAAGTTTTCCCTTCAGAGATGAAAGGTGTTGAAAATACCAATTGAAATTCCTCTTATCAATATTTATCGGCGGCATAACCCGGATCGGAACCTCCCTTCCGAGTATCCCTCGCATGACTTATTCGCCTCGTTGAGCCATTCTGCCTGATACTCGCTCAATTTCAACTTTCGCAGACGAATGTATCATTCCCGAATTCCCTGAATGGGTATGTTATGGACGTTGATATGAAAAGTTGTGTTTCAGTCCAATATATCGGAATATAATCCATCATGCCGGGAAGGGGAAGGGAAAAGGGGGTTCCGGACGAGTTCCGGCAATTATTTTCGGCAGTGCGGTTCTGCTTGTCCCTAGAGCTCTATCTGATGGAACTTACTGATGCTTTTCGGGGTTCGTTCCAAGAAGTTTCCTCTTTCAGTTCGGCCAACTTTCCCATAATGGTGCCACTATTAAATATGTTATGGAATCGGAAGAAGACCACCACCTTCCGACTCGCAAGAGAAATATTGGATAATTAAATTATATTGGTATTTGTAACTAACACTACTGATGTCGACATTGGGAGTTTTCTAATTCAGAGAGAGCAGTTATACAGTTATTACCTCGTTCACAGTTCCCTAGGAGTATGTTATTTGTGTGGGTGAAGTCTATTCTCTATCCGAGAATTATTTCTTCTATACCGCCAAGAATTTTGTTCCGAATTCCCAATAGGTATTTTTTGAACGAAAAGTTTTGAGAATGGGAAAAGTGAATATTTGCCAAAAAAATGAGTATATTTTTCGAGCTTCCCTACTTTTGAATAAATGAACCAATTCAGTTGATATAAAATTCACTAAACCTTGACAGTAAAAAGAGATGAGCTAGAAATTTCATTCTATTCAATAGAGAGGACATAGTGAAACAGAATTGAATCGCAATCTTGATTTGTAGATGTGCGATTGCGATGTTCTGTCGATCCCGTACGTCTATTGTCAAATTAGGAAGGTTCAATATCTAACATCTTCGTTTCTTGCCTCGCAGCAATTTCTAACACATGTCCAACAATCTATCGGAAATCACCGTCATATATCCACAACCAATGGACGATACATCTCCACGTCATTCGCATTTCGCATCTATTGTATTGCTCCTGACACAAAGGTATCAGCAACATTCCCCTTTCATGAAACATTATCCGGCAATCTTGCCGAAGGCAATAAAGAAAAGATCACTGACGTTCAACTGACGCGAAGATAACGGGCCGACATAAATAAGCCCTCCAGAGGGAGGGCACATGCGAATAATGGCGAGCTATACAGCCACTTGAACGTTATTTTATACAAATTTTATCATTTTTGATGTCAGGTGGGCCCATCAGGTACGTCGCTTCATGAAGAGAGGGCTGTTTTGTGAGGTAACATCGTTGTCGGATGGATAGATGGCGCACATTTGTATCAAAGTGAACGAGAGTGGAGGTTATCGCGGTTGAACTGTGTTTGGCAACAATGGGTCCCTCGAAGAGTCGATGAGATTTTCATTGCACCCCTTCTCCCGGAATTGAAATGTTTTTCATTATGTTTCCACCATAATTCGAAATTCAACAGAAAATGGATAATTTTTTTCTTTGTTTCCCGAATAATGGCATAATATGGTATCATTGACAATGCTTGATGAAAACTCATTATTGGAAGAACCGCCCAACACTACTACAATTACTACTTGAATTCGGTAGAGTAAAAATGAAAATAAAATTCTGTAATTCATCAGGTAAAATTGAAAGTCACCAAACATCGAAAAATCCCAAATTTTTTGGTATTGTATTGTATAACGGTTGAATTTTACGGTTATTCATGTTAATGCAAATTAATTATCATGTTTGGAATTTCAATTCTATTCATAGGAAAGGTGAATTAGATAATATTATATTAGATGGACATCGATTGCAAAATGGCGAATGCGCTGGGCGAGCTTAGGCGAAGTTTCAATGAAAGCTGAATATCTGTATTTTTTGACATAAACTGAAGAATTGAAGGTAATATAATCATTATATATACAGTACTGGAAATCGAAACATGTTTCTTCTCTTTTACAATTTAAAAATAAATTCAAATACTTCACCAAAAGGAATGTATTGTTATGGTTCAATTTTGATATAAGTCATATTGAAATTTTGATTTTGAAATTTTATGAAAAAACCACTAACAATATTCAAATAATTTTGGTATTCAATTTTTTTTTATTTTTCCCGCGACTCTTTTTAAAGGAGGGTGCTTAAGGTGTACAAATAAAAATAATTTTTGTTTACAACAACTTATAATCTAAACTCAATAAATTAATTATAATAAAAATGAAAATTCTAAATTATAACTCCTTTTGAATTAGTTACAAATAATCACTCACAGAGAACAGCTTAGTCTAAATAAAGTTCCTCAACTTTCCCTGCCTTGTCTGTAGTTGATGATACAATGCCAAAATTATGTTGATCTAGTTTCTTTCAGCTTCCTCTTTTCCTTCCAGTTAAGTTGATACTTCGATCAAAGTACGTTTCTCTTTACATGTTAATCAGTTTCCATTCTTTCAGGTTCCATTCAATTCGTTATGAAGAAATTTCTCGATGATTTTTCATTCTACAATTTCAATTTGAACAACCACTTTGAAAGATCTATTTCTACTCTGACATTTATATCAATTGTCCAAAACTTGCTTGCTTAATTCTAATTTTTATGAAATTCCATGGTAACATTCAAATAAAATGAACCCTCTTTTAAAAAATTCATATTATTTTAATCATATTTACTGAATTTACTTGTTGGAAGGTTCTTGACTTTTGGTGATATAATTTGAATTTATTTTCCATTTTTGGATTTCCATGACAGGATTTTCTAAATTCTTAGTCGATTGAGGAAATTTAACCTTCCAATAACAATTATTAAATTGACATATTCCCAAAGGGGGTTCACATAATAAAAATTTGAATTGTTAAAATTATCAATCACTCAGAATATAATGGTAATTCATGAGGAAATTTTGTAAAAACATTCATGGATTTGAAAAGTAAACAGAGTGCATCAGGAATGCTCCTATGTACCCTATATCCTATGTCAGGATATGTCTATGATATAAATTGATTTGTAAAAAGTGAAGAGACAGTTGACCGAGAAAAGTCAGTTGAGATTGATGGTTCAACAAATTTAGAAAAGCAGGACCTTTTGAGCACTCGTTCATCCACCTCGCAGGTATATTCGCATTCTCCAGTTTCAGAAACCCATTGGAAAGATTTTGACAGCTATCAAAGAAAATTTCAAACTAAAGCGAAAATCCAGACTTCAAGTCAGTGCTTTAGGTGACCAATTTTCTATGGTTCTGGTCATGTGAGCTAGACAAAATTCCGCATGTAGTTTGAGCACGTAATTCTCCATCTGAGTGCAAAATTTCATCTTGATCGAATCGGTAGTTTCGAAGTTATCAGAAAAACAAAATTTCGAGCGGCCATATTTATGGAACCCCTGGGCGAATTTCGTCCAATAACGAACTTAACCGCGGCATTCGAGATTCGAACCTACCCTGAAAATTTCAAGTTTCTAGGATGTTCGAGAGTTATCGTGTATAAGGACGGACTGACGGACAGACTCGAATTTTTTGACGGATTCGTCATCAGTGACATTTTTTAATTTTGCATCTCAGAACCTTCTTGAAAAAGAGTCTAGGGCCAATCAAATCAAATTTTCAAAATTGAAATGAATTTTATTGAATTCCACATACGAGCTATAACAATACATGCTCTTCAAGAGAAATTATTTTTTTGGTCGCTACAGCACTTCGAACTTAAAACTTGTAGAACTACCTATTTTTAGATTTCCAACTTTTTCCATATGAAAATGGATGAATCCTGGTGATTGTTGTTTTTTTCAATGGCTGGCGGCTCTGGCTACAGCAAGAATAATTGCAGATTTTCTACGAAATTTATAATTTTTTCGTCAAGAACTATTTTTTTTGAGACTTCCTACAAAACGAAGAGGTCGATGGAAAAACCGACTGCATATTCGGAATATAAACGTGGAAATTCTAAAAAAACTATATGATAAATTTGAAAAAAAAAAACGGATTCTTCGATATAACAAAGAAATATATGTTTCACACATAGCTCGAGGTCTAAGAAACTCCCGAAAAATAATTCTTCTAGTCACTACAGCCCTCGGCACTTTGAAGTTGAAAGTTTTAGTGATAAGTGATGAGTTGATTCACAGGAATCCTCAAAAAAGAAATATATTTTGAGCAATTGGTTAATTAAATTCATCAGAATTACTCACATATTTTGATGAAAACTAGCAGAATATTGAAGATCGAACCACATCATCGATAAAAAGAACGAGTTATCAAAGACTATACAGCTCAAGTGTGGAAAATTATGCCTTCTGAATGTATGAAAGATCTCGTGAAATAAGAAGGCATTATTTCAATAAAGTTTCAAGATTCAATAAAAATGAAGAATGACCATCGAAAACATACACATTATGTCCTAAGCTTCCGATAGAGTTGGTTCGACTGTCACGGTTTAGTTTGAACCAAAAAAAACCTTCTAAAGGAAGGAATTTTTTGATTGCTAGTGATCATTCCTAACATACCCCCGAATGAAATAAACATACAGCTCATCCCAAACTTCCTTTTATTACTCCACCGCGCCACCCCCGAGACATCACCCATAAAACACCGTTCCAACTTTTTATATCGCCCGAAACTTGCCGCATATCATGCTCATCAGGCTTTCCGCCGACACAACAGTTATAACTCAACATCCTCGGCCAGGTCCCCCGGCCAAAGGTGTGGTTAAAGCCGACCACCCTCACAATCCTCTTGGCGTTCTGGTGACAGATCGCAGGGTCACGCGACGACATTCAATATCGTTCCCTAATTGATCGATGGAGCCCCCGGGAGCCCCCGAACATGTCCTGGATACGGGGACGTGGGGAAGACAAAATTCGTGGCGAAGATCCGGGTTATTGGAACGTTTGAATATTTCATACACTCCTGGATTCGTCAGAGGAGTTGTCGACCTGATTAGAGGGTCTTGAGGGGTGATAGACAGTGACGCTATTATTAATTGGGCTTTGATGGGTTTGTACGGTGGTGGGAATTAGGTCGATGTGGTAGCTGAACATCCGACAAGAATTCATATTTTTTATTGTTCGATTTTGAGGTATAGAACAGTTTTTCAAGTGACACCTGTTTTGACAGATGACAATTAACTTTTTTTCATTTTGTTCGTCATTTCTTGAAAAATGACTCGCATTCAAAGTTTGCACGTTCACGTTCGAAATAAACTGCTCCACATGAGTTAGGAATATTGACTTAAAGTGCAAAAAAATATAGTTAAAATAAGATTTTTGTGATGAAAATTCATATTAATATGATTTCAAGCTGCAAATTAATTTTAGCCTGTAGGTCTGCAGCGTATACAGGGTGGTTAAGTAAAATCGAGTAAAATAACGAAATTTCATTCCCAGAGAATTCAAGCATTTTAAGACTATCAATACAATGTATGACCTCCACGGGCATCAATAACAGCTTGACATCTTCTTTGCATACTACACACGAGGTTGTTGAACATTTCTTGAGGAATTTGGTTCCATAAACGGGGCAGAAGCTCTCTCAGATCATTTAAGGATTCTGGGGTAGGTTGATGATTATCTAATCTTCTTTGGAGCATATCCCATGCATGTTCTATGCAATTCAAATCTGGTGAGTGCGGAGGAATTGGTAAATGTCCTCGCGCGCATTCTCAACTATGGCTGCACGGTGCGGTCTAGCGTTATCGTCTAGAAATTGAAAAGTTTCACCAATAGCAGCGTGAAAATTTGGCACAACATTGTCAATGACATGCTCCTTATAGTGTAAGGCGGTCATATTCCCGGGACAAATGTGTAGATCTGTCCGCCCGTTGAAACATATCCCGGCCCATACCATAACACTAACCCCTCGGAATGGATGGACTTCTTGGACATAGCGACGATTACGGGATATGCGTGGGATTGTCCATACCCTTATTCTTCGAGAATCTGAAAATCGTCCATATCTGGATTCATCAGTGAAAAGGACACTACGCCATTGATCGTTCCAATTGATATGTTGCCTTGCCCATTCCAGTCTTTGACGCTTATGGTCACGTGTTAATGGAACTCCTCTTAATGGACGTCTAGAACCTAGATTCACCTCTCTCAAACGTCGTCCGATGGTTTCGATGGAAACTTGGACCACATCTTCTGCATTTTGAAGAGTATTCCGTAGCATTCTACTCGTAGATGTAGGGTTTCTTCTCGCGGTGATGAGACGATCCTGAGCAGGTGTTGTTTTTCGTCGGCCACCAAGCCTTGGTCTTTCCAACAGGGAACCTGTCTCCCTGAACCTATTCCAAAGTCGAGATATCACACTTTGGCTGACTTGGAGCCTTTCCGCTACAACAACCTGAGTTAGGCCACCCTGTAGTATTCCGATAGCCCTATTAGCCTCAGCGTTTGTTAATTTACGGCATTTTCAGAAAACTCGTTTCAAATCGAAGCCGTTGATAAACTGACTTCATTTCAAAATAAGAACATTCATGAAGCATATGCATAAAACCAAACTTCAGAAAAAAGGCGAACAGATTGACTGTATATATAAAGTACCATTTTTACCCAACATTCATTATGAATAACGAATCGCGCGAATATGCCCTTGTGTTTCTTGGATCCACCTTTTCTGTGGGTCTAACTTTTAGGGGATCTACCTTTTAGGTGGATTTACCTTTTAGGTGGATCTACCTTTTGGGTGGATCTACCTTTCAGGTGGATCTAATTGAGCAATATACAAGGTGTTTCCAAATTAGACGTGAACCTTGCAGGACGTGAGAGTATCACTCATTTACTGTTTTATGAGCCATATTTATTGATAACCGAGAATCAACAGTTTACGAGATATTTGAGTTCTTGTGTTTTTGAGCGCTCGTACTACTTACACGAGGGCTATATCATTTCGTCACGATGTCTGTATTTTTCGAATTTTGAGCCGAAAATGGTCTCAAACGATAGAGTTCGACTCACTGATGACGAATCCGTCAGAAAATTTGAGTCTGTCCGTCCGTCCGGCCGTCCGCAAGCACGATAACTCTCGAACGGAACAACCTAGAGACTAAAATTCTCAGTGTATGTTCAGATCCCAAATGCCTGTGTTGAGTTCGTTAATGGGCAGAATTCCACGAGGGGTTCCGTAAATATGGCTGTTCAAAGTTTTGTTCCCCTGATTACTTGAAGACTACAGATTTGACCGAGATGAAATTTTGCACTCGAATGGAGAATGAGGTGTTCAAGCTACATGTCATTGTCCAGATCGCATTACCAGAACCATAGAAACCATAGAAAATTGTAACTTTTGAACGGAAACGCCTAGGGACTTGAAATTTTCAGGATAGGTGTGGATATCGAATTTCGTGATCACGTTCATCTATGAGCAAAATCATACTAGGGGTTCCGTAAATATGGTCGTTTTAAATTTTGTTTTCTCGATAATTTCGAAACTACGGATTCGATCGAGATGAAATTCTTTATTTTAATCGAGAATGGATATATTAAAGCAATATTTTTACATGACCAGAACCATAGAAACCATAGAAAATTGTAACTTTTGAACGGAAAGGCCTAGGAACTTGAAATTTTCAGGGTAGATTTGGATCGCGAATGTCGCGATCACGTTCATCAATGAGCAAAATTAGACTAGGGGTTCCGTAAATATGGCCGTTCAAAATATTTTTTTCCTGATAGTTTCGAAACTACTGATTGGATCGGAATGAAATTTTGCACCTAGCTGAGGAATAATGTATTCAAACTACGTGCGAAATTTTGTCCAAATCGCATCACCAAGACCATAGATACCGTAGAAAATTCTAGCGAAATATCGAAAAAAAATTGATCAGCTGAAGCACTGACATGAAGTCTGGAGTTTTGCCTTAGTTTCAGAATTTTTTTGACAGCTGTCGAAAATTCCTTCAATTGATTTCTGAAACTGGAAAATACGAATCTACCAACAAGGTAGATGTACGAGCGCTCAAAAGCTCCTGACTTCACGGCAGTGCTTTTCGTAATTTTTTTTATGTGGATTACTAGTTGTTAAGAAAAAGCACTTCATCCACGTCCTCCTTTTATACACAGTAAAAACATCATTTCGTCATTATAATAAAGTCACGATCGCACATAGAAGGTACTCATAGACCCAATTCGCCAACTGTTAAGGAACTCGTGATACCCGCCAATCAACGGTAAAACCACCGAGACCTGGGGAAAATTTGCGAACCGTCGAAGATTTGTACCAGACCTGCTAGTTATGCGAAGTGTCGTAGGGGATTTCAGATTACGGACAATTTAATGCGGAGGATCCTCTCCCGCGCCCATCGGGGACCATACCTCAAACAGACTGGGAGAAATATCGGGAGGCGAACCCCTCCGACCGATGGGGAACGTCCTAAAGCGGAACTAGCCCAGGTAGGCAGCCGGAAACTTTGATTTACGCCTTCCCGAATTCGGCACAGTTGGAAATTAGGGGGCCGTGGGAATTCCGGGGAGGCCCTGGGGGCTTGTGAATGGATGGAAAGTGGGCATAAGAATTCGGAGTCGGAGTACACTTTGGGGGAAGTGGCGTTTCGAACCTCCAATATCTGGGGTTTATTATGGAGGAGTAGGTTTTTATAATCTAGAGTGTTTCCCGAGATGTTGTATTGATTTTTTTTCGAAACTCGGTTGAGTACCTCGCACGCATCTTCCTCTAACGACATACTGAATGTATGGAAAGTTCCTTGGTGCACGATGATTGTACGATTGGTTTCAATTTAGTCTCTTCATTTCATTCATCGGTAATTGCTCTCGGATGACTGTAGGAATTCAGTATCAACGGCGGCGTTTACCGAAAGGGGTGAATTCGATATCTCAAACATCTGCATCAAAGTAGGAAATTTAATTGGTCTCTGGTTCTCCACACAGTAACTTCGAAACAAATTCTGACACAAAAAAGTAATTACTCCAGATATACGCTAGCGTTCCCTGCCCGGGGTATTATTCTTGAAATTGAAAGCATACTCTGCGAATATCAAGAGCAAACCTCCTTTGCCTATGAAATTAGATGGGAACTATTCCGCTTCATAATTGCTTCATTAGCCGGTAACAGAGTCTGGGATATTAAGTAACAGTTCCCCATTGAGCAAGACTTTGGATTTGCGAGTCCTTTTGTGTGGAGCGGTCGTTTGGATGTCGAGTGTCCATTTCGTAATGGTTTGGAGTAATTTCGGAAATTGGAAGGTCGATCTCGCTGCGTCATCTCCAAGATTTCGTCTCGTGATCGGTAGAATGGAGATAATTGGCGCGATTCGTATTCGATTGAAGTGATTGAATTCCGACAGGTGGAACATACATACAAAATTTTCAGTTCATTTTTTCACCCATCTACAAAAATGATTTTTTTTCTTTAAATTTTTTAGTTCTTCATTTTTATACAAAAACTTTTTTTCGTTATATTGAATTATAACTAGTTTCTGTCAATACATCGTTCCAAAGAGCGTTTCCCGAAAAAATTTTCAAGGGCATTGGATAACTCTTTCATTTGAATCCTTCTTTCTATTCGCACTTGTAATCGACGTTAGATATTCAAGAAATTCATTTTCGAAATTTAAAAAGGCCACATTTTTGAGCGCTCGTACAACTTACACGAGGGCTATATAATTTCATCACGATGTCTGTATTTTTCGAATTTTGAGCCGAAAATGGTCTCAATCGACTATGTTCGACTCACTGATGACGAATCCGTCGGAAAATTCGAGTCTGTCCGTCCGGCCGGCCGTGAGCACGATAACTCTCGAACGGATCAACCTAGAGATTTGAAATTTTCAGTATAGGTTCAGATCCGAAATGCCTCGGTTAAGTTCGTTCATGAGCAGAATTCCACCAGGGATTCCGTGAATATGGCCGTTCAAAATTTTGTTCTGCTGATTACTTCGTAACTACAGATTCGATCGAGATGAAACTTTGCACTCAAATGGAGAATGAGGTGTTCAAGCTACATGTGAAATTTTGTCCAGATCGCATGACCAGAACCAAAGAAACCGTAGAAAATTGTAACTTTTGAACGGAAACGCCTAGGGACTTGAAATTTTCAGGATAGGTGAGGTTCTGGAATGTCGTGATGACCTTCATCTATGAGCAAAATTATTCCAGGGGTTCCGTAAATATGGTCGTTTGAAATTTAGTTTTCTTGATAATTCAAAAACTACAGATTCGATCGTGACGAAATTTTATTTACTAATGGAGAATGATATATTCAAGCTACATTTCTCCAGATCACATGACCAGAACCATAGAAACCATAGAAAATCCTAACTTTCGAACGGAAAGTCCTAAGGACTAATTTTCAGGATAGGTGTGGATCTGAAATGTCGCGTTCACGTTTATCAATGAGCAGAATTATACTAGGGGTTCCGTAAATACGGTCGTTTGAAAATTTGTTTTCTCGATAATTTCGATACTACGGATTCGATCGAGATGAAATTTTGTATTTTAATCGAGAATGATATATTAAAGCAATATTTTGTCCAGATCGCATGACCAGAACCATAGAAACCATAGGAAATTGTAACTTTTGAACGGAAAGGCCTAGGAACTTGAAATTTTCAGGGTGGGTTTGGATCGCGAATATCGCAGTCACGTTCATCAATGAGCAAAATTAGACTAGGGTTTCCCTAAATATGGCCGTTCAAAATATTATTTTCCTGATTACCGTAAAAATTTCTAGCGAATTATCGAAAAAAAATTGATCAGCTGAAGCACTGACATGAAATCTGGAGTTTCGCCTAAGTTTCAGAATTTTTTTGACAGCTGTCGAAAATTCCCTCAATTGAAATCTGAAACTGGAAAATGCGAATCTACCTACAAGGTGCATGTACGAGCGCTCAAAAGTTCCTGTCTTCACGGCAGTGCTTTTCGTAATTTTTTTACTTTCATATTTAGATCCATAATACATTGGATATCGATGAAATTCCAAGTCAACTGTAATTTCGAAAAACCAGATCCAGATCAAAGAATTTCATTGTAACCTGAATGGAAGAGAAAAGCGATTTCGGTAAAAATTTTGGAAACTTTGCATAGTAGTATAGTATAATGGTCAATTACGTTCAAATGATCTTATCTTCTACCCCCTTCCAAATGTGTATTAGTAAAAAAGACACCTCGTGAATCCTGTCAACTCATTGAAATATACCCCCTATTTGGGATCGTTCGAAGGAAAAAATTTTTTAAATTTTTTTAAAGTTAATACTGACGAATATGGAGTAAATAAATCGAAATCCATCCATTTTTTGTTCAGAACAAAGGAGTTGTGATTTCTCCATGGTAGCAGCTGATTTAAATTAAAAGTTATAAACTTATACATCATCATGCATAGTGTCCTGAAATATCATCTTTCCTTACGTAGGCTGTGAGTATTGCACTCTGTAGGCCATGAATATCAATAATGTTTATTGAGATTAATGTCCACGCAAAACCATGACAGCCAACAGTAAATAAATCCTTTCGAGCAGTCGTAACAATAGAGTAAAGAAAAACTCCTTTAAGAGTTGGAGGAACTTCATATCCATTATCCATGTTCGGAACAACCAACACTCAAACTTCTGGATGAGTGGTAAAATAGGGTCTGTGGATAAAAACCATTCGAAAAATGATTTTACGGAATAAACCTGAGTTTTACGATGGTAAATCATTTTTTCAGCGAACTGTTCATCATTCATCGTTGTCATGCATGACCAATCATAATATTATTTTTTCGTTCATATTCTACAGAAATAAAATTCCATTGGAAGTTTGCATAACGGCTAAATTGCATTGGATTTCAAACCGAGGTTTTTAATAAACTAAAAAAAATCCATAACTGTAGAGAGCTGATTACGAAGTAATATTTTTCAACGCAGATAACCAACTCGATAAAGCAAATATTTGCGGAAGGACATATTTACACACTGGAGTCTGTTATGTATGCCATTTTAAATGGTTTGCATTTTCACATGATTCTGGGCATGATGAATATTTTATCGATTTCCTATTCATTCCATAATGAAAAATTCGGATTTGCTCAATGGAATTTTCACTTCATAATTCGATTCAAACCACTCGAACTGTATACAGTCACCAGAAACCGCAAGAGATAATGAGATCAATAGTTATAAATTTAAATTTTAATTAAAAAAATTGCTTCAAATATCTATAGTTACGAAAAATAGTATATTATTTTATAAGGATGAAAAGTCACTTCTCCTCCGAATGGAATATGTTATTTTTTTTCAAACGCTTTGAAATTCATTAAAATCTGGAGATAAGATTAATATTCACGATCGTTATAATTATTGAGTGATCAATAGAAAGTTTGCCTAGTTACGGTTGTCTCGCAAAATTAATTTTGATAGTTTATTACATTTTTCCCTACTGTGTGAGAAAATGTAATTCATCGTTGACAAAGCAACCACTTTTTCCACGGAGGAGGAGAAGTAGAACTTTTCGATGATCCTGTCAGTCGAAATATGACGTTGTTTCTGTACGTTTGAAAAAAAATTACGAAAAGCACTGCCGTGAAGGCAGGAGCTTTTGAGCGCTCGTACATGCACCTTGTAGGCAGATTCGCATTTTCCAGTTTTAGAAATCAATTGAAGGAATTTTTGACTGCTGTCAAAAAAATTCTGAAACTTAGGCGAAACTCCAGACTTCATGTCGGTGCTTCAGCTGATCAATTTTTTTCCGATAATTCGCTAGAATTTTCGACGGTATCTATGGTCTTGGTGATGCGATCTGGACAAAATTTTGCACGTAGTTTGAATACATTATACCTGAGCTAGGTGCATAATTTCATTCCAATCCGATCGGTAGTTTCGAAACTATCAGGAAAAAAATATTTTGAACGGCCATATTTACGGAACCCCTAGTCTAATTTTGCTCATTGATGAACGTGACCGTGAAATTTGCGATCCAAACCCACCCTGAAAATTTCAAGTTCCTAGGCCTTTCCGTTCAAAAGTTAGAATTTTCTATGGTTTCTATGGTTCTGGTCATGCGATCTGGACAAAATATTGCTTCAATATATCATTCTCGATTAAAATACAAAATTTCATCTCGATCGAATCCGCAGTTTCGAATTTATCGAGAAAACAAAATTTCAAACGACCGTATTTACGGAACCCCTTGTATAATGTTGCTCATAGATGAACGTGATCACGACATTCGAGATCCACACCTATCCTGAAAATTTCAAGTCCCTAGGCGTTTCCGTTCAAAAGTTACAATTTTCTATGGTTTCTATGGTTCTGGTCATGCGATCTGGACAAAATTTCACATGTAGCTTGAACACCCCATTTTCCATTTGAGTGCAAAATTTCATATCGATCAAATCTGTAGTTTTCAAGTAATCAGGGAAACAACACTTTGAACGGCCATATTTACGGAACCCCTGGTGGAATTTGGCCCATTAACGAACTTAACCGAGGCATTTGGGATCTGAACCTACACTGAAAATTTCAAGTCTCTAGGTTGATCCGTTCGAGAGTTATCGTGCTGACGGCCGGACGGACGGACGGACGGACGGACGGACGGACGGCCGGACGGACAGACTCGAATTTTCCGACGGATTCGTCATCAGTGAGTCGAACATAGTCGATTGAGACCATTTTCGGCTCAAAATTCGAAAAATACAGACATCGTGACGAAATGATATAGCCCTCGTGTAAGTAGTACGAGCGCTCAAAAAAGGGATTATTCGGTCAGACAAGTTGATTAGTTTTTTTTTTATCCCGACTCTCCTAGGTCTCTGTGAGACTCCTCAGAAGCTCAGAGCTTGTGCGAAGAGATTTCTGAAGTGAAAGTATTTCAATTGTCCCAAAATCTTATCCATGGAAGACAGGTAAGGATTGTGGCCCACGGAAAACCTAACCGAACTCAAGACCTCCAACTAATTATAACGGCAAGGAGACAACCTCGAGTTACTTCGTTTGACTTCGAAATGTTTTACTATCTCCCGAACATTTTGTAAATTTCAGATCTCCTGCATATTCCTTCATATCCCTAACTCTTGTGAGGAGGTTTATACCAACATAAAGCTAGCTCCCAAGACATGAAGGATGACTACAAAGTAAGAGCTTGTAATAAATGAAGCTCTAATCGATAGTATCGGATTTCCAAACTTCTAACGGTCCAACCTTAATTGTTGCCTTTGGCATACTGCCGAAATGAAGTTGCGTATAGTTGTTGGAGGCAGGAGGAACGGCTCAAGACCCACATGAAGATAAGGTTCGAAATGGCGTTCGGTTCTTCTATTGATAGCGCGCCAGTGCTTGTCCCTATCCAGTAACACTTCTCGTGAAATTCGCTAAGAGCTTGATATGATTAATAATTAAAGCGGTAATTATAATCGGAGGTGAACTTCCAACGGCGGAGTTTCGCGAAGTTTGGCGGAAGAACAAGGAGGTTTGAGGTTTCCTCCGATTTTCGAGACGGATTATGGGGTTTTACTACACCGATGCATCGAACGGAAGATGAAGGTTGAATGGAAATGCGATAACTCGTTGGTATGTGGTTTCGCCTCAAGAAGGTACTCGTAATCTGAAATTAATTGAAAGAAGAGAACGATAATGACTTCGGAAGTAGAAATAATATGGCTGCGATAAAAAAGTTTCGAATCCTACTATTTGTTATTCTCCCTCTGATGGAATTATGGCATTGAGAATGAAGTATTCTATTCACTCATAAAATCATTTTCCTTCATCATAATTTTTCAGAATTCGTCTATAAATTAGAGCATTGTGTCTCTGGAGAGAAGAAAGCATCGATCGACTTCACATTACATTACCCAACCGCATTACTTCGCCTTCCAAGAAACAACCTGCGATTGCCTGACAAACTGACGTTGAAACTTTGTAGATTCGTAGCTATTTTCTTCGCAGAAACGGATTTACCGCATTCCTATTTTCCTTGAATATCTAACTACCATTATCCAAGTAATTTGTGGAGCATTGTGTTCCGTGAAAATTTACCGCTTTTTCATTGGACCGCACACGTTTGTTCCTTTGGGAGATTGACTCATTTTACCATAATATATCACGGGTGAAATGAACGCGGTTCCAAATATTTGAATAGTTGTGTTGATTCTGACTTGGCCAATCTTGCAGAGTTCCGGATAACAATAGATGTTTACACGTGGAGAGAAATGAAATATGCAGGAGTTTTGTCGGGCGGAAATTGTAGAAACGGTGAATGGACGGTTCAGATGGAAAACGTCATATTTTTTTCATGAAGATATTCATTCTTCGTACATTTTTAACGAACGGAAATTGAGAGAGCCAATTCAACCTTTAATAATGCCAAATGGCGAATGCGCCGGTACTACCGATATTCTATTTTTGTTGACTTTTCACTCGATAACGCTTCCTCTTTACCATCCTTGCACTTTCTATTGTTCAATATCATATATAAGAATCGACGAAATTATGAATGTAGGGAATCATTGCCGAAATAGGGTCGAAGCATTATTTTTCCTCGCTCCCCTTATTCTCCATCGACTTATTGTTTTTCTCTGGAAGGATTCCAGGACAAGATTCATCGTTTACACTGGAAAATCAACAGTGAAGCGAGTCTATTGTCGGATTTCAAGAGAAGACAAAGTCTATATTGGATGATCGCGAAACAAGTTCACCAGAACAAATAAAAATGATAACGATTTACTAATTGAATAATCCACCGAAATTAGAGGGTAACTGAAGCGAGTAGAAACAACAGACAAGCGAGTGGATCCTGGATAATTGCCGCTTTATCTGATTCCGGGACTTCTTCACGCCTACACGGATTCCGTTCTACTTCCTTCCCCCTCAACAAATTCGACCAGAGTAAAGAGCCGAATACAAGATTGAAAAACGGCTTCTAACTAGAATGCGTCTCGCCTGTGAATCGGACGCGGATAATGAAACACGTACTGTGATTTTCCTGAATGATATTTTGATTGATTTGAATGGAAAAAAAGAAAAGCCTTCTGGGCTTACTGAATTCGATGTACAACTTCATCGAAGATGAGCTGTAATAATGTGAATTTGAAGAAGATTCTGAGGAGTATTGGTTTTTTCGACATGCCCAAAGCCTTCTTTGAGGAAAATTTTGAATTTCTGAATCACTGAAATTTCCGTATTCTACTACCATATGGCAAAAATTTTTCAGAGAAATACTCAGGAATGCGTAAATCATTCCGAAATGCAAAAATTCTACAAGAAAAAATGTTTCTGAAATTCCAGGAATTTTGGAAGTTCCATGAATTCAGGTATTTTTCATACGAAAGGCAACGTCGACTTTTTTTCGAAAAAAGCTTCGTTCTCTATGGAATGAAGAGATTTCCGTTCGAACGATCCCCATGATGAATGAATTAGAAAATACCCAAAACAAACCTGAAATTTTTGAAAATCTCGAAAAACTCAGAAACCACTGATCAGATTTTCAATAAACTTGGTCAAACCACCCCTTCAGATTGAGTGACCGAAAATTGGGTGCAATAGCGTAGGTACAACAAGTGTACAGAAAAAAATGGGGATAAGCCTTGAAAATGCTCGAATCGTTTTTCCGATCTCCGACAATGTATAGCAGAATTGGGCGAGAAATGACTGTAAAATCTTTCCTTCGTTTTTTTGATTGCAGGTATCGAATTAATATCTTGTTTTGAAATATTGTGACCAGCTTTAGTAAAATTTGTCTGTGGAAGAAAAATATATTATACATTTTTGGTGCATTTCCTCACATTTTCAGGTTCAATTTCCTCGTATAATTTCGATGGAACAAACAAATTTCGAAAATAAATCCCTTTATAAAACCGTAAACTCAACTGTTGGTTAGATGCCCAAGTGCATTTCATAATACGCGACAGGTCGCTCAGCGAATTCCAGAAATTCTCATTGGTGTGGGTCGATTCCCTCGTAAGTTGAACTGGACTTCTGGGCCTTATTTAAGCACATATGAATGAAGGTAACTAGAGCGTGTACGAGTGTGGTCACAGTGATGAGACCACTAAGAGCGGGGTTTTTAGATGGGATTACACAGGACCATCAGCGAGAACATAATCGGGAGATGTGAAAGCCTGAGATGTTCAAGAAGAGTACTACTTTATATTTACCAGAGTGAAAACAACTTGAAAAACTTCTCAATCTTCTTAAGCTTTTGAACGAAATCTTCACATGTTCCTATCGAAGTTTGAAAGTTTCTGAGGATCTGACGGAGTAGATTGATTGATAAACTAAAAATTTTACGAAAAAGAATAGTTGAAATAGGCACACTCGGTTTATGTTCCTACGTTGGTAAGAAAATGAAACAGTCCAAATAACCATGTCTTGATATTCATTCTGCAATCGATATTCATCCCATGTATTTCGAATATTTTGTTACCGAATTGGAGAAGACAACATATTTTACTTCAGCCATCAACAATCTAAGAGGATTCCATTCGCATAAATATCGAGAAATTCCCTATTGTTAACTGTGTAGAAATATGCCTATAAATATAAATATCTAATATATAAAATTCTCGTGTCACAGTTTTCGTTGCCATACTCCTCCGAAACGGCTTAACCGATTTTGATGAAATTTTTTGTGCTTATCCGGTATCTATGAGAATCGGCCAACATCTATTTTTCATCCCCCTAAATGTTAGGGGTAGTCCAGCCCTAAATTTTTTTTTTTTATTTTTCAGACAAAATTTCTAATTTCTATTTTTTTATGATACAACATACAAAAATACATACAATCCCCAATTTTCACCCTTCTACGATCAACCCTTATTTTTTAAGAAATTGCGAAAAAAGGGAGAGACCGGGGGCGCGAAGCGCCCCCCGCGTTTTCGAGAGGGAGAAACGGGCTTTCCTAAGGTAAGAGAGGCCGAAGGCCTCGGGCAATTTTGAAATTGCGAAAAAAGGGAGAGACCGGGGGCGCGAAGCGCCCCCCGCGTTTTCGAGAGGGAGAAACGGGCTTTCCTAAGGTAAGAGAGGACGAAGGCCTCGAGCAAATTTGAAATTGCGAAAAAAGGGAGAGACCGGGGGCGCGAAGCGCCCCCCGCGTTTTAGAGAGTGAGAAACGGGCTTTCTAAGGTAAGAGAGGCCGAAGGCCTCGAGCAATTTTGAAATTGCGAAAAAAGGGAGAGATATGGCAAAACAACGTTTGCCGGGTCAGCTAGTAATATATAAAATTCTCGTGTCCACAGTGTTCGTTGCCATACTCCTCCGAAACGGCTTAACCGATTTTGATGAAATTTTTTGTGCTTATCCGGTATCTATGAGAATCGGCCAACATCTATTTTTCATCCCCCTAAATGTTAGGGGTAGTCCAGCCCTAAATTTTTTTTTTTTATTTTTTAGACAAAATTTCTAATTTCTATTTTTTTATGATACAACTTACAAAAATACATACAATCCCCAATTTTCACCCTTCTACGATCAACCCTTATTTTTTAATAGCCAGAACAACGAGAGGCCGAAGGCCTCGAGCAAATTTGAAATTGCGAAAAAAGGGAGAGACCGGGGGCGCGAAGCGCCCCCCGCGTTTTCGAGAGGGAGAAACGGGCTTTCCTAAGGTAAGAGAGGCCGAAGGCCTCGAGCAATTTTGAAATTGCGAAAAAAGGGAGAGACCGGGGGCGCGAAGCGCCCCCCGCGTTTTCGAGAGGGAGAAACGGGCTTTCCTAAGGTAAGAGAGGCCGAAGGCCTCGAGCAATTTTGAAATTACGAAAAAAGGGAGAGATATGGCAAAACAACGTTTGCCGGGTCAGCTAGGTTAGGTTAGGTTATTTTGAGACGAGAGGCCGAAGGCCTCGAGCAATTTTGAAATTGCGAAAAAAGGGAGAGACCGGGGGCGCGAAGCGCCCCCCGCGTTTTCGAGAGAGAGAAACGGGCTTTCCTAAGGTAAGAGAGGCCGAAGGCCTCGAGCAATTTTGAAATTACGAAAAAAGGGAGAGATATGGCAAAACAACGTTTGCCGGGTCATCTAGTAATTTATGAAATTTTGATCCGTTTCGTATTGTATGTATTTAATCTGTAATGATTAACCACCAAGATTTTGTCACTCACCTTAAGACCTATATGTAAAGGGAATTCTGTGTGACCGTTGTGTAGGGTTTGTATCACTGGAACAATGGGCAACGTACAGGACATCATCTTAGTAACCTGAAAAAAAAACTTCATTCAATTTCGAAATATCTAAAAATTAATGCCAATTTCAAATGATTTTTTTTTCATTTTCTGGGACACATTCCACTTATTTTCATTGTGAATTCAAGTGCATACCACTTGGAATGATTCCAACTGAGTGTTGCGGAAGAGTTAATGAAAACATTACTGCTGTGATATGTATTCAACGACTGAGTGAAATCAACGCATAATCCTTCACGATTTTCTGTTGCCAACAACTTTTTCTTTTCCACTGAATAATGTTAATGATAATAATAGTGAAATCCCGATGGGATTACCACAGATACTTGACAGCTGTGTGATTACGGAAAAATTTTATACTAATTATCATATGCATTTCTAAATATTATCAGTATGTACAGGGTGTTTCACGTAAGCGGGTCATTGGATTTTGTGACTTTTTCTATGAGCGAAATTTGAAAGTGACCCATCAATATGATAGTATTTTTCAAGAGCTATCCAAATATGTTATCGGAATAACTATCGAATTGTGGCATTGAAAATATATTGAGAAGAAACATTTTTTTTTGCAAATTCGACTCCTTTTCAAGATGGGAAGGTCTAGAGACACTTTCTCAACAATTTTTTCTTCATTTGAACGGTTTTTTAGAAAATAATATTTTCCGATTCTGAATTCTCATATGTAAATATAATGTTTTAGTTAGTTTTATATTTAGTTCAATTCCATTCAAAATCAATCTGAGAAAATTCAGATTCCATATTCGGAAAATATATTCATATTGTCTCTGGTTCAATAAATATTCGATCGTCAAATTTTTAAGGTTGATTTTGAATGGAATTGCTCGAAATGAATATAAAACTATCAGTATATTCACATATTCGGATTCAGAATCAATTGAGCATTCAGAAAATATGGGAAAATATTATGAAGTTCAAATGAAGAAACAATTTATGTCTCTAGACTTCTTATTTTGAAAACCAGTCAAATTTTGTAGATTTGTTTTTGAAAATCGGTTCTTCCCCAATTACATCTCATGCCTTGGTTCGATAGTTTTTCCGATTACATATTTGGATATACCTCGAAAAATACTATCATATTTATGGGTCACTTCCAATTTTGCTCAAGGATAATTCACAAAATCTTGTCATCCGCTTACATTGCAGGAAATAAGAAAACGACAACATAATTCCGGATGGAACAACCAAAATATATTTCCGAATTAATCATCACGTTCTAGTGAAGTGTTGGTATTGTAAGGCTTTTTTCTCTGTAAAAACATCAGCCAACTATAATGAGAAAATACAATTTTTTGCAACATGAAAAGGAGGTAGAGGAGTCTATTCAAGCTTTTTTGTTTGTTTCGGTCTAAACTATTTCATTCAAGCGTTCCCTTGGCATATTCTTGTGGCGCTAAGCCTGGAGTCATGGATTATCCCCGATTCAAAAATAATTTCTAAATTCGCAGAATAAGCCAAACAATCCCACTGGGCCACTTTCGCTCTTTATTTCCTCCACAGAGAAAACAATCCGGAGTAGGAAAATCAACAATTCCTAGTGCTGACTCCAGCTATCGATGATTTATTTGCGGGGTCGCCGCACGCGCCAGCTGCTGACTGATCCTAATTACTCCCGGCCTCACCGACATCATGATTTGACAAATATAAATCAGGGTTTAAATTTCGATAATTCCCAGTTTGGTGCCCCCAGATCGATTCAGCCATGGAGACTTGAATAATCAAGTATCCGAATCGGTTTCACGTAGACGTCGTTCGACAATAGGAAAAGCGTCATGGGGGATGGGAACGCAATCACTAATTAGGAACGAGAAACAATCGCGCAGTTCGCATACCGAATCGATTCATAATCCGAACACAATCGACGAATAGGTAATGATAAAAGAATAAAAAGCGAGATCTAATTAATTGTTACCGTGTCATCCTCGCATAGGAACAGATGCGATCAGTTAGTTCACTTACCGATCGATGATTAGCTTTGTGATAGATGTGGTAATTATTCAGGATTCTCTCCTATTCAAACCACGAGGACGTATTGATTCCTCAATCTTCTAACGTAATCAAAGAGATGTTGCGTCGGACTTTCCCAGTATAAGCATAGGCTGAATTTAACTATAGTTCAGGATTTCTTGAATCTTTTAAAACGCGCTGATAGAAAGGAGGATAAATATTACAGCACTTGTGTCATGATAACTTTGGACCAAGAAGTGAATAAAAGAATGTTCACCCCACCAAATCGCTTCGCATCTTCTTTAGTCAGACCTTCAAAAAATTCATTCTACATCGGTATAATTATAACAACGCTTTTGAGGGTGTTCTCCACATTCTCAACTTCAAATTGTAATTGGGACTGAAAATAGCTTCATTTCAATTTTGACCATGGAGCGCGAGCGCAATAGTAGAAATGTGACCAAGTTAAATACTTCATTAATAATATACGTTTTAGTTTGCAATAGTCAAAGTTGGCGAGGACTTTTCGTTTTGCGCCTGCAACTTTCGCCTTATGACACTGCTTTGAACTCTATCATGCAATTTTACGCCTTTAATGGTTTTCAAGGTTTTCATTTCTGCATTCCTCATTAGCTCTTTGGTTCTTGAGCTCGATTTTCAGATGCATATGTTAGAACTCGTCCCACGAAGGACTTCTAAATTCTCACTGCTGCTGAATATTGGCAAACCGAGGTGGTTGAATTGTATCCACTGCTCTACTGCTTTCTGATCAATGGCTGGTTCACAACGGCCTCTTTAGATATTCATGAAGACTGTGACTTTTCTATTGAGATAGGATCTTATCAAGAACAAAGTGGCAAATATTGTATCTGACAATTCAAGAGATGGAAAACCATAATTAGGTATAGAGAATATATCTTATTTGTTGGAATATATCTGATTACGAAGTGTCATTTTTTCGAACTGAAAAATTTGAGTTTCTTCTCAAGTGGAAAAGCTAAAGAACTGGATTTCTACATACCTCATTAAATCCAAGCCGTATATGTAGCTACAAGATTTCAGCTATCTTTATTATTATATATATATTTCATAGGAACATAAATCATAGATTTCTGATTTTCTTGCTACCGAAAATCTACCCATCGAACTGAGAGACTCTGGGAATAACAAAAAACAACTTCGAACATTAATCCTTGATAATCCATCAGTTTTTAGAAACTATTCTGATTTTCAGTACAACTTTTATCTCATTCGGTGTCTCCATGTATCCAGTATTCCACTACTCAATAGTTCTCTGTTCTGTTCAGTTTTCTTTTTCATTTCTGTAAGGCTGTAGCTGAATACCTAAATTTGTGTCGGGAATTCAGCACACAAACTTTGTTTAGGCAAAATTTCCCGATTATTGTAACATTGTATCGAAAATGAAGAATAAAATTTATTATTATGATTATAGCGCATAGTTTCTGAGATATAGAATTTTTTGCTTTTAGTATTTCGATCCTAAGGACATTCCACATGGCTATTCGTATTTTTAAAACTAAATGAAAAGCATTTTCCGAATTATTGAGAAAAAAATTTCATATGGCTATATCGACAATACCTTTCGGCGTACTTCGCCCATTCACAACTTGACCGGCTCATCCAGTCCCTGAAGATTTCAAAACTCTAAGCCTTTTTTTTTCGGAAGTAATGATTTTACCGACCGGAAGGACAGAATTGAGGTTGATCACGAATTCTTTCAACCTAATCGTTTAAGGTCTTAACTTCGAGAAAACTCAATGCCCAAAAAACTAGACTCGATTCTGAACGATTTGGCGTATCCAAAAATCCAATATGACAATAAATTATAAGTAAACGAAAAAGAACGAGAATCATTGACCATCTAGAATAGTACGACAAAAATCACGAAACAATGATAGAATTCTGCCACTGTGATTAGTACGTGTGGGAAAAGTGTTGATACCCCGAGAGGAAATAAGAAACATTGGCAGCCATTACTTGGGTATGAGACATCAAATCAGCTCGCATCCCCAACATTTGTGAAAAAAACCTCATTTTATTCAAAATACATTACTCAATAACGTCACTACTTATCACATCTTTTTTTAACACATCCATTGTTTTTCGGAAACCCGACAAAAAAATTGCATGCAGAAGCCAATATTTTTTACATTTCAAAATTACGGAAGCATGTTTTTTGCGAATAATGGTAATTCGTTGTGTATCCAAGAAAAATCCAGTATAGGGAGTGTACGAAATGAATTGATGCTGCTAAGCCTAATGGGTCCCCTTAATTGTACACTCTTTTCATTTGCATCACGATAATTGTTGCAATGATTTCTCATAAACGGCTAGTTGAATTAATTTCTTTTTTGAGCGCTCGTACTACTTACACGAGGGCTATATCATTTCGTCACGATGTCTGTATTTTTCGAATTTTGAGACGAAAAAGGTCTCAATCGACTATGTTCGACTCACTGATGACGAATCCGTCGGAAAATTCAAGTCTGTCCGTCCGGCCGTCCGTCCGTCCAGCCGTAAGCACGATAACTCTCGAACGGAACAACCTAGAGACTTGAATTTTTCAGTGTGGGTTCAGTTTCCGAATGCCTCGGTTAAGTTCGTTAATGGGCCAAATTCCACTAGGGGTTCCGTAAATATGGCCGTTCAAACTTTTGTTCCCCTGATAGCTCGAAAACAACAGATTTGATCGAGATGAAATTTTGCACTCTAATGGAGAATGAGGTGTTCCAGCTACGTGTAAAATTTTGTCTAGATCGCATGACCAGAACCATAGAAACCATAGAAAATTGTAACTTTTGAACGGAAACGCCTAGGGACTTGAAATTTTCAGGATAGGTGTGGATCTGAAATGTCGCAGTCAAGTTAATAAATGAGCACAATTAGACTAGGGGTTCCGTAAATATGGTCGTTTGAAATTTAGTTTTCTTGATAATTTCAAAACTACAGATTCGATCGTGGCGAAATTTTGTATACTAATGGAGAATGATATATTCAAGCTACGTTTCTCCAGATCATATGACCAGAACCATAGAAACCATAGAAAATCATAACCTTCGAACGGAAAGGCCTAGGGACTTGAAATTTCCAGGATAGGTGTGGATCTGAAATGTCGCGGTCACGTTCATCAATGAGCGAAATTAGACTAGGGGTTCTGTAAATATGGCCGTTCAAAATATTTTTTTCCTGATAGTTTCGGTACTACTGATTGGATTGGAATGAAATTTTGCACCTAGCTGAGTAATAATGTATTCAAACTACGTGCATAATTTTGTCCAGATCGCACCACCAAGACCATAGATACCGTAGAAAATTTTAGCGAATTATCGAAAAAAAATTGATCAGCTGAAGCACTGACATGAAGTCTGGAGTTTCGCCTAAGTTTCAGAATTTTTTTGACAGCTGTCGAAAATTCCTTCAATTGATTTCTGAAAGTGGAAAATGCCAATCTACCTACAAGGTGCATGTACGAGCGCTCAAAGCTCCTGCCTTCACGGCAGTGCTTTTCGTAATTTTTTTTTATCTACATCTAGTAAAAATAATGGTCATAAAAAACTGAATATTTTATTGACCGCATCATACCATCGAAACGTGCATTTTATTGTGATATTATTGTATCTAATACTTCGAAGAAAATATGTATTCTCAATATCTCTTCCCTGCTTCGAAATCTGTGATCCG
Organism: Aphidecta obliterata; assembly: GCA_963966015.1. NCBI lineage: Eukaryota > Metazoa > Arthropoda > Insecta > Coleoptera > Coccinellidae > Aphidecta > Aphidecta obliterata. Next base: position 18,726,707 of record OZ014433.1, on the reverse strand, counting down.
AAGCTAATTCATCGAAGTGTTTTTTAACATTTTTTCGCCTCTTTTCAACGAAATGGGGATCTATGCCATATATAATTAAAGTTTCACTCGTCTTTGATGAGAAACTACAGATTTTTCGAAACTTTTTTAGCAATTCAGAATAACAAAATAATACACAAAAAAAAATTATAATAATAATAATATTCTTTAATTTTGGCATGTGGTCAGGGGAAGTGCTTATACCTATTGCCTATTGCACGGGCGGCATAATATTTTTGTTCCGATTTTGAACCTTATTTTTCAATTCACAAAAAACAAAATTTGCGATAATTTCGTACTCGCAGATGAAAGAGATAAATAGAAAATAAATGTGCATCTCAATCTGGGTGGCAAGGAGAAGGAGCGGTACCAGATGTTTTTTATGACACCGCTACGAGCGGCGAAAAAGTATCTACCTACTTGTTATTATATAAGGGACAAATGAAATGATGACAGTGCGGAAGCGTGGAAAAATTCATGTAATTTTTGGATAATTCAATGTAACGTGACTAATATTCTAATGGAAAAATCGATGGAATACATACTATTCACGTTATATTTTAAATTCTAATTGGTACAGCGCTGATTTAAATACTTCATATAAATCACATAGAATTCATTCAAAAATTTCACATATTAAGTTTTTTTCTGCTAGTTTATACGGAGTTTGCTGGTCAGCGCTTCGGGGCCCTCTAAGCTCGGGGGGCCCCGCTGAACTGCACCGGCTTGCACCTGTGTAGTTACGCCGCTGATAAGCGCTCAAAAAGAGTAATGTTAATACATACATCTTTAAGTTGGAGCGGATTAAAGTTGAAGAATGATATCGAGTTGGTATTCGAAAGATACGATGTGAACTCAAACATCATGGGGTGTTTTGAAACACGCGGATTCATCGAAATATGATGCTAACGGCGATGAAACCCGCTCTCTCTCTCTTTCCATTTCGACCGCGATTGTTCTGGGAAAAGATAACAACGCCGCATCTCTACCTCAATTACTGTTCAATCCCCGAGCACAAAAACGGAAGGGTGTACCTGTCTTGTGCAAACTCCTATAATAACCTAAGACCAACGCGACGAACCCACCCATTGTATCGAAAAATTCAATTGTGTTCATCAAAAGGTGTCGTGGACACATCGTCTGCGCGCCCTGTTCCGTGATTCCACGTCGTTCAGCGAAGCGTCCGACAAAATGGAAATCCGCAATAACAAAAGAACAACGTGTTTATGACGTCCTTGCGCGATCATTAGTGGCGCCCCCCGCTAATTTACAATATTCGCCCCGCGTCGTTTTCTTCTGTATCTCGTTCTGTGATCTTTACAACCGCTGCCGTCGTCGGTTTTCACTTGATTGAGTTTTGTTCTCGGTTTGATTTTAATCGTGGAACACCGCGTCGTATAATGCTGATTTGTGGTCTCCGATCGTCGGCCGATCTAGACAAGGGTTGGTATGCGTGAAACCAGACGGAGATTTGCATATTCGAACCCTTTGTTGATGTGGTTTTTTACAGGTGGGAAACCATAACTTTAACACTTTAATCGCCGAACTCCGGGTCGAGGTGAGCAACTTTATTAGGTGGAAAATTTGTTGATTAGTTGATTGCCCTTACATCTACAGTAAAACGGTATCAGATCCTTAATCGAGGTTCACACGGCAACGCGCGAACTGTTGCTCTGACGAATATCCAAATGAGGCAGAGTTTTTTCGTAGGAAAATTCAGCGATGATCTGAAAGAGCCTGGGGCTTCATCTGGATTAATCAACTCCCGAAATATAGAAATGTGGGCTAGCTAGCTAGCTAGCTAGCCAGAATAGTCAAAGACCCGAAGATTTTTTCTTCGAGACCAATGATAAAAGAATAAATTATTCTATCTTTCAGTAATGAACTGGACAAAGATGAATTGTGCAATAGCTTCTTCAAGATGTTACAAGAGCATATAATGCAGTGGAACCCTTAGCCACGCTAAAAGAAAATTATTCAGGATCGGATAATTAATTTGGGCACTAAGGACGAAATTCCTACAAAATTTTTTTTTGCTTCATTTGAAAATAACATCTTCAAAAACCCATTCCAAATTTGGGACATTTTTCGAAAGCATTTTGTCTCACAGCAGCTGGATCGCGGCCAAAGGCCACGATCGAATTTCGAAGAATCCCAGTAATCTATATGGCGTTTCGATCCTAATTCTCATTTTTGCAAGACATCGATAAAAAATCACCATTTTTTGCACACTTTCTAAAGAAGCGGCCTAGAGGTTTCAAATTTTCAGGGTACATTCGAGGTCTGAATGGGAAAGCATGGGTTAATTTTGTGCAAATTAATATTATTTTTTCATTACAGAAAAAACTCATTTCGAGTTGCAATATTTCGGTTTTCTGAAGACTATTGTTCTTTTTCTGCAAAGATTGGTTTGATGGGAACTTCGTTCAAATGGTGCTTCCTGTCATAAAGCCAGGTTTGAAATGAATGCAGAAATGAAGAAGAAGTGCTTCCCTGGTTACTGAACAGATATGAACTCAATCGAAAAACTCTGGGCTATAGTTGAGAAAGGAATTAAAAAGAAGACTATTGAAACGAAGACAGAGCGGTTAAATGATATTGTACCGTGACGAAGAACAACGCCGAAACTAAAACGCATTACAATTCTAAAAAGGGAACCATACTAAGTATTAATATTTGTAAATAAAACAATTACATACAGGATGTTCCCAAATTGAAGGTACAAACGAAGAGGGGAGATTCCTTGAGTAGTTTCAAGGAAAAAAAGCCCATAAACATGGAACGTTCCGTTTCCGAGATACAGAGTGTTAAAGTTTTTTCTCATAGTATCTACAATTCACGAGATATTCACTGAAATTTGGCATAAATATTACAATTGATAGTTCACACCATGTAACGTGCCAATTTCGATAGCAAATCTACAGGGTGAATTTTTATAACAATTTGGATTTTTCTGAGGATTTTGAGAGAATCGTTCAAAATTTTTTTCTCGGTAGCAGATACGACAAAACTACAGGAGACTATGAAGTTTAGTCTAACAACAAAGCTGCTTTTTATATTGTTTCAAATCAGCATAAGCTCACCAAAAAAAAGTTCTGGAGGTAAACAGGGGAGAGAGTTCCAGAAAAAATATCTCCCTGTAGATTTGCTATCGAAATTAGCATATCTAAAATCTATCTGTCTAAACTTTCAATTGTAATATCTATGCCGAATTTCAGTTGAATATCTTGTGGAGTGTAGATACTATAAGAGAAAAACTTGAAAAAAATTCAAACTATAACACCCTGTATCTCGAGAACGAAACGTTTGCGATCCCATATTTATGAGACTTTTTTTTCTTGAAATTATTTAAGGATTCTCCCCTCTTCATTTGTACTTTCAATTTAGGAACACCTTGTATATCGGAAAATGCAGCACTTGATAAGAATAAATGTGATTTTGTTCGAGTCATCCTGAAAATTCGCACCAGACTGTGAATAGGCAAAGGTCCCCCGAAGGGTTTCGTAGATATCGAATTGACTCTTTTCCAGTTAGTTCTAAAATAACGAAGGTTTATGTGAATTTAGTAGGAATCGTAGAAGAATGAAAGAAAATTCTTTTGAAAAACTTCCGTATCTCTAAATTTTGTGTCCACATATGGGAGATCGACGTCAATGCTCTTCAATTTTTTTTATTGATCTTTGATCTAACGACTCACTAGATGTATGATGATAGCTTAGCCTTATTTTTTTCATATTACCTCGACCTTGTTTTTTTTTACGCAGGATATCTTCTGTTTGTTGAAATGAATTGAATTTCATGGTACCGATGTAAAATCTGATATTGATTTTCATTTCACATATAAATATTTCTCTATTTTTTTCCAAAAATGTTATTGACTAAACCTGTATTGTCTGAATTGCATCAATTCCCAAATTATTAAAGAAAACAGAGGAAGATGATAATAATTTTATATCGAATTAAAGAGGATGAAATAAGGGGATATCGCAGTCCTTCATCCCCAACTTTCCACTCGCATAACAAGCCCGGCTTCTCCCCCAATTCGATAATACAATTCCCAAGATTCCATTTCCTACCATCGACTACCATTCGGACAGGACAAACTTCGCCAATAAAAATTAATTCGCGAAATTTTGATGGCTAATATAATTTTCGTTGTTATTAAAACTTGAGACGGTGTTTGCATATTTAGCGCGTTTTAAAAATGCCATTAGTTCCAGCTTGTCGTCGGCGTTCGCACGAAATGGCGAACTTTCGACGAATTGTTCGAAGTCACGGGATTTTCGGAATGTTATTATGCGAAAGGAGTGAAGAAAAGATCGGGGGGAAGTAATGAATATGCTGCATCTGCGAAAGGGATGGAATTACTTGCAATACAAAGCGTAAATAAATAGGAAAATTTTATACCCATTTGGTGAATGCATTATGACGTTTCTATAGGGTGAGCTTTGACAAATTCATTCTGAAGCCATTAGTAACAAATAAAATCCATCAGGGGCGGATGATTGAAATACTGGAAGTGAAATGTGATATTTCACAATAATTACGTACAATGTCATCCCTATTTATTTGTTTGCTCAAATTCAAGCGGGCTGGGAATAGAAAAAGCCAAACTAATTCCACAAATTTCCACAGAACTCTGAAGACGGAGATAAGTTCAACTTATTTTCCGGATAACTTTATAGCGAGAAGAACCATTACACCAATAGTCATAAATCACCGGATCATTATAATGAGACAGTTACCCGATTTGATGGTTGCGATTCTTCAAGATCTAAAGAGGAAGATTGAATATTTTATCTGAAATTGTGCACCTGCAACGCGCTTCTTTTCTAAATTAACTTTACCGAGATACGGCCAGAATTATAATTGAAGACCGCCGAAGATTGACACTCAATTTTCACACAGAGGCATCAGTCCATGCCTCATGGAAATTTATCGATAAATTATGCCTTCCGAAGCAAAACAACGACACTTCCGTTAGCGACAATGAGGTAGGTAATGCACTCAGGTGTTTCTTGTTCGTCGTTTTGTACCCCCGAAATATGGATTGGGACAACTACCGTATCCAAGAGGGTTGTATAATAAATATGTATATAGCTTTTCCACGTTGAAGCAATGAGTTTCGTGGAACCAAGACAAAATTATATCCCATTATTATCCATTCGTAATTAATATAACGACGAAATAACCTCAACATGTATTTACGAAAAACGGCTTCCGAAGCTTAATTTACCTTATTACCCCTAGGGTACTCCAGAACTAGAACGTCTACAAAGAAATATGTAAATCTCGGATTTGGATATGCAAAGGGTACCCGGATATGACATGGTAGAATGATAGAGAAACTGGGGAGGAACAGACGACTCACGAGCTTAATGTAATGGAAAATCTCATGGAATATTAATTTTACTATTATAATTAAGCATTTCAAGATCGCAACGTTTTCAGCGGAACGACATTACATGCTCCCGGAGTTTGTAATAGTCATAATTACGAAATAGCGAAACGGAATTGTTTTGGCAGCCTAATGACATCTTGAAATTGGGCAGATTTATCTTGCTTCACATATACAGACTTCCGTCTCTTGAAAGAGATGCTCATTTACTTGGGTAATGTTTACCCTTAGCAAGATATAAGAGCCTGTTTTCGAAGTAATATTGGAGTTGGATTCTCTCCGCGGATAAAGTTGAGCAGTTACAATAAACCTGGATTGAAATCATTCTAAATATCCCATCAATATTTGATCATGATATCAGTATCGCGTGTTCTCTACGATATGTGGTGCTAGATTAAAAATCGAAAGGGAAGTTAACAAAAGACGAATTATCCAGCAATCAATAGAGCAGAATCTATGCCACATAACGAGAAACCACGAAAAAGCAACAATACATTTAGTTTATCTCGTTCACCTAATGATGTTATTGTATAGCGAAACACGTGTCTCGGTTCTAAACTATTAGTAGTGAAAATCGTGGTCTTATGGATTAGTGAATACTAGGGAAATTATGTATTTTCATCAATTCATTCATTCATTTTGTTTTGATATCGTTAATTTGAATAGAAATACCCATTCGAATATTTTTTGTCGAGAAAATCTACACAACTTACGATTGAGTTGAACGGCTATCGTTTGTTTGGGAAGGAAAGGAGAACACTTTGAACATCTTCATTTTATGATTTTCCACAAATGTTTTCTCGATAATTCGAAAAATACGACAAGATAACGACACGAAGGTTCTGTGGATAATTTTTCTTTAACTTCTTCATTTCAGAATCTATTTGTCATACCATGCTGAAATTCTTTGTTCGTAAATAAGGCATGGATGAAATGAAATTTGTAGATATTTATCATTTCATCCGTTCTAAGTGAAAAAAATTGAGTTTTTGTCATCTGATGTTGGGAAATTCGATAATAATTCTACGATTCCATCTTGGAATTTTGTAGAAATAATATGTCATGTGTTACACCAAAGGCAGTTCGTCAAAATGTGACATATCGAATATCGATTCAGAGGTGTAAACTGGGTGAATACGACTAAATACTCCTTCTTTCAATAATTTCATTGCGATTTCCTGTAATTTCGTACCTGGATGGATGAGCACACTGTCAATGAATTTTAACAAGTGCATGAAAGCTCCTGACTTCACGTAAGTGATTTTCAAAGTATTTTTGCCAAAAGCTCTTTTGTTTGTTTGTACAAAAATGATGACTGTAAAAGGATTGTTTTCGAAAGGAAAATCTTTTTGGTTATTTCGATTCAGAACATACACGGATATATGAATCTTGCCATGGCTCAAAGTGGTTATCCGAATATATCATAATGAAAACCACATAATTTTTCAGTGAATGACCATGCCTTTGATTTCCCCCATTTAATTATCTCCTATACGATTTAAAACATCAAACTTCCCAATAACATAGAATTAAATTTTCATATAACAGATGAATTGGAAATCGTTAAAGCATTCGTATTTTGCGACCCTACCCTGCCAAAATGCGGCCTCACAAATGTAGCATTAGGGGTCCATCATGGACATTTTCAAAATAACCGCAATTCCATTACTGGCCGATAACGCTAATGCAAGAACTCCAAACATTTAATTTTGATTAAAAATTCAATATTGATGTTATGACTTTGAATATTCATAAACCCTGCTATTATATTAATTAACAATAGAATATTAAATCGACGTATGAAAATATTCCTCTCTTTTATAATATTTCATTGGGGCAGATACGCCATGAAAATGGTTTTAAGCACCGTGTAAAATATTCGTTCACGGTTCCGAAATACAAAAATTGAACTTGTGGGTTATGAAAAAAAAAACCGAAACAAATTATTCAGCCTCTGAAGCCACAAATTGTGAAGTGGACATTTTAATAGTTTCTTGAAATACAGGCTGACGCTTATGTGTTCCGTCTTGCGTGCTGAAAGTGACTGTGTCTTAATTAACACTTGACAAAGATTGACTAATGGCTTTTTTATGTTAGCACTATTTTCGAACAGGGAACGACTTCGAGAATCAGTCTAAAAATAGGTAAAAACAAGAATGTGTTCGATGTGAAATGAAAATAATCATCTCTTTGGGTGGGCATAAACGTGTTGGTTAATTTCAATAATGAACTTTCCGAATCAAGCAGAAGAATTATGGAAGAAAAATTGATTCAATGATGAAGTTGAGGAATGAAATAAATACAAATATTAAGTATCAATGGAATTCATAACAATATTATTTTCCAACAAACAAATTTGTGCAAATGCAGACTCAATATAACCGAAACTTTCATGAAACACATAACATAACTGGTAAACCGAGATTAATACATGTTCAATGGCAAAAAACCTACCTGCATATGCCAGTCGTTCATATATGCCGAATATCCAACAATACGTCTTTGCTCACATCCAAACCTATCCTGATAATACATTAGAACGTGCATACAAGAGCAGGTCGTTTGCAAACAGGGGTTGGAGTAAACCCCACATCACCATTTACTCATTATGTTCAAACCCGTCGTGTACGAATAGCAGATAAATGCTGGCAGACCTTTTGTATTAAACGTTCAGTTTCATTTTGCCCTCGGTATTCTGTTTATTACACATCAGAACGCGAAACAAAGGTATTCTCCCTTGTCACACGTATGTATACATCATTAAAGTTTAAAATGCTCGAATACAACGGTTACTGCGCATGTTTTAATAAACATAAGTTCAAAGAGTTTGTCCCTCGTGTCCCATTGTCCAGTGTAAATTCATTTGTTGAATAAAATATCGAGCCAGGCGATGAATTATTTGAGAAGTCGTGTTCAAAATGACCAAGAAGAAATAGAGGGAGTAATGTAACGAAGGAGAATTGTGATTGCTATGATTGATCTAAGTTCTTTCTTACAGCTGTGCAACTATCACTTTGAGTCTTTCATACACAAAGGTGTATACCTGGATATACCAGAGTGAAGCAAGTGCAAATATAATTATTGATGATACGCCTTCAAGATGCCGCGCGTGCGCCAATGTAACGAAAATTAACTATCTTCTTTATAGAGCTCTTTTTGTACATGCTCAGTACAATATAACCTGGCATTAGACTATTCCTGGCAGCAAAACACACAGATAAAATAAAACAAATAATGATGAATCTTCGAAACTCGAGATGCCAGTTTACTGCTGAAAACCTGGAAAAATAAGATTCATCGAAGTCGCCCTCGGTTTCTGAAAGACTGATCAACTGACACACATTCAACTTGAAAGCGATGTCAAATCAATGTTGTTTATAGAATAATCAATTTATCTATGATTTTGATTTGACATGAGGTGATGATGTAACGAGACTATCGAACCAAAGGTAATGAAGTGAACTAGATTCTGTGAACCAAGCCGGCCGTCAGTGTGGCAAATAATGTCGTTTTATAAAATCGACAAAGAATTATATGGAATATATAAAATTTCTCAACACCAAATCATAAAGACTAAATTTTCTTTTCACATGAGGATCCGAATTTTCACGAAACTCATTTTTTCGATGCCTCCTTATGTAAACACGAAATTTCAGCAAGATATAGTAACAAGTTCCTGAGATACCAAAGAACCTTCGTGTTGTCGTTTTACAACTAGCTACAGAAATTCATTGCGATCTGATCTGTATATTTCGAATTATTAAAAGAAGAAGAATTTGGATGGCCATCTCTACGAAACCCTTCGACGGATTCTGCTCATTTACGACACACCACTGGTGCACAGCCCTCGAACGTCCCATACATTTCGAGACTCTAGGCCTCTTATTTTGTTGTCTTGTTTAAAGCCGGACGGACGGAGAGAATTGAAAATTACATGCATTTAGGCAAAATGATGACGCTCTTGTTCATAGAAACAAGCGCGCAAAAAAGTAGAGTGGAAAAGCCTCTTCAGAGAAGAGCACATCTAATGAGAATTCAATTTCGCAGGACGACGATACTCCGAAGTGGAGGAAAGGGCGAGTAAAATATTGAAAAATAACCATCTCTTTCATAAATACTTTTGAAAGTATAAAATCTTTTTTTTCTGGTCAAATAAATTATCAGCCACAGAATTGTGGATTTTTTAATGCAGTAAAGTGAAATGTAATCACCAAGCAACCATCAGATCCACAACTATCCAAATTGCTGGGAAGAAGAGTAAGTGTGGACATAAGAATTGAATATTTTTCTGATATTTACATTTGGTTATTATAGCAATTTAAACTCTGTTCTGTTCTTTCTTTCGAAATATACCATTTTATCCAGTTTCAGCTATCGTCCCAAATATTGTTCGCTCTTTTTTCTGAGACAAAGAAAATTGGGTCAGTTGATCGTGCGACGTGAATTTCTTCGTGGGAGTAAAGTAGACCTTGTTTTATGAGTATTTTCGGTGAATCCTTCGGTAATTTTTCATCGGTTTAATCAAAGTTCGGTTCGAGAAATCGGTGATTTTTGAGCGCTCATACTACTTACACGAGGGCTATATCATTTCGTCACGATGTCTGTATTTTTCGAATTTTGAGCCGAAAATGGTCTCAATCGACAAGGTTCGACTCACTGATGACGAATCCGTCGAAAAATTCGAGTCTGTCCGTCCGTCCGACCGTCTGTCCGTATACACGATAACTCTCGAACGGAACGTCCTAGAATCTTGAAATTTTCAGGGTAGGTTCGAATCTCGAATGCCGCGGTAAGTTCTTTATTGGGCAAAATTCGCCCAGGGGTTCCGTAAATATAGCCGCTCGAAATTTTGTTTTTTTGATTACTTCGACACTACTTATTCGATCGAGGTGAAATTTTGCACTCAGATGGAAAATTACGTGCTCAAGCTACATGCAATTTTGTCCAGATCGCATGACCAGAACCATAGGAACCAGAGAATATTATAACTTTGTAATGGTAGGAACTTTGTAGGAAGGCCTAGGGACTTGAAATTTTCAGGATAGGTGTGGATCTCGAATGTCGTGGTCACGTTCATAAACGAGCAAAATTAGACTAGGGGTTCCGTAAATATGGACGTTTGAAATTTAGTTTTCTTGATAATTTCAAAACTACGGGTTTGATCGTGACGAAATTTTGTATTTTAATAGAGAATGATATATCCAAGCTACATTTCCTCCAGATCGCATGACCAGAACCATAGAAACCATAGAAAATCATAACTTTCGAACGGAAAGGCCTAGGGACTTTAAATTTTCAGGATAGGTTCGGATCGCGAATTTCGCGGTCATGTTCATCAATGAGCGAAATTAGAGTAGGGGTTGCGTGAATATGGCCGTTCAAAATCTTTTTTTCCTGATAATTTCGAAACTACCGATTGGATTGGAATGAAATTTTGCAAATAGATGAAGAATAATGTATTCAAACTACGTGGGAAATTTCGTTCAGATCGCATTACCAAGTCCATAGATACCGTAGAAAATTCTAGCGAATTATCGAAAAAAAAATCACCTAAAGCCTGACGTGAAGTCTGGAGTTTCGCCTCAGTTAGAAAATTTTTTTGACTGCTGTCAAAACTTTTTTGAATTTGTTTCTAAAACTGAAAAATGTGAGTCTACCTACAAGGTGGATGAACGAGCGCTCAAAAGCTCCTGACTTAACGGCAGTGCTTTTCATCATTTTTTTTGTTCTGATTCGGTGAACCTTATTTTCAGCTAGAAAAATTACAAATAAGATTAACCGTAGGCAGGAAAATTTGATGAAAAAGAAATGAGTGGACTTTCTGTGCGTATTCCAATCATAAAGCGCATTCACATTTTGAAAAAAATAAAACTTTGGCGTCATTCCAGACACGTAATTATATGGGTCTAGAGGAGGAAGTGGGTGGAAATAGTCCATGATCACGTGTATTTCATTCGTCTCCATCTGTGACGAGTTACAAATGACCGCAATTATTCATTCAGAACATCTACCAACTTTCAGCAAACGATGCTTCAAACATAAGCAGAAAATCCATCAAAACTCGAAACTACCCCTACGAAACCGGCAATTACCTCCGAAAATGATAGAAATCAAACTCCACGGGTAATTAGAATCCGCATGGGTGCCCGTTGGCACGCACACAGACGGAGAGGAACAAGAAAAGGGCACGGAGTAACAGGTAGAACAAATGGCTGCGTTCCACATGCCGCTCACGTCTGTTCCTCCGACTAATCTCTTTCTGATTGCCTAAGTTTGACATATATATTAGACCTCGATGTCAGTGTGTGTTGATACGGCCTTCTTGGGTTTTCTCGTTCTCCATCGAATCTTCCTCCACACCCCGACTTGTTATCCTGTCAGATATCAGCGGCGTATTTTGAAAGGGTTGAAGTTTTCAGTGTGAAATAGAAGTGAACACATATGAAGAAGTATTCAGAAAAGTGATATAAGATTTAGGAAGGAAAAATCATCCGAATCCACTATTTTCAGAAACCTCTCATCATCGTGTAGTAATAGATCCCAGAGACCAACATAAACTAACATGAATAAGAACAACTTGCAAAACAGAAATAGATCATAGTGTATGTAGTAGGTTAAGATAGCACGGAACTAAACGCTCCAAATAGTATATATGAGGATTATTGAGATCTCGAAACAAAATAATCGTCTAGATACATTAACTTTGCCGTTCAGAAGATCGAAAACATCTGCCGATGTGCCAATAAATCTGATTTATGACTATTCGCTTCAAAAATAGAGACACCTGAATAGTTCGCATCTTACAAATAAAATTCCGATTTGAAAGCCTCGTGTTATTCCGAGATTTCGAGGTATATACACTATATGCTGCAATTTCATGAAAAAATTTTCATTATTTAGAGTGCTTATATGGAATTGAAACGTACCTAAGTCTACACCATTATATGACACTATTCTTCGCATTCCCAAGAAGACAACAATATTCCAGTTGGTGGTGCCCAAAATTCTTTGTTGAGATCAATCCGGAAAGAAAGCATATCCTTGTTTTTAATTCCAAACTCCAAAAGGTTAATGGAATCCTCATATATTCGAGAGAGGTATACATATCATATAAATTATGCAACCCAGATTTATTCCGTTCTATTCACGAATTCTATCCAACAACATTGAATCATTTATGCACTCGTGAATATATTTCTCTCCACCGATAATGCTCATGCGATAATTTCATTGCTGATGAACTATTCGATTCCTGAAATGACTGTATTTTCTTCCATTCGTCCACTATAGAAGAAATTCATCAAATAAAGGAAGAGAACGAACATCTTACCGTCAAATGAACCAATCCGTTAAATAAACACAAAACACAACAAATAATCGAACACAGCATACACGAACTTCTTTCTTCCACTATCAAACTTCACAACTAAAATCAACCATGAAATTCAGCGACGTACACATCTTGATGTAGGGTTGCAAACTAAGACCAAACTGCAAAAATGTTGGGGTGATTGAGTAAGGGGTTCGCCACAAAGGTGAACGGTCGCATGAATAGAGTATCTAGGGCTAGTTTCTCGAACGGAGATGAATTAACAGGAAGAATGAGGGGTAGTCGACGCCATGTATAGGGTGAACATATTAACCAGACGTCAATCTGGAAAAGGGGAAATGTGTTTCGTATCTGTCCTGTGGTGCGATTCTATGAGATTCGCTTTCGAACGATGGCAGGGGATAATGAAGCAAGGACGAATCACAGCATGTCTCAAACGAGGCAAATTTTGTGTTCAATTTTCTTGTTTTACAATGAAGATTTTCGCCGAATAATTTTAGGGAATACAGAGACTGAGAAAGCGATCGGCGCGTCACCTTTCGTTTTTGAGCTTAAATAATCACACCACTGATCAGCCCCGGAAGTGGATACCAAGAAGTCGGGGTGGAACATAATAGGGAAGGGTTGAGAGGAAAAGGAGGGATTTCGATTTCTTGCAAACCGTTTTGATCAGATAGATTGGGAGGTGACAGGAAAATTAATGAAAACGAAGGATGTCTGCCCATTTTTGGTTGAGATGTAGAAAAATGGGTTAAGTTAGTTGTACCAATTTTCAATCTCATGTAGTCTGAAGAAAAGAATAGTATGCCCCTAAATTTGTCGTTTTACAACGGTGGTAGTGGGTTCGTTCGAGTTCATCTTCGAATAAATCAAAAATGAGCATGTTTTGACTTCTTGTGAAATTCAGTTGTTGGCTAATTCGAAAAAAAATAATATTGTAGGTAGATTCTACTATCAATCTCATGAGCAGGTGTCATTATGTATAAAGTTGAATTAATAACAATTATCCACTAAAAACTTTTGTCCCCTTCAATGTTAATCTGGTACCAGAAACTCCGATAATTAATTCCCGATCGAAAACTTCATTTCAATAGCACCTGCTACCCCTCATTGAAATTTTAATTATTTCATTACCATGAATTGTGTTGATACTTGATTGGAATTCACCTGATGAACACAACAAAATTATGTTAATTCCGTAAATACCACAATGTTGTGGAATAACTTCATCAGTGCTATTGTGCTCTTCGACATTTTCAATTTGAATTACCCTCGGGCTTTCAGAGGGCCAGAATTTTCTATTCCATCGTTTTCTTCAAAGGAAAGGTGGGCCAACTACCCCTCCCTCCGATTAATTCATGGAATCTTTAGGATAAATTTATTGAGTCAATAGGGAAATATGAGCTCCAGAAGTCGTCGAAAGTGGGTCCCCTCCATCTTACTTTTCGAATATTAGGTGGAAAATTCTGAGAAAACTCTCCCTCTGAGAGAAAGTTGGTTTGAAAATAATTTGTTGTGTAGTGGAAGAGGGATAGAAACGCCTTAAAGGTGTTGTAGATATGGGGTTCATCGATATTCGATCTCAGCTCGCGGACGTTCTAGAATTGCCCTGAAAAAAAGCCTTATCCACTACTGCGAGACGATTTCGGCGATTTTTTCAGAAATTGGTGAAGCTCGTTTCTTTTATTTTCAGAAGCGAATTGTCCTTTTACCGATAATCGGGGACTTTTCCTTCCGCAAACAAAACAACACCCAGTATCCTGCTTAACAGAAGCAATCAAAAGTTTCAAAATGTTATTGAAAGGTGCCAGCGCAGACGATGCCATTTCCAGAAATAGAGAACAAAATTTATTGTTTTCCCTTGATGTTCGAAAACTACTGGAGCCAAAACAAATCTGCCTGACCGACCGAGAATAATGACAATCGAGAAAATCGACGACATCTCAAATGACACGAATCGCGAAGAAAAAGGAAGAAAAATCGGTCGAAATGAGAAGTGTCGATTTCGGTCTAACTTGTCGTTCCCACTCAACGTTTTAATGAATGTCGTCGTGGAGAGCTCTGATAGTATATTAAACGCATCATTACTTGGCCGTTGTGGCAGCCGTCATGGTTGCCAAGGCGGATTCTTGGCTGCATATTTCAAGCTCGACACGCCCGGTGATGCATTTTTCAGCGATGCGCCTCGTCTAGGAATTATTGAGAGCCAGCAGGACGTCGGTTTGTTTGAAATTCTTCCACTGGCTGAACCCAGCCTTTATTTGCAAGAATTCCTCGGATATTTTTCGGTAGCGTTTTTCCTACAGAGCGTGTTGATGCCACACCTTCGCATGTTGTCGAAAGTGATCAATTTTATATATCTATGATAAAAAATATAAGAAGCACTGCCGTGAAGTCAAGCGCTTTTGAGCGCTCCTTCATCCACCTTGTAGGTAGCTTCGCATTATCCAGTTTTAGAAGCCAATTGAAGAAATTTTTGACAGCTGTCAAAAAAATTACAGCAGCTTTTTGTCAATTATGCCGAATCCGCTGTTACAGAAATGAAAGGAATTTCATTCGATAATTCGTTGGAATTTAAAATGGTTCTGGTTATGCGATCTCCATCAAAATACAAAATTTCGCCACGACCGAATCCGTAGTTTCGAAATTATCGAGATAACAAAATTTGAAACGACCATATTCACGGAAATGCGGGTCGAATTTTGCCCAATAACGAATTCAACCGCGGCCTTCGTGATTCGAGCCTTCTCTGAAAATTTCAAGTTCTTAGGTGGTTCTGTTGGAGAGTTATCGTGTATACGGCCGGCCAGCCAGACGGACAGACGGACGGACGAATAGACCCGAATTTTTCGACGGATTCGTCATTGGTGAGTCTAACCTTGTCGATTGAGACCATTTTCGGCTCAAAATTCTAAAAATACAGACATCGTGACAAAGTGATAAAGCCCTGGTATAAGTAGAACGATCGCTCAAAAAGGCACTTTTGTGAAAAAAAAGTTGTGAGCATTGCCGTTTAGTGCATTCAAGCACGAAGAAAGCACTCAAACGTGCATTAAAATAGAGGCAACAATTTTTTCGAGAAAGTATTAATTACTGCACATCGATACTAATCTTGAAATTACAATGGTATATAATACATTACATTACAAGGTGGATGAACAAGCGCTCAAGGGCTCCTGATTTCACGGCAGTGCTTTTTATAATTTTTGTTACATTTTTTTGTCATCCTTGTCGAGTTTCACTGACAATTCATTGCATGATTCATTTCACTTCAATTTCTTAATTTTCTTGACCGGATTGTTGCCCTAAAGACTGCACATTGAAGTATCTTCAAGTCAATCGAAAAATTCAGCATTTTCAACATCAAAGTGTAGAATTTCTGAAAGGACATCATTCTAATTTCATGAATTTTCCAGATTTATTCCTGAGATCAAATTAATTTTTTTCCTGGCACTGAAAATGAATTTTTCTCTGGGACAGAAACTAAGAGATGGAAAATGGTATGTCGTTAAAAAAAAATACGAAAAGCACTGCCGTGAAGGCAGGAGCTTTTGAGCGCTCGTACATGCACCTTGTAGGTAGATTCGCATTTTCCAGTTTTAGAAATCAATTGAAGGAATTTTCGACAGCTGTCAAAAAAATTCCTAAACTCAGACGAAACTCCAGACTTTGTCTGTGCTTCAGCTGACCAATTTTTTTTCGATAATTCGCTAGTATTTTCTACGGTATCTATGGTCTTGGTGATGCGATCTGGACAAAATTTCGCACGTAGTTTGAATACATTATTCCTCAGCTAGGTGCAAAATTTCATTCCAATCAAATCGGTAGTTTCGAAATAATCAGGAACAGAATATTTTGAACGGCCATATTTACGGAACCCCTAGTCTAATTTTGCTCATTGATGAACGTGACCGCGATATTCGCGATCCAAACCCACCCTGAAAATTTCAAGTTCCTAGGCTTTCCCTTCGGAATTATAATTTTCTATGGTTTCTATGGTTCTGGTTATGCGATCTGGACAAAATGTTGCTTAAATATATCATTCTCGTTTAAAATACAAAATTTTATCTCGATCGAATCTGTAGTTTCGAAATTATCGAGAAAACAAAATTTCAAACGACCGTATTTACGGAACCCCTAGTATAATTCTGCTCATTGATGAACGTGAACGCCACATTTCAGATCTACACCTAACCTGAAAATTTCAAATCCCTAGGCCTTTCCGTTCGAAAGTTATGATTTTCTATGGTTTCTATGGTTGTGGTCATGCGATCTAGGGAAATGTAGCTGGAACATATCATTCTCCATTAGTATACAGAATTTCGTCACGATCGAATCTGTAGTTTGGAAATTATCAAGAAAACTAAATTTCAAACGACCATATTTACGGAACCCCTAGTATAATTTTGCTCTTAGATGAAAGTGATCACGACAATCGAGATCCACACCTATCCTGAAAATTTCAAGTCCCTAGGCGTTTCCGTTCGAAAGTTACAATTTTCTATGGTTTCTATGGTTCTGGTGATGCGAACTGAACAAAATTTCGCATGTAGCTTGAACACCTCATTCTCCATTAGAGTGCAAAATTTCATCTCGATCGAACCTGTAGTTTCAAAGAAATCAGGAAAACAAAATTTTGAGCGGCTATATTTACGGAACCCCTGGGCGAATTCTGCCCAATAACGAACTCAACCGCGGCATTCGAGATTCGAACCTACCCTGAAAATTTCAAGTTTCTAGGACATTCCGTTCGAGAGTTATCGTGTATACGGACGGACGGCCGGCCGGCCGGACGGACAGACTCGAATTTTTCGACGGATTCGTTATCAGTGAGTCGAACATAGTCGTTTGAGACCATTTTCGGCTCAAAATTCGAAAAATACAGACATCGTGACGAAATGATATAGCCCTCGTGTAAGTAGTACGAGCGCTCAAAAAAACTATAATTTAATGATATTAGCAAATGCGATGTTCGATTAATCTATATCAGACCGCGCATTAATTGAATCAAGGTGTCACTTGATGAAAAGCATTTCTTTAAAATTCCTTTCAAACAATATGACTCTAATTGTCTTTACATACACTTAAAGCTTTATATTTCTTTAATCAGATAAGCATATGCGATGTTCGATGAACCTACATCACAATTGAATCAGCGTGTCCCTTGGTGAAGAGCATTTTTTTGAAATTCCTTTCAAACGATATAACTATATTTTCATCTCTTTAATGAGATCACCATATGCGAAGTT
Organism: Aphidecta obliterata; assembly: GCA_963966015.1. NCBI lineage: Eukaryota > Metazoa > Arthropoda > Insecta > Coleoptera > Coccinellidae > Aphidecta > Aphidecta obliterata. The sequence goes on along the minus strand of OZ014433.1, from coordinate 18,708,712 downwards.
CTATAAACCTATATCAGAATTGAATCAGGGTGACCCTTGATGAAGTGCATCTCTTTGAAATTCGTTTTAAAAAATATAACTACAATTTTAGTTCTTTATCAATGATATTAGCATATGCAATTGGATCTGATCGATGAAGTGGACTGTAAGCTGAATTTAATTTTGCACTAGTTAATTTAAAATTCCTTCGGTCAAACAATTTTTTCACAAATATAGACACAACCAAATCAGGTTATGTTGTTTATGTTACATGTACGAGTTTATGAGCGAATAGGAGACAAAACAGAGTTGGCACTCGGCACGTGAATCACTCACACAGAATGTCGTGAATGTAATATTCTCCTTTTTCTGATGAAGAAACTTGAACGAATTGACAATATACAGTAAACAAATATTAATTGAATTTAAAGGTTCAAATGAAGTAAATATACTTAAATAGAGAAGTATAACCATATATAAATGAAATAAACTTCAATAAAAAACGTTAATATAATAAATGGGGAGAGGCTATCGCCATCTACTGCGTCCATCAACAACGCGGTGAATTAAAGAGCGCTGCAATTTTTCTAGCTATATTTAATGTCGAAAATATTCTGAACGAGGAGAATAATTGGTTTAAAAGGAATTTCAAAGAGATGCTCTTGATCAAGGGACACGCTGATTCAATTAATGCGCGGTCTGATATACATAGGTTCATCGAACATCGCATATGCTAAACTCATTTACGAAATAAAATTATAGTTTTTATAACGCCATACCATTTTCCATCTTGTTAGTTCTGTTCAGCATCCCAATTGATGAACCTGCAAACCGATACGTGAGCATTGTTGTTTGAGTCGCCGAGATGGAGAAAAGTTTTAATTATTACACATACGATTTTGAATTATTCAAATGAAAAACGGCACTGATTTATTGTTCATAAGGTCAGATGGTGTAATTTTGATTTAATTTCAAATTTTATGATTGTTTTTCAGTTTTTCGTTGGTGATAGGTTAAACTGAAAAAACCTTCACCATCAATAATATTATGTTAAATCGGATGAAAAGTTCCCGGTCTGACCCACAGATGGTCATTACAAAATCCTTATGATTTTTAGAAAGGAGGTACCCTTCGAATGATACCTGTCAAACTTTAATGTCATTCAAATCATTTATTCACAAATTACTTTTGACAATGACAATGACTTTTCAGATTTTCAAAACAATGGGAAAAAAAAAATTTTGTGTGTTGATTAAACTTTGCTTTTATATAGGAAAAAATATTGTCGAAGCGAATGCGTGGCTTGATAAGCATTATTCGGACTCTGCCCAAGAAAAATCAACCCTCATCCACTGATATGCAGATTTCAAACATGGTCGTACAACCACCGAAGATTTCTGAAAAAAATTCTCGCCGCAAAAGATTTGGCTTGAATGAAGAGGACATAGCCGAAACTGAAGCATATTTTAAGGCGAAAGATAAATCGTTCTACAAAAAAAGTAACGAAATGTGAGAGCAACGTTGGACTGATTCACTGATTGTATCACTCTAGAAGGAGGTTTTGCTCAAAAAATTGTGTTTTCTTTGCTAGACCAGGAACTTTTCAGGCGTTCTGTTATAATGTTGAAACTTTGCGAGACACACTTGTGAATAGTCTTTCCATTGCACGACATTCAACAACCAAAGGTTAACGAAAATTTGGGAAATGTAATGGGAAATGAAATGAGGAAATTGTAATCCTCACACACTTGGCGTTGAAACGTCAATTAATCTTAGCTCCAGGCTGATGACTACTGGAATCTATTCTTAGTCCTGCTGTACCAAGATAATGAAGCTATTCCTGACCTACCCAATTTGTTCAGTCTACTTCACGGTAGATATCTCACTTTGATGTGGTGGTCTTCATACATCGCGGCTCAGGAATAATACCAATAGAATGATGAAAAAATTAATTTAACAAACGTTCGATAGCAGGTGATATGTGCGTATGAATTTTAGTTGGTTGTCACAGGGTATTTGAAATGAATTATGGTTTTCCTCATTCATAACAGAAATAACAAGGTACGAACAGATGTGACGCTGGGGAAATTTATGGAGACATTCCCTTTCATCTGGACTCAGGTCAGAGATTATCCGATTTGAAAATCTGGCAAGGATTTTGATTGATTGCTTCAAGGCTTGATAAGTCTCTACATTCAAGACTGACGACTTCATCCCAACTGTTTTGATACTTTTATGATCTACCTCTGCTCTATTTGGGAAGATGTTTTCTGCATTTCTGATAATTCAAGAGTTTCAACTTTATTCTTAATTGGAGTAAGCTGAAAGGGTAAAGGCATAGACAAAACATATTGTCCTGAAGCGTATTGCCCTAAGAGTGGAAGTATAATTTTTCTGACGAATAAAACGACGACGAACCTTTATCTCTCTCTTGCAACGAAACAGAGTTCCATTATTTCCGCAAAACTCCTTCCGGAAAACACAGTGGAAAACTCCAGTATTCAAAGTTCTAAATTGAAAAGCCGGTATTAAAATATTATTATCTCAATGGAGGATCTTTGGACGTGTCTACCACACTTCATTAATTAATTTGCTCGCCAGATAATCCCGCCGCCTCTTACAGATTCTTTATTGTTCTAACCAGGTTCAAAATTGGAATTTTCTGAATTTCTCTTTAATTAAAACGTTTCTCCGGGAGATGCTTCCTAGAGGCTGGAGGAAAAACCATTTCGATAGAGATCTGTATAATAATCTCCTCAGAGTAATTAGTCCAAATTAGACATCAGAAGATGACGGAATTCCTTTTTTTTCAACTCTATGGCAAGAAATGGGACATTCTGTCGGATTGAAGTTGCTCTCGAATAGAAGTTTTTTGAATCACTGTGCTGAACTTCAGGAATTCAATGAATGAATAATACCAAGTACAAAAAAATTTTCAATTCGATTTTGTGTATACGAAATGTCGAATATCAAATCTTTGAAATCTTTCATATTTATGCAGGCAAAATATCTGTTTTGCTGGTACAAAATAGAAAGAAAAGATCTTCCACATTGAAGCCATCTACATTTGTGTTTTTTTCCTATTACACAAGTAGTATCCTCATAATCAATGCATCATTTTTCAGAATCTATTGGAGAATGAACACGTTGATGAATAGCATTTCTAAGAACGAAAAGCCAGTCACCAGAAATTAAAGCAATCACAACTAGAGGATAACACGAGACACCTATACCCGACAATTTATCAGATCATTATTTTCCTGGCAAGTTACCGGAGTTGAATCATTTCCAACCTCACGCATTATGGTAATGAGAATCCTCTAATTATTGCCTAATCAGCCGCAGACACCCGCGTCAAAACTGTGGGTCTGTACTCCTCTACGTGTTACATTTCCCAGGTATCTCTGACGCAGGAGAGGGGCTTCATTTCGGGGATGTTGCTATGCTTTCCTGGAGCGCCCCAAGTTTTTTCCACCCCCAGGTACGATATCTCGCAAGCCCAGCTAGTGCTTCACATGAACATCCCCCGCCATCAACTCAGGGAAGGATCTTAATTAAATCAAAACAATAGATCCACGTGCAGCCAAATTAATTACTCCACCTCATAGAGGGTTGCCCCGACATTTTTAGGGACAAAAATAATATCTTACCAATCTTTATTGCAGAGACCGTGGATTTTCTCCAGAAATTTGTGGGTGATTTTCTTCCTTGATGACATTGAATTGAAAAATTAATAAAGATTCAAAGTTTGATTGGATTTGGGAATTTATTGACTGGAAACAGCATTTTCTGCGGAAAGTTTATAGCTAGTCTACATATTTTCGTTAAACGCAGTAAAATATTGATATGGCATTTGAAAAAAAGAAGGTCTAGTGGATTCTGCGAAATGGATATTCACCTCTCACTGCTTCTACAGTCAACATAAAGCCACAAATATATAGTTCATATAGATAAAATTAATATCCAAATCTGGTTGAAGAAACCTAATCTCCATGTTGAAGATTCGAACAGAACTGTTCCGCATCTTATTTCCGGTACAGAGACGAGAAAGAACTCAGGAGAAAATAGGCATGTCATTCAAAATTCAGATGTGAATGCGGAGTCAAAGACGTCAACTCACATGCAGCGGAAGGAATATCTAGAGGTAAACAACGGTAAGTTGGGGTCTCCCTAACATGTTATATACTCAGTTCAATGAAAATAAAAAGGAGATATGGGCAAAGAGCATGAATAAAATTTTACGCTGACTTTTTTATTACCACCATATAATGAAGAGGTTAGAAAAGAACTCATTATGTGAATATGATGTCGATCTCACACAATGAGATTGTAATAACTTTGATTCGAAAAATTACTATTTGTTAAATACACTCATAACGTCCTAAGCTTTAAAATATTATTGCAATCGTATCCAATGCCCAAATATCAATAAATGCCTTGCCTACGAAGAAACGTAGAAAATGCAAGGAGCAATATACCGATCCAAGAATCGATTTTTCATCAACCTGAAATAAATTTTTCGTGACAAATAAAATTTTTTGCACCACGGGCGTTACAAGATCTCAACGTTCATCGGGCAACATTCATCCCTCAACATTGGTACATAAATTAGGTACTATTTCTCATTTGAATTTACTATGTAATAAATTCAAAATGGTTCATTGAAGTGGACTTCCACCACATATTATGCGATAAACCCTTCGGCCACACTAGCCATCCTTTCAAGAGTTTGAATATCAGCTGCACTGTCAGCGAGGAAATTGCAGAAGTTTTTCCTCAAGTTAAACTGGATGCTTCTGAGAAATTTCAGTATTCTGCAACTTTTCCGAGAATTTTTGCGAAACTTAGGATTATTTCATGTATTTTGTGTCATTCCCACGGTTTCGAATGGCATGTTTTTTTTGTATCGTAATATATCAGCATTTTTGTATATTTGTATAGTACTATTCGACTTTGAATATCTGGGGCTAGACCATAAACTAAATGCCCTAAGAATTTCCGCTTAAAATACTGAGAGACATTAAATAAAAAACATTGAAATATGTATGAAAGAAGCGTAGCTTCCTCAAAAAACACCACTTCTGGTTTGTTTGGATTCTGAAGGAAGTAATCTCGAAAACGTTCTTCGAGCGACATTCGAAATTTCTTCATAATAATAATTTCCAAACTTCAGTGAGAGATCATACAAAAAATGTCATATAACATTTCTTGATTTGGCGAGATGTTTCAAATTTTTCCATGAAATCATTTATACTTGATTTATCCTTCTAGCCTCATCAAAGTTGACCACGTATCTGGAAACAGAATTGAATTTGCTACAAGATAAGAATTTCTGTGTGCCAACTATTTTTTTATTGCGGGCGTGGTAAGGACATGAATATTTTTCCAATAGTTTATCGATGAAAAATCATTAATTATGGACATGTTTTCTTTCCAGCAAAAAATACCCCATTTAGTTGGCTCTCGAATGACATATAAACTTTTGTACTTGCTGCTTGTCTTCTGCCCTGATATCATGGCTAACAAGATAACAACGGAGAAGTCGAAATATTCCAAACCTAAATTTGCGCAATCATTAAGAGCTTCAAAAAAGAGCAAATTTAGGTTTGGAATATTTCGACTTTTTCGTTGTTATCTTGTTAGCCATGATATTAGGGCAGAAGACGAGCAGCAAGTACAAGAGTTGATATGTCATTCGAAAGTATACTACATGGTTTTTTTTTGCTGGAAAGGAAGAATGGCCATAATTAATGATTTTTCATCGATAAAACCATTGAAAAAATATAAGTGGTTTTGTTCACTGAATCGTGATATTCATCTCCTTACCACGCCTGCAATGAGAAATTCTTATCTTGGCGCAAATTCAATGGTGTTTCCAGATGTTGTCAACTTTGATGAGGCTTCAAGGATAACTGAAGAATAATTGATTTTATGGAAAAACTGGAAATTTTCAGTGAAATCAAGAAATGTTAATTTGAAAAATAACCGTCAACATTTCGACCATGTGTTACATGTTACATGTTACATGTGACATTTTTCGTTGAAAATCTCATGTTTGATCTCCCCCGGAAATTTGGCCGTTTCAAAAGTAGAGACCCTGTATAATCGAAACGTTACTCAGACTTGTTGTGTTATATGCACAGGAAAAATGTAAGTTTTCTGCTCGAAGTCGTGATTGCGACCCCTCCCTCCTTCGTAGCCGTTAAGGTGATTCAACTAGCACAAAAAACATTTCCATTTTTCGCCCCATTTTTTCCTCTCGAAAAAAAATCAGCGACGCCGTCCTATTCAACCACGCATGTCTTTCACAAATCTAATCTCCAAGTCCCACCGCTTATGTTATTGGCGACAATCACCTCCATCTGCCGTATGAATGCCTCCTTGAAAAGGTCCCATTTCCGCATGATGTAATCTAATCCGCTCCTCGAACCCCAACATGAAAATGTATGATTGATTCCTCGTATGGAGGTCGAGTACATTTCAATTTTTCAAACCCGCGAATGGAAGCGTCTTCTTCGGCGCCTAAATCACACCGAACTAAGGGTGTATTGAATAAAAATATTCGCGATGAGGGAATATGTAAGTTTGCCGGTGTTCTATTTCGGGAAGCGGCGTACTTTTCGGGGTGGAGACGAGACCAGAATGGGTAAAGTGAAGGTGAGAAGGGGGTTGTACGCAAAACGCTACACAGTTCAGACGGAGGTTTATTATTTTCTACTCGTCACCTGTGATCGAGCGAATATACGAAAAAAACCCTGCAAATTGTACACAAAGGTTCATTAGTTCCACTTCACTTCGTTTCTTCTATTCTATGGGTATCCATTCAGTTGCGTGCGTTGTGTAGACATCACTTTGCCAGTCAAACGTGCTCTTGTTGTGGAGGCTTGGCCCCGTTCGACGTGATCATGTCATTAAACTGATATAGCACAGTGATCTGTCATTTCCTTATTTTCGTTGCCAAATTTTTCTAGTCACAGTATTTCAGTGATCCCATTTGAAGTGAATTGTCGCCGATTCACTAGCAGTCGTTCATGGCTTGAAAGACCTCAATAATAAGATTATTGAGTTCACGTGTTCCTAATTGCGCATTCTTGGGCGCTACCAAATTTTCAAACCATAAATTTCGTGACGTTAAGTCTCGTACCTACCCGAGAAAACAAAATTTATTGAACATAAACTGATTAACTGTCGAGTATGCACTGGAAGCCTACCATTGGAAGGTGAATTTTAATATTTACTAACGTGCCAGAAATGTATGTCTTCATTTAGCTCAGGTAAACAATGCAGTCATTTTCACGTGTGTCTCGAATGAAAGTAACGATGAAGAGATAAGTCGACTGCCTGAAGGCTTGCCAGAAAACGTAAGAATGCTTATGTTGTCTGGGCTCATTATATTCAAGATAATTTTAATTTCACATAGAACCAACTCATCGTCGTTCAAGTTCATAACACTGATGGAGAAGGAGATACTACGCTGCGTGTGGTGTGTGGATAAGATCTATTCTGCACCATGATGAGAATATACAGGGTGTCCACTTTTAAAAGGGCCAAACTCAAGGGAGAGATCATACATGAGATTCGCAAAAAATGTATATAACACATGGTCGAAATGTTGACGGTTATTCTTCAATTTGACATTTCTTGATTTCAAGGAATATTTCAATTTTTCCATGAATTCAATTAAACTTCAGTTATCCTTGTAGCCTCATAAAAGTTGACCACATATCTGGAAACAGCAATAAATGTGCGTAAATATGCTTCAAGATAAGAATTTCTGTATGCCAAAACATTTCCTATTGCGGGCGTGGTAAGGAGATGAATATCACGATTCTGAAGTGATCAAAACCAGTCCTATTTTGCCAATGCAAAATCATTAATTATGGACATGTTTTCTTTCCAGCAGAAAATAACCCATTTAGTTGGCTTTTGAATGACATATCGACTTATGTGCTTGCTGCTTGTCTTCTGCCCTAATATCATGGCTAACAGGATAACAACGAAAAAGTCAAAATATTCCAAAGCTAAATTTGCTCTATTTTGAATATTGGAGTAATTTTCATGGAAATCATCGGCTATCGCCGATTACACAGTTGGATAATTATACAGGGTGTCTACTTTTAAAAGAGCCAAACTACATAATAAACATAAGATTTGCTACAAAAAATGTCATATAACACATGGTCAAAATGTTGACGGTTATTCTTCAATTTATCATTTCTTGATTTCACGAAATGTTTCAAGTTTTTCCATGAAATCAATCATACTTCAGTTATCCTTAGTGCCTCTTCAGATTTGACCACATATTTGGAAACAGCATTAAATTTTCTACGAGATAAGAATTTTTTTTGCCACAAAATGTCTTATTGCGGGCGTGGTAAGGAGATTAATGTCACCATTCTGAAGTGAACAAAACCAGTCGTATTTTTCCAATGGTTTTATTGATGGAAAATCATTGATTATGGACATGTTTTCTTTCCAACGAAAAATACCCCATTTAGTTGGCTTTTGAATGACATATCAACTTTTGTGCTTGCTGCTTGTCTTCTGCCCTAATATCATGGCTGACAAGATAAAAACGAAAAAGTCGAAATATTCCAAACCTGAATTTGCTCTATTTTGAAGCTCTTCATGATTGGATATTGAAGTAATTCTCATGGAAATCATAAATTTATTTGTCGATTCAAATGAATTTGAAAGAATAAAATAAATTTCAATGATGAAGATTTTATGAAAACATGTAAAGAAGATAGACTACTATTACTTGAAACAATTGTTCGAAATGTCCAATGCCTCACTCAATGCATTTTACACATCGTTTTCGCAATGAATCTACAACCCATCGAAGTTCACAACGTTTCTGAAGCATTTCTGCACAACACAAATCTATTCTTCCGATCAGATCCTCTCGAGTCTGAACGCGAATTAGATATACTTTTTCTTTCAAGGTGTTCCAGACATAAAAATCCAAAGGCGTTAGGTCGGGGCTCCTTGGTAGCCATCGTACCGGACCGTACCTTCCAATCCTTTGCACGCCAAAATAGTCCCGTACATTCCGGCTATTATGAACTGGGAAGCCATCCATTTGAAACCATATATTATATTTTGTCTGTTAGCCTGAGGCATTTCATGCAGTATGTCCATTGAGCTGCTCTGGGTTGATGTAATGAATTCTTCAGCGTTGAGGCGATCGGGAAGTATTACTGGTCCGAAAGTTCACCTCTCATGACTCCCAACGCCGGAATTTGCGGGACTTAATGAAGGAATATTTAGGGGTGCAATGCATTGGGAAGTACGGCCCGGTAAGATAGCCACCAAGGAGCCCCTAACTTACGCCTTTGGATTTTTTTGTCTGGAACACCTTGAAAGAAAAAGTATATCGAATTCGCGTTCAGACTGGAGAGGATCTGATCGAAGAGTAAATTTGTGTTGTGCGGAAATGCGTCAGAAACGTTGTGAACCTTTCAGGGTTATAGATTCAGTGCAAAAACGATAAGTGAAAGGTATTGAACAAGGCGGTGGACAAAATCTGTATTATTGAAATTTGGTTTATTTATCCAAATTAGTTTGAATCGACAGATGAACTCATGATTTCCATGAAAATTACTTCGATATTCAACCATAAAGAGCTTTAAAATAAAGCCAATTTAGGTTTGGAATATTTCGAATTTTTCGTTGTTATCTTGTTAGGCATGATATTAGAGCAGAAGACAAGCAGCAAGCACAAAATTTTATATGTCATTCGAAAGCACACTTAATGGGGTATTTTTTGCTGGAAAGAAAATATATCCATAATTAACGATTTTCCACCGATAAAACCATTGAAAAATAGGACTGGTTTTGTTCACTTCAGAATCGTGATATTCATCTCCTTACCACGCCCGCAATAGAAAATGTTTCGGCACACAGAAATTCTTATCTTGTAGCAAATTTATTGCTGTTTTCAGATATGTGGTCAACTTTCATGAGGCTACAAAGATAACTGAAGTTTAATTGGTTTCATGGAAAAAATCGAAATATTCCTTGAAATCAAGAAATGTCAAATAGAAGAATAACCGTCAACATTTCGACCATGTGTTATATGACATTTTTTGTTGCAAATCTCATTTATGATCTCCCACGGAAGTTGGGCCCTTTTAAAAGTAGACCTGAGTTGTGCTTGAATTTGAACATAAGATTTTATTACGAAGGAAAGAATTAAAAGTCAGCAACGAAGAAAGTCGTAAAAAAAGAAAATTTGTAAACTCAAAACGAACATGCCTCACATGCACCAGTGTAACTAAAAATAAATACAAAATTCTTCATAAGTGGAATGAAAGTAGGAGTTAATGATTTCATGAGCTTTTTTTGTGCTAGTCCGAAAGAATAACAGGACGTGGAACTATTCCTGGCAGGGAAAACGCATAGACAATTTAATATAAATATAATGATAGTGTACTTTTGGGAGTGTTGGGACCATATCAGTTGACAATTGATTTCATTAGAATCTTGAATATATATGGAAAGAAAAATGAAATATTCTTCAAAAGGTGCAAGTCGTATGAATTTTAATTATTGACCCACTAAATGTAACTCAATCAGAAACTTCGAAGTCTTGAGTTACAAATCCCAGCTCCACTGGAAGCTTAGTTGGATCAAACAGTTGTGAGACTTATCTACTGATATTAGTCCTATTCGGTGGATGTTCCTGATGATGCTCGAAAGACACCTCCAGTTCGAGTCCAGGGGTAGATGGCTTGTGGGTATCGGCGCAACAGCAAAACAGAAATGTTTCATGAATTCATGAAGCAAGCTACACTAATCTTTGCAAACGGACTGTCTCTGGTTTAAGGTCCCAGAAGAAGGTTTAGTCCCAGTGAAAAAGGGTTTTCTCTGGCTTCAGATCCCAGGGAAAAAGTTGTCTCTGGTGTTAGATGCCAGAAATATGCAAGTAAGCAAGGCATCCCTTAACAATGACCTTCCCTCGGAATTCTATGCAGTGGTGTTGAACCAAAAGAACTTATTCTTCAAACCACTCAAAGGACGTCATTTTCCTGGCGAAAATAGTCCTGGTCAGAGGGAGGTCAGGTTTATACAATCAACCTTCTTAGTCATTGAATTATACTTTTTCCGAATTGAAAAAGTGTTACTTGTAAAGCCCGATAATTTATTTTGAAAAATTCTTATTCCTCTATTCAAGACTTTCTGCTTTCAGAAGTTTCAAAAATCATCGCTTGGATTGGCGAACCTTGTTGGAAAACCCCTCTCGGTCAAAGAGCAACAAGTTTTGTTTTTCGAATTCAAATATTGAAGGAATTTCGCAAGATAAAAGACGTTATGTTTCAAAATCAGCAAAATAGCATGGTAAATAGGTAATTCTCCTTCCGGAGAGGCATTCAGCAACAGAAGAATATTTGCGCGAATGAGGTGTTTCAAAAGGTTATTTTCTATCTCGGATTCATTTTTGGAATGAGTAGTCAATTTTGTTTCGATATAGCATTTTATAAATGATGTTTTTTGCATGTTTCTGCTCTCGCCTTTTTTCAAGATTTGTTTTTTAGGTACCTTGGAGGAGTTTTGCGTTTAGGAAATTGAACAGAAAGAAGAAATTGTTTTTTTGATGAAAAAGAAGCCCTTCAATGTCAGCTTATTCTGTGAGCAAAGCCAGAAACAACCAAAACATTTCAAGGGGGAGACTGCGTTTTTGGTGAGGTTTTAATTTGTGCTTGTGTATCATACACAGAAATGTATGGTGCCCTGTTTACATCCCTCTGTTGATACTTTTTTTTAAACATGCTATATTGTTTGATATCTGAAACTTTGTATTGCTCTACCTCAAAAGAAATATACATATAATTTCTATTTCCTCATGATCGGCGCGGGTTGCCGGACTCATCGGAAGATTTGCTTCCTGTTCTGTCTCTCTAGTACGATAGTTTATATATCGAAATGAGCTAATTATCACTAATTGTGTTTCCATTTATGTCATTTAAGAATATATTTTCTAGGAGCCACCCCATCAATGGCGCATCACAGCAGGACCCCGCTCGTTTAGCCCGCGCCGCGCTGGAAATGTCGCCCACAGTCCACATAATCGTTAATTAATCAAACCTGATCGATATTCCAATATTTATTCAATCATGCCCCCCGCAGTCGCCAGAATAATAGTCATTTAATTCGCCAATTCCGTGTACCAACGTTCATTAACCATTGTACTAATTGTAGCCAGTATAATGGGCGACGCGCTGAAACGGATCAGAGTCGCACCTTCCGTCCGTCGGTTGATGAAACAAAAATAGAGGTGTGTACGCCGGCCTTTCGAAAGCGTCGAAAAACAGTTTTCGCTAGTACGAACGTAATTCGAACGATAATTGTCGAATTTCGAATTTGAATTGCTAATTTCGGGTTGAAACGGTGTATGTTGTCGTCGTTGGATATTTTCAGGTGGCGTTTTACGCGTTTGCAAACACGGATATCGCGGTTGGACGGACAGAACGCCGTGTAATTATGGGAATATCAACAATATGGGTTTTGGGTTCCATCGCGTCAAAGGAGTTCAGAAGAAACAATTAGATACTCTTTGTTTTTCATACTGGCATAACATCACTTCATAGAAGTATAACGTTATTCAAGCTTTCATCTACATCCAAACCGGTTCTGAACTAGTACTTACAATGAGCCTCGATTCAGAACCGATCGGAAACTCTGGATGAAAGCTGCTTTTCCGACTGCAAAAGCGAGTATCAGAAGTGGACGATTTTTGACTCATATACCGATTATCGTCAATTTCAAACCATCTTATGTCTTATGGAGAAACCTTTTAAGATTAGAGGAGATCAACTCATATCGGATATCAAGATATTAAATGAGGAATTGGTCTCTATTTCTCAGGATGTGCTCTGAAACTTCTCTCATTCATTCTAGATAACCACTTCATACTTTTCTTTTGAACAGATAACTTATTACCAACAGGATGAATCTGGTTGACATAGGAAATGACCATGAATTGAGAAAACAATGCATCCATAGAATAACTCGGCCCAATTTTCCAGAATGGGGGTTCCGTATCAAAAATTATTGGGTAAATTAAGTATTTCAATTGGCAGCGATTTAACACCAATTTGCATGCATGCCAAGTTGAATGCCTATACGTTTTCTCGTTTTCTTGCGAATATAACCCACATTGAGACAACATTAATGTCATAATGTGAATTTTTCACTCAATTTCGATGAAACAATTTTTTTAAACTTTTTAACTAACTTATATATTCATCGAAAAAAAAAGGAATAAGAATAGGTAACAGACGAGCAAGAAACAGTATTCACATATCAACATTTTCAAATAACATGAGATTGATATTATGTTATAAAAATTATAAAAAGCACTGCCGTGAAGTCAGGAGCTTTTGAGCGCTCGTTCATACATCTTTTAGGTAGATTCACATTTTCAAGTGTTAGGAATCAATAGAAAAATTTTTGACAGCCGTCAAAAATATGTTCAAACTGAGGCGAAACTCCAGACTTCACGTCAGTGCTTTAGGTGACCAATTTTTTTTTTCGATTATTCGCTAGAATTTTCTAATTCTAATCCAATCAGTATCAGCAAAAGAATATTTTGAACGGAATCCTTAGTCTAATTTTGCTCATTGATGAACATGACCTCGACATTTGCGATCCAAACCTACCCTAAAAATTTCAAGTCCCTAGACCTCTCCGTTCGAAAGTTATAATTTTTTGTGGTTTCTATGGTTCTGGTCATGCGATCTGGATAAAATGTAGCTTAAATATATCATTCTCCATTGAAATACAAAATTTCGTCACGATCGAATCCGAAGTTTTGAAATTATCGAGAAAACTGAATTTCAAACGACCATATTCACGGAACCTCTTGTCTAATTTTGCCCATTGATAAAGTGACCGCGATATTCGAGATCCACACATATCCTGAAAATTTCAAGTCTCTAGGCCTTTCCGTTCCTTAGTTATGATTTTACATGGTTTCTATGGTTCTGGTCATGCGATCTGGACAAAAGTTTGCATGTAGCTTAAACACGTCAAGTGCAAAATTTCATTTTGATCGAATATGTAGTTTTGGAGAAATCAAAAAGACAAAATTTCAAACGGCCATGTTCACGGAACCCCTGGTGAAATTCTGCCCATTAACGCACTCAACCGAGGCATTTGGAAACTGAACCCACACTGAAAATTTCAAGTCTCCAGGTTGTTCCGTCCGAGAGTTATCGTGCTTACGGCCGGACGGACATACTTGAATTTTCCGACGGATTCGTCATCAGTGACTCGAACTCTATCGATTGAGACCATTTTCGGCTTAAAATTCGAAAAATACAGACATCGTGACGAAATGATGTGTAAGTAGAACGAGCGCTCAAAAATGAACAAAACGAAAATCGGGCGTTACAATAATGAAGAAGACCACAAAAGGGACGAAAGAAAACAATAATTTCTCCCCTTTTTGTGCGCTCGTTTCTATGAACGTTATCATTTTGCCCAAATGTCTATAATATTCAAATTTTGAGCCAAGAATGGTCTTAAGGTTGTACAAAACTTTCATTTGCCTATGCATCACAATAATTGTTTCAGTGATTTCACATAACTAAACGACATGTTGAATTCATGGAAAAGAAAAAAATTGAATATTTTTTTCATTGTAATTGGTTCTCATTTGCCATTGAAGGTGATGGATTGAAATCAAATCAACTAATCAATGGCTAATGAGAACAACTGTTTGATAATAAAAAAAATTCTTTTTTTTTTTAAAGCCAGTAATTGTTGAAGTTAGTTTAAATTATCCACCTTGGATGGATTGGATTACACAGAAAAATATTGAAGTTTTATTCGAAAACGTTCAAGAAAACTCTTGTGCATAGACACCTGAATGTACATTGAAAAATCAAATGAAAACCAACGTTCTAAACAAAACATCGAAGGTGTCTTCACCCGGAATAAGAATATAGGTAACCCCAAATCGAAATACGGGAATTATTTTATATCGACACGTTCGGCTTCTCCGAAAAATAGAATTGGAAATGCAACGGATGGAGTTGAGTTTTCCATTCTGTAGAGAGCGAGGTCTTACATCAGTCTACGTAGGGAAAGTACATTCGAATCTTCAGGAATATGTCGCCGAAAGTCCCAAGGATTTGATCCGGCGTTTTAACAGGAGAATGGATAAGTTTTACAATTGAACGTGCATTCATAGTTCTGTTACGACAAGGTTTTCGTTTCGAAAAGCTTTCGTCGATATTGATATAAAATTTTCTTTTCGAAATGAGCTTGTCTATCGTTCGCTTTAAAAAAAACCAAAACTAGGTATTGATAATAAATCAAAATTCAATAAGAAGTGTCGTTCAGTTTAACATGTTTGCTCGAGGCGTAGAATATTCTTCAGGGAAGACCCTGTAAGTTTTCATGTTATATGGAGAAACTATTGAAATGTTTCGAAGTTTCGAAGTCTATCACGAATTGGTTTATGAGGGACAGTTCGTGACAGTGCCTAGAAGAACTCATTTTGAAGAAAGTAGATGTTATACGCCAACAAAACCAATCATTTTGAAAATATCAGGCATTGAAGTTCTCAAAAAAAACGATTATTTTAAAATTAACACACTCCAGGAGATATTTGAACCGAATTTGGTATACACCATCACATTTCCACAGAAATTCAATATTGGTTGAACCAGAATTTTCCAAATATTAGATTGGCTTCCACTTCTCCTAGTTCTCAAACAAAATTAACATGGATTTCCAGAAAAAAAACAGATTTTTTTTACGCAGATTCGAACAATGACATGAGACATTTTTGTAAGGATGAATTGTTTATTCAGTCAAATATGGGAGATTTCATTGATTCTATTCTGAATTTCATGGAAGTGAAACGCCATAGGGCCAAATTTCTTTCAAATATACCCTGTGATTCGGCAAATTGCAAACAAGATTTTTTTTTCAAAAATTACAACGGTGTTATCTTGAGAAATGACATTTTTTGGAGAAGAAGTTATTTATTTTCTTTGTACTTCCTGCTACAAACATTAGACAACCCCGAAGCTGGCCCCCACATCAGGGATGAATAATAATTCATTCAATCAAGACCACTTCTGAGTATTTATATTATTTTGACTCACATTGTGCTAATCCACATCCTTCATGTGGTCGACCTCACCTGAAAAGAAGAAAGAATTAGTAAATTCTCTCGATGTACAGTACTTATTTGTTTCTCAGGATGAGAAAAATGATTTCACATTGCTATACTCGACCGATTCGGCACCAAGCCCGAGCCATGACATTCGTGAGAAGCTACAATATAGAGCTCTCTTTTTGTTGAATTCTGTAATAACGGCCCCATCGTAAAACAAGGATGTTTTATTTCAGCTACACTTTATCGACACGTTTCCAGAACTTTTTCATATAGTGCTACTTTTTTATACATCAAACTGGATGGCGTTTGTATCAATGCCGTATTGCAGTAGCTTAAGCGTGAAAGGCATTTCCGTCTCATACAAGTGTATCGACCACATTTATTATATAATTCAATACGTGTCGTGCAACACGCAAAAGTGTCCAAACAAAGTGTCGTGACCAAATTGACGGGGGAGGCGCATTCAACTAGTGTCGCCGTGCGGTTTTCCGGATTTAGAATCGCCGCATACAAATATTTGTTAACGAATTGTACAGGGATTATTACGGCGGAAGATCGTGTCACGAGAAACCTTTGTTGCGAGGAAATGACTGGCCCGATTTTCAATATTAGGTAAAATGAAAAAGACGCGCTTTCGCGGTGAGAATTCATTATGTCTGCATGTAACGGAATTACTCCGCCCTTTGTGCTGGGAAATGAGCTCCGAAAAATACGTCATCGGAATTTTCTTCTCCTCTTTCATCGGGTCGATGAATACCTATCGGATTCTTCATTTTAGCGAGATGGAAGTGCGAACATGATGAACGAAGTTCCTTTTACGTGTGTTAACTTAATCTGTGTTACCCTTCACGAATGTGGTTTATTTTCTGGAAGAACTCATCCCTACGAGGGATCTTGGATTAGATGTCTTGACAATAAACTCGAGGTTTTAACATCTGCACTCTCGAAGGCACTCATTCATGCGCAATGAATAAAATTAAATGAAACCTGATTGTTTACATTTTTAATTCACGCCAACATTCCCTGGAGATAATGTATTTGTCTTGAGATGAAAGCTTTTTTGGCTGATTTTTGTTTCAATTTGGGGACAGCATAGCTAGTCAATGTGAAATGTGCAAGGAACAAAGGAGAATTTTCTTTGCAGTCCTGGGGTCGATAAATATACAGATAAACAGAGAATTTCGTACTCCGTTGCCAAAGTGACAGTATCAGATTTATTCATCTTTGTCGCCCTCATTACTTCGGGTAGCTCTTCGTCCAAACAATCGCAATTTCGGCATCACAACAAACCGATGGCAATGCGGGGTGTTTCAAAATATTAGTCTTTGGTTTGAGCGTTCATTCGGTTTGAGTCGCTCTATTCAAATTGCAATTCTGTTACAAAGTTCCGTTTTTCCTCCATTTCATTATTTTATCTGGTCATTGTCCTGCCAAACGTATACATATCATAAAAAACAATTTAATATTTAGGAAACGCGACTTGCCACACATAAAACGGCCGATGACGCATTACACAAGTGAAATAATAAACTGGATAAAACGCAGAATAGAAGTCATAAACCGTAACTCAAGATTTTACGGCTCCTCGTAAAATTTCAACCTAGGCGAACGGCCAGATATGAATAGTTTAAATGTGTTTGATGCATTTTATTGAGGCACTATAAAATTATTGGCCGAATTCGGCACGTGACGTCACTGCGAAGTCGCTAAATGCCGAGGAAGGGGCTCAAGGGTGATTTCGGGGTTTAGCGTGTTGACATCGAGGTTCGATTCAGGGCGAATGCTTGCTTGACCAATGGGGCGGTTGTCGAAGATGGAAAAATTATTCGGAGTTATTCGATTTCCAGGGTTGTTTTATTCATCAGGCTTTCCAAGCGACAAATTTCGTGTGAAAATGTGGTAACTATTCCATACGGAATCTTGAGCGACGAGGTTCACTTTTGAAGACAAACCACAAGAGTGTCTTGTATAGTGTTTGTATGAATTGAAAGATACGAGCGGCATGTGTTGCCAAGAAAGCGGTGCTACGTGCCACACCGAACGCAACAGTGGATGTCCTGCCCAGAAAAGCCGGTCGTTTGACCGATATCAAATTCATAGCGAATATCTTTCCAAGGAAAACTTCCCTCTCTCATTTTAACTCGCACTTCATGGAAAAACTTACAAACTCGAATGAGCTCGTTTTGTCCCTTCTAATTGAGAAGTGAAGCGAACTCTCGCTTTTCAAAAAAAAAATCAACGGCCTTTTTCTGATCAAAAAACAAAGTGAGAGTTGTATGCATGAAATTCAGCACATATGTTTCGATCATCAATGAAGAGAAATATACAGGCTGTTTTCTAAGGTGAGGCTTTTTTTTTACAGATGCAAAAACTCATCAGAAGAGATCATTTCGCCGGAAGTTGATCACATAAAATATTCAATTTAAAAAAAGTGCAAAAAATCTTGAACCACAAGATCTTGCGACGACTCTGGATCGTGTTATCGCTCTGTAAGGCAGCAAGTGAATAAAGTGCTGGATTTTATCGCAAATATGTATGTATGTTCTCTTTCAACCATCAATGGGAGTTTTTACCTAAATGGTATAATTTTTAAAGTCCAAACTAAGGAAAGAAAAAATTTCTGATTGAAAAGGTCTCTTGAAAAATATCGGGAACTTCACAAATTCACCGAGGAAATTGATCCAAATTGTTCACAGAAATTGTTCGAAATGGTCACCATTCGTTTGATGTTCACAAAGTCTTGACAGCGTAATAACTAATTATCACATGTAGCAACTATCATATCAGCTTGTTTGCGAATATGTAATGTCACAAGCATTTTCAATGCCTTGTTTTAGTTCTGCAACACTATTCACCTCACCGTTACTGTACACTGAAATTTTCAAATGACCCCAAAAGAAGAAATCACAGGGGTTGAGATCCACCTATTTGGAATCACATTACGAAATTCGGAAAAGTCACTAAAATCATACGCTCTGATGATTTCTCGTAAACTGAACGCATTTAATAAACACATTTAGATCCCAATACGTACCGTCATATCCGGAATGGATATTTCTCAGATTCGTAGGTAACTTTGATTTCGAAATACTCGGCGCTGGTGAATCTATATCAATAAAAGAGGATATATGGATTACGTATGTGCGAGCATCACGTTCAAACGACTGCACCAAATTCGATAATTTTTTTTAGTTGTGTTCATTATTATCACGACAAGGTTTTTACAACGAAATATTTCCGAAAAACTTGTACGGAAAAGAAAAAATTTCCTTTTCCCCCCGACCAAGCGAACAATCATAGATTACTTATATTCCAAACGTACGAAAATAACGTTCGGAAATTTCTTATGGGTGGACACTGCCTGCATTTTTAATGAATTCAAAGAATTTTAAAAGAATTTTGATGGTTTCGAAGGATTTCGACAGTATTTAGTATTTAGTAAATATAATTAAACAACTTTCCCTTCGATATTTCAAACACAATTTTCGCGAATTTTCGGTGGTTTCTAGAAAATTTCGAAACATATTTCGTGGATAAACAAAGCATTGACATTTCAGGACAGGACCGTTCTTGGCCCTTCTGGCAATAATCAAAATTATTATTTTTTTTCTTCACCGAACTAATCGAAAATGTGGATCTACCCGAAAAGGTGAATCTATCGGAAAAGTCGGATCTACCCGAAAAGGTGGATCTCCTGGCTTACCAGTATTTCATGAAAAAGATTTTTGGAATTTTGACTTATTTTGACGAGTTCTAGCACCTGTCAAAAAAAAGCCTCAACTGAAAACACCATGTATAACACAGTAAAAAAAGAATCACCTAGATGGAAATCCTGCAACACTCATGGTTATTTGTAGAACAAAGCTAGTGCTGATTTTCAAGAAGGAAGTTCGTTTGAAATTGATCTATTGTGCTGAATCACTTCCTCGAATGCATATTCGTAAAACGAAATCATAAACAAAAGTTTAATTGAAGAATGCAAGTTGTAGACTAAACAGTATTTTGTTACCAGTATATTTAGCTCAAGTAGGTCATTTTTATGCAATTACTGAGAACAGGATACTCTTATCTCAGACTCGAACAGGAATATTTCGCGTATTATATCATAAAATGGTACATTCGAAATCAAGAGCAATTCTGGAATTTTTTTACAATCCAACTGATCATATGATTATAATCGGATACCGGATTTTATTTGAATATTCCATTAATTGAACAAATCCAGAGTTACACAAGAGCTTTCGCAGTATGATTCACCAGTTATGCTTAGAATGCATAAATTATTTCTATTTTCCGAATCCAAAGGAACAGCTATCGAAAAATATTCGTCCCGACTTTGAAGTGATTACTGGAAGAGTAGAGGAGAAGCACCGACATCAAAGTACAAGTTTCTTTTTCGAGGCTCATCATCAGAAGCGACATATCCAAAAAAGAACCTACCCACTCGCATACAACGAAGAACAACGTTCCAGAAATTGAAGGGAAACTTTCACGTTGAAATATGAAATCGAAAATTGGATCTCGCACCTCCGACTTATTCGCTTTCGCTCCCAAAAAAAACCACGTGTCAAGTATCGAGCGGACCTTTCCGACCAAGCGTAATCTCCGGGACTTCCTGAGGATTTTCCTTTCAAGGATCTGATCTTTCGTGGGGGGGCGAAATGACCAACCCGGCGAGACGCACTGAGAGTTTCGTTTTTGGGGCGATTACTCACGTTGGACATTATTTATTACAATGGGGATGTAATCCTCGAGTAACTCCGTATTATCCTTCTTCGGGGATATTCCTCTTGTTCGGGTTAATAGAATTTCTTGATTTATAGGGCCACTATTGACGTCTTGGTCGATGTTACCTTTTTAATGAGAATATCGATTGAATTTATGTGAGGATTAGATTCTGGGCTCATATACGAAATATGGTGTTATATGAGGATATTGTAGGGTAATAACACTGCTTTTTCACGCTTAGAGGCTATATTATGCCCAACAATATAAAGTAATATCAAATTGGCGGAAGAAACCACCTAGCTCTTAATCTGCAGATGTCAAACATTGGGCACGAAAATGACACCCGCAGGATTCAGACCCAAATGTACTAAACTAAGACCCGGTTTCTTCACATCCGAATAAATAAATTTATCCTATAGTTAAGTTTTATTCTCAGAATAAGAGAAATCTCCATCTCTTCACTTTCAGTTAGCGCTTGTCTTGGAATAAAAAATCCTTATTGAGGAAATAACTTATTCGGTACCAAAAGTCGTAGTTAACGGTTTATTCGACTGATTCGAAAGAATAAATAAGTCAGCACAAATTTATGTCAGGATTGTCAGGTTAGGTTAGGTTGTTTTGTTTTTCAACGAGTAATACGTTTTGTGATTTCGATTGTTGTTTTCTCCATACTTGAATATGTAATTCCGGAACGAGAGTACCTATGTATTGAGGACAAGATTTGATGATTTTCCAGAAATGGAATGATAATGAACTCTACAATAGATTCGTATTTCAAAACGTACAGCTGAGTTCATTCAAATTCAAATCTTCAGAATCGGACTACTTGGTAAGTATTCAAACCACATGTGACTAGAATAATTCTAGTTTCAAATTTAGTATTCACTTTATTATAGTATTTTTCGATTTCAGGAATTCAAGTCGTGCTGTAGAGTCCAATGGATAAACTTCTTCTTACTCTGAGGTTTCTGGCAACTGGAGATTGATATATTTCAATTGGAGACTTTGGAGGAATTAATAAAAGTTATGTAGGGCGTTATTAGCAAACAAGCGATATATGATTACTGAACTATTCGATTATTATGTTCATCTTTCACAAACAGATGAATAACAGGTAGAGGCAGAAGGAAAATTATATCATAAAACTTGCTTTCCCAGAGAAATAGGAGCCATAGATTGTACAAATATAAAGATTCAATCACCTGGAGGAGAAAATGCAGAAGTTTTTCGTAATCCCAGAAGTTTTTTGTCTTCGAATTGCCAAGTCGCTTGTAACGCTGGCTTAAAAATTATAGATTTGGTATGTCGTTGGTCTGGTTCTGCAAATGACAGCCACATATCCGAAAATTCGTCTCAGAAAATAAGACTTGTTAACAGGCAAATGGGCAATGGTTTCTTAATTGCTGATCGAGGCTATGCATGTAAACAGTACATCATTACTTCATTAGAAAACACAGAAAATTAAGTCCAAGTCCTTTTTAATGAAGCGCATATCCAAACAAGGAATATCATCGAACGTAGGTTCGGAATATGAAAAAGGAGTTTCCAATACCTACTCAGGAAAAAAAACTTGTTTCAGTTACGTGATAATATTTTATTCCTCAATCAACTACATGCGCTACAGTTTCGAGGACAATTCTTCTCTTCTTCAGGCTACAACGAAAATGCACAATTACATTAGGGAAGAAAGAGTTATGAGAACACTGAAATATTCCTCCTTTCCTTTTTGGGAAACTTATATTTCTCATATTTAACTCATTCAAAAAGGAAAAAAGTAATATTTCAGTGTTCTCATTGTTGGATTAGGGAAGAAAGATTTATGAAAACACTAAAATATTTTCTTTTTGAATGAGTTAAATATAAGAAATATAAATTTCCCAAAAAGGAAAATTTCAGTGTTCTCATAACTCTTTCTGCCCTAATGTAATTGTGCATTTTCGTTGTAGCCTGAAGAAGAGGAGAATTGTTCTCGAAACTGTAGAGCATGTAGTTGATTGAGGAATCAAATATTGCGTAACCGAACCAAGTTTTTTTTCCTGATTCTGATTTTGTGGCAACTTATATCATTTGAATTTCCAATATTAATTATATATTTTGCAATAAGACGTCAGCTTGCATTTGCTCAGAAACTTAAAGTGGCTTGTGCATAACATAGCAATAGATTTCAATTAAGAAATTTTTAAGGGAGACAATACCATTGGGGAAATTCCAGGAGATCGAAATAATGAAGATATGAGTGAAGATGGTGACCCTCGTAGTTTTTTTCTTGATTATTTTGCAAATTTATCCATTAATGGAAACACTAGTTTGTATAATCAGTAAATATTTTTCCACATAATGTAATTTTTATTTTCCCTTGTGTGTTTATAGGCTTTGCCTCAACTCAGATCAATTTTATGATAATAATTTTGAAGGAATGAAAGTTTTTTGTCCGAAACCAGATAAACATCAAATGGTCA
Organism: Aphidecta obliterata; assembly: GCA_963966015.1. Lineage (NCBI taxonomy): Eukaryota > Metazoa > Arthropoda > Insecta > Coleoptera > Coccinellidae > Aphidecta > Aphidecta obliterata. The sequence continues at coordinate 18,685,414 of OZ014433.1, read as the reverse complement.
AAAATAAATTGTATATACACCATACTATCATATGTGAAAAAGAGGAGAAGCTCTTTCGATTGGTGCAAGAGCTAGCTTCCTATCCCACTATAAAATTCGAATATGCAAAAAACCATACGTCACATGTAATAAGAATATCTTTCTGATATATTTGTATTCAACTTTTAAAAATTTGTCGAATGGATATTATTCTCATAATTTAATAATTATTTCAGATTTCTCTAATATAAGGCCATTTGGGTACAATAACCGGCTATGATCAAATTTTATTGTTACTTTTTTTATATTAACAATTAAATATTTTTATATTTGAAATTAAGTCTGAGGATCGTAAAAAGCAATAGATATAATTCAAAGTTCAATGAAAAGAATGGTATATACAATTTAAAGAATTAGTGAATAAAGACCCTAATTACGGATTATCAATTTATTTTTTTTACATCATAATTGATAATCTCTAATTGTTTCTTTTGATTTTCTTCTTCATATAGGAGAATTCCCATTTCTACCTCATCTTTTTCTTTTGGGCACACATATAAGTTGTACCTCTTGTACAATTACTTAGAATCCAAAACCTAACTGAAAATACATGAAATCTCAAATGTAAAATTTTCTAAGGTTAATGTCGACGATATTTAAGGTTAACAATGGTTCACCGACTAGAGAATAGAGTAAAATTTGTCTTTCCATGTATATTATTCCTCTATTATTTTCAGTTTCAATATTATATGGTTGGCAAAACTGACGAATCTGGCTAATACCAAAGATTAGACTGTTACTCTTTGCGAATAATTATCTATCAGCTAACTGGAAGTGAAAAGACGCTAATAGGCTATTCTCGGAATAGGAAGTATATCTTCATTTATGAGACCGATAGTTATTCTCCTGGTAGTGGTTATTTATTCGGATGTGAAGAAACAAGCCCTAAAGCAATCATCGACCACCTCAAATCTTGATCTAAATCTACAAGTTTTTTCCCCACTTTGAGACAATTTCAATGAAATTGTGTAAGTATTATATAGTGGAAAAAATTATTTTTTTACGTGGATATCCCGGTTGGAATTATATTCGTGAAACAATCTCCATCTCAAGAAGCGCTCGAGGAATTTCGTCTGCCTCTGGCCGAGAACAAACTTATAAATCGAAAATGTTCGGTATGTGGCATAGTGCCCCTCTCGAATTCTTACATATGTCGCATTTTTATCCGGTAAAGATGAGAAACATCCCCGGTGATTTATTTGGCCTGTGTTTACCCAACCGATGGCTTGTTCAAACGTTGTCGTGTGTGAGGAATTTCCACGATGTTCAAAGAGGGAATGCTTAAGTTTGTTTCTGCGATGGTTTTATCAGCTTTACCTTAGAATTGGATAGTTTAACCCTCAAAACAATTTTTTTGAAGTGTGGACGTTAGCGAGTGATATACGTATTTTTTCATGGGGTGACATTTTCTCCCTCGAAAATGGTCCTTTAACATATAATTTTCCGGAATACAGCTGGAGTTGCAATAATATAATTCTCCATCGTTCTGTCAGCAATTGCTCGGCTTCGTGTACTCATCGGTTCGTTTACCCACCGTATCGAACGCAGCCAACCCCAAGCTGCAGACAGCATCACTCGATTAATCCGAATCACAATTTCATCAGCCATAAGTTCCTACCTACGATTAGATACCTGGCGAAGAGCGATCGAACGAGGTCATCGGAAGCAATCTCCGTCTTCATCCCAAATAATAATGGAGTTAAATTTACCTGCTCCAAATTTAAATTTTCCCCCAGTTCGTCTACTGCCTCGAATTCATTTTCAGACAATTTGTATGGGGAGTTTGGATTGACGGAAAACTTTAGAGTGCTCTGGCGCGGCGACGGCGAAAACTACGCTAACTTTATTTACATCCGATACACTTAGGGGTGGAATCGAAGTAATTATGTTGATTAAGCCGGGTACAAAGTGTATCGGCGCTATTAGAACTTGTCTAGCCCTCACGGGACTGGTGGAGTATCATATGTCAGATTTGAGGCGAAGCCGAGGAGGCCTGAAGTCGATTCATGTTTACCTAATCGCGAAAAACTTGGAACTTTAGGGTTGGCCAATTCTGAACCTTGACTTCCGAAACAATTTTTAATAAGGAACAATTTCCAGTAATGTTTACTCCGTATAAATAAAAAAATGTCAACGAATTCAATACTATGAGGGGTTCTTCAGAAAGAATTCGAATATCCTCCAGACCAAGATTTCGCTCATAATTTCGGCGGAATGGGAGAATTTAAGTCCCAATTGAGCATTCTGTATTCGTCAATTAAATTCGAATCCATCAGATCAGCAATATAAAACCACTTCCGCCGCAACGATTCCTCCTCATTAATTCCATCTTCCAAAGAAAACGTCCGGGACAATTTTCATCCGCCCCAAAATGCGATCTCTGCTCCTTCGGTCCATCTGTTGCATTTTCCACGTCCGGAACCGGCTTATGAACTCCGAATCAACCGGATATCGGGACACACATCGGCGGACGAAATTCTGAAGAGTAGAACAGTTTACCTCCGTAATTTCCAATTTTCCCGTTTCTTTTTATCCGATATGAGGGGGCTCAGGAGTCGTGAGCTTCGAAGCGGTCCTCCCCCTGTCCCGTCCGGGTGAAATGGTCGGGAAAGATGGGACGTCGGGATGTTCTTTTATTTGTTATTGACCCTTGATATTGGGTGTCGAGTTCTGTGTGGACATTTCATCGGCGGTCGACTCCTCGCTTTTTATTTTGTTGTTTTTCATCATTCGATTTAGCGGCGGGGTGAAAAATGATGAATTTTATTGGGGAGAAAAACACCGATTTCTATTTATTTTCTTTGGTTTGTTGGTGCATTGGTAACTGGAATTTTTGCATCGACGTTGTTAATACAATTGCCGGAATCAACAACGTTTTTCGATCCCATTTATTCATTTTTCATCGACATTTGTAAACATATATTTTGATACTGATGGTGATTTGTTTTCATGATATATATGTGTGTCCTATAAAATTTTTCCGATGATGACCAGAAAATTCCAGTGTTATAACCTTCCGAATGACACAACAGAATTTAATATACTACCGTGGAAAAAATCTGCGTTTAGGTGATAAAAAGTTACGAAAAGCACTGCCGTGAAGGCAGGAGCTTTTGAGCGCTCGTACATGCACCTTGTAAGTAGATTCGCATATTCCAGTTTTAGAAATCAATTGAAAGAATTTTCGACAGCTGTCACAAAATTTCTGAAACTTAGGCGAAACTCCAGACTTCGTGTCAGTGCTTTAGGTGATTTTTTTTCGATAATTCGCTAGAATTTTCTACGGTATTTATGGTCTTGGTGGTGCGATCTGGACAAAATTTGGCACGTAGTTTGAATACATTATTCCTAAGCTAGGTGCAAAATTTCATCCCAATCCAATCAGTAGTTTCGAAATTATCAGGAAAAAAATATTTTGAACAGCCATATTTACGGAACCCCTAATCTAATTTTGCTCATTGATGAACGTGGCCGCGATATTCGCGATCCAAACCCACCCTGAAAATTTCAAGTTCCAAGGCCTTTCTATTTTCTATGGTTCTGGTCATGCAATCTGGACACAATATTGTTTTAATATATCATTCTCGATTAAAATAAAAAATTTCATCTCGATAGAATCCTTAGTTCCGAAATTATCGAAACCAACATTTCAAACGACCGTATTTACGGAACCCCTAGTATAAGTCTGCTCATTGATAAACGTGAACGCGACATTTCAGATCAACACCTATCCTGAAAATTTCAAGTCCCTAGGCCTTTCCGTTCGAAAGTTATGATTTTCTATGGTTTCTATGGTTGTGGTCGTGTGATCTGGAGAAATGTAGCTTAAATATATCATTCTCCATTAGTATACAAAATTTCGTAACGATCGAATCTGTAGTTTTGAAATTATCAAGAAAACTAAATTTCAAACGACCATATTTACGGAACCCCTAGTATAATTTTGCTCATAGATAAACGTCATCACGACATTCGAGATCCACACCTATTCTGAAAATTTCAAGTCCCTAGGCGTTTCCGTTCAAAAGTTACAATTTTCTATGGTTTCTATGGTTCTGGTCAAGCGATCTGGACAAAATTTCAAATGTAGCTTGAACACCTCACTCTCCATTTGAGTGCAAAATTTCATCTCAATCAAATCTGTAGTTTTCAAGTAATCAGAGGAACAAAACTTTGAACGGCGATATTTACGGAACACCTGGTGGAATTTGGCCCATTAACGAACTTAACCGAGGCATTCGGGAACTGAACCTACACTGAAAATTTCAAGTCTCTAGGTTGTTCCGTTCGAGAGTTATCGTGCTTACGGCCGGACGGACAGACTCAAATTTTCCGACGGATTCGTCATCAGTGAGTCGAACATAGTCGATTGAGACCATTTTCGGCTCAAAATTCGAAAAATACAGACATCGTGACGAAATGATATAGCCCTCGTGTAAGTAATACGAGCGCTCAAAAAGGGAGAATATCAGTGAGGAATTAAAAACCCATCAAAGTATCGAAAGGATATAATAAGAACATTATTAGCATAAATTCAATACATGCATGATGAATATCTTCGACTTCCAACAGCTTGAATGATACACTATCATTATATAACTGAAGAAATAACGAAGAACAAGTTTCACTATTAGCATAAAAATTGAGTGATACAGCAACGCTTGCATTAAATTACAAAAGATTTAATGGCGAAGACTGGTTATGAGAGGAGTTAACGAACTCTCCAAGAAAGATCATTCAAATGCCTGGAACCTAATACCCCTTCGAGTGAACAACACAGTTCATGGTCATGTGAAAATTATTGAGAATTTCTACCATTGATAATAAATATGCGTCATTGATTACCCACTGATTTTTCTGCAATATTCGATGAAGTGGCTTTATTGTCAAATTCGAATCATTCTCAGATTTAAGTAGGATTAGGTATTTACCTTGAGAAAGTTATTCTTGAAGAAGGAATGTTTTCAGGAGAAGGAAAAGTGGAAAAGCAAATTCGAAATAGAAAGTCGACCCAAGAGAATTGAGATAAAACCCCCTATAGTCCGAAGACCTCAGTCACGATTCGGCAACATCGCCTCAGTGGCCCGAATTTACCAGTCATCCTTCATACTCCGAATGCTCCAAGGTATCTAGATTTATGGAACACTCTCTGTTTCTGGTCGGGTTCATTTCGTTTTCTTTTTCTTCCTGTCTATAGTCTCGCTTTTGCCGGCCGGCTTGCTATATTGCATAATTTCGTCTGAACGACTTTTTGCTGCTTCGGCTTAACGCTTGGTTGGCTCGCAACAGTGGCGTGCGAAACATTCCTAATCAGGATTGCTCTGGAACTTCCAGTAGAGAAGATTATTGATGATGAAAAGTTATTGAGAAGTCCATAAGCAGCTGGTTGAAATCTTTCCGGATAGTCTCATGAAGGCTTAATATTCAGAAGGCCATACGTAGCCCAGATCTTGCACCAATGGATTATGCTCTATGGCAATATCGTTGAGAAAACAAGACCAGAAACAGAATATTTTCCAGGAAATCAACGTCATTATTACAAGCCTTGTTCTTGATAATCTTCGAATTCTACTTCGAGACTGTTTGAGACAAGTTTGTAATACTTTAGGCTAGAGAAAACCATTCATTTCCCTCTGTAACTGTAAAGATCAATCAGATACGCTTCCTTGGTCTGGAAGTCGAGGAGAATTCGGAAGAATCAATTGCTGACCTGATAAAGAGAATGAAGTTTGATTTTCCAAAGAATTCCTCTAGAAGAACAGCTAACGTATACGGTCCCACTCATTCCTTCTTGAAGGAAACCCCATTGTTTCAAGCATCCTGGATAATATCTGACAAATTGGACGTTGTTTCAGTTCATGGAGGCAACGGCTAAGACATTTCACAGATGAGTACCTGTGGACATGGCTGCGAGATAAATTATATCAACAGGTCAGGGGAACTGGCCTTCACGAATGCCACTGGCCACGGTTGACCGTCAAGCTGACAGGAACGAAGGAACTCAAACTGGTTTCCCATAAAATTAGTAGTTCTCGACTCGAGGTAGTTGAACTTGGTTCTTGACTTTGCTCCGGGTATAAATGTATGCGACTCTAAAACTGTTGGGAAAGATCAGGTGCAGATGTGAACGATATCTATAATAGTAGCGATCTGGAGTTTGATGCTTCTGGAATGTTATGGCATTCATCATTTTAATTGTAGATTGTGGGAATGTTTCGAATAACCGTATTCAAAGATGAAAATCACTTACTTTGTTTGATATGTATCTTCTGGAATAGCCTATCATGTGTATAACCAGGGAAATTGGAACCAATTGAAACTTAACAGATTCGCTTAGCAAAGTTATAAACACCACCAGATCATAAATTTCTGAACCCTGTAGGGGAAACAAAATGGGAAACGAAAGGATCAAAGTTGCATCCTGGTAAAGCATCAGGCAGAAGCATGGTAAGTTGTTGTTCACTGAAGTATTCAACACTAATGAAACCAAGCAAATTATTGATACCAAGGTCTGTTCATTGCGGTCTTATAATAACCGAAGGTCAATCTCATCTGAATGTTAATTCTTCATTGAATTGGAGAAAAGTCGAAAGATCGATTAATATACAAATCTGGCAACCACGCTACCAATCAAAACGATCCAAAGTTACATTTGGACCAAAGAAATCGAGATTAAGCAGCATGGTGATTTCTAGAGTACATCACGTCGTAGCCTGGAGGCTGTTTTGAATCGTAGTTCGCCATTCAGGCGTTCATGAAGACCAACACCTTTAGAATGTAACACACGTTCTTAACCTTATCTGCCTATTTATTTATGATGGAAGAAATGAGCATGAGAGAAAGCGTGTTCTTCTGCTTCTAACGCGAAGTGTTGGCTTTGTTTATGATTATCCATGGGATTACACAAGAACTAACAAAAAATATCTTGAAGGTGAACAAGTTCTTTTTTATGCGTAAGTTTTGCGTCAATTGCAATCTCTCATAGCAGGATTTCATACTCTTCGAATAACATTATGTTAAAAAGCGTTCTGAAGAGAAGGAAAGACATCAAAGTGGGCTTTATAATAACTATATAATTGGATCATAACAACACATAATTTATATGAAAGTTGTCACCTGAATATTTCGTTTCATTTATCATTGGTAAAATTTCATAAACACCTCGATTTTTGAGCGCTCGTACTACTTACACGACGGCTATATCATTTCGTCACGATTTCTGTTTTTTCGAATTTTGAGCCGAAAATGGTCTCAATCGACTATGTTCGACTCACTGATGACGAATCCGTCAGAAAATTCGAGTCTGTCCGGCCGGCCGACCGTATATACGATAACTCTCTTAACGACAATTTCGTCTAGATCGCATAACCAAGACCATAGAAACCGTAGAAAATTCTAGCGAATTATCGAAAAAAAAATCACCTAAAGCATGACGTGAAGTCAGGGCCGTATCTAGGGCATGGCAAGGGTGGCACTTGCCACGGGCGCAAGGTCCGAAGGGGCGCCAAAAATATCAAAAATTAAAAAATAGAATCACCAAGAAAAAAAAATAATTCAAAGATGACAACACGGTTACGTAAGTAAGTATTTAGAACACAACATTCGAAACATTGATATTCAAAGTACAGAATGAAAATGCAATAAGGTCAGAAATACGAGAAATATGGTCCAATTGTTATAACAAATTTTCAAAGAAGCCGCATTCTGATCATGAATATTACAACCGGCAATATCGTCATTCCAAGCACAGCCTTTTTATGAGTTGTTTACACTACATCCCTTATCTCCTGCAGCTTGTTTTGAAAGGCGGCTTCTTTGATGATGATGGTTCATAATGATCGATTTGTTTAGATTTTCAAGCCACATCTGTCGTATTTTAAAAACAATTTGTTTTGCCAAAAATTCATTAATCGGAGTTTTGAGCTCAAGAAGTAGGATAAAAATTGGGGAATCTTATTCTATTCTACATAAATATTGATTTCTTTCGATTGTGAAGAGAAGAGCAAAACATTTAAATTTTAATGTTCGTTTAGTGTGTATCCAGATTTGAAGTGTTATAAGTTTTGAGTTTTTTTTTATATTCTGACTTTTTTGTGCCTCAAAAGCAAACGCTTTACATTCGTTGGAGTCGCAATTAGGTGAAATTATCAAAGTTCTTCGCTAGCTCAAAAAATCGTCCCTAGTAAATTCGATAACAGATTATGAATTTATCATATATCTTAACTTCTGGGAAATTCTGTCGAGTAAAATAAACCGAATTAATCAATATTTGCAAGAAAAACAACTAAATATATCTAAAGGCTCACGAATGATACTTGGACTATTGAACGAACTGAAAGCTAACAGAGAAAACTTTTTTATGCCATTGATGGAACTTTCGAAAAATGAAGCTGATAAAATTGGAATCGAAGCAAAGTTACATCAATCGAGAAAACGAAAAAAACCCAAAATGCCAGGGGAACTAGCCAGTGATGAAGCTCATCTCTTTGATGCAAACGCAAAACTGAGGAATTGGACCATAATTATTCAAATTGAAGAAAGATTTGTTGCTTTGAACGAAGTGGCAAACGACTTCAGTTTTTTGAATTGTAGTGTCAACTATGAATATTGACGATTTGAAGAAAAGTGCTGCAGATCTTAAGATAAATGTTCGTATTTATTACATCAATATGAATATTTCATTTTGTTTTTTCAGAATTTGTTTCATTTTTATGCATTTCATTTAAAATGTGTATTTCAATGTTTTCAATGAAAACATTTTTCCATAAAAATGTGTATTATTCTGAAACTCATACGTAAATATATGTCTAGCATTATGAAAAAAAAACCTATAAGAAAATATTATGGATAAAAACAAATCAACGCAAATGGGGGGCCCTGTCTAATATATTGCCATAGGCGCAATAGTACCTAGATAGCCCTCAAAAGCTCCTTATTTTTTTCAATTCAATGATGATTAGAATGAAAATTTTCGATATAATTGAGGGAAAATGAAGGTTATTTCAATTAATTTTTTTTTTCAAATTGGAAAATGTTCTGAAATTATAGAATTTCATTTTTATAAACTTCAAGTGATGGCATCACAGAATTATCAACATATTTTTCAATATCAGATCAAAAGAACTCAATTTTTTCTACGTGGAACAACTGTACAGCTGAATATTCCATATAACTCTTTTTAGTCCTGCCAAATTTTAAGATACAAAATTTCTGCAGAATATAGCGAATAGTTCAAGTGATAAGTTGCCACCTCAGGAGGCACCTTATGAGAATGTGGAGAGGAGGAAGAAACTCCGGATCACCTGGTGACATACGAGTAATGCCTCGCCATAGCTAGCCAACGCAAAAAAAAGTATTTGGATAAGATACTTGTTGAAGTGAGGAAATAACCTCCGTGATCCCAGATGATGGAGTTCATTAGAACTCTGGAACTGTAGGGCAAGACTACGTAACGACGAGAACAGCTCTGATAGACCTCAAGGTTACAATGCAATGAAACCCCCCTTAAAATCTAATCTAGTCTAGTGATAAGTATTATGAAAGATTTCTTTTTTCTTCTAGTGATACGATCTCACAAAATTTCTGATAAACCTTGTACTCATTATCTAACAAATAACTAAAAATTTCAATTCGATCGGATAGGAATATTTCGAATTATCGAGAAAAAAATATTCAGATGGCTATCCCCTTTTACGAATCAAACATCGAAAGCACCCTGAAAATTTCAAAACTGACAGAATTGATTAACCACGAATTATTCATCTGCGAGTCGAACCTAATCGTTAAAAACAATTCTTGGCTCAAAATTCGAAGTTTAAAGACATTTGGAAATGAGGATAACGCTATTGTTCATGAAAACGAGCGCGAAAAATCTTGATTTTTTTTATATTTTTCGAAGAAATCATGATTTTTGTCTACCCCGATTGGTAACCCTCCGTGAATCGAGGTATCAACTTCGAAATTCAGAGGACCTATGTATGATAAATCGTTCGAAAGCTCTTCTGATAACGACTCTGAATCCATAAACAAAAAGTTTAAAGACAACGTACTGTGAAGTCGGAATTTAACACCAGAGATTTTTGAAAATGTAAAGATATTTTTCCCTGACTGTTTCAATGTTTTTTCCTTGAAAAAGAATCATGATTTTTCTATTTCATTTGACGGATTCAGAGTTAATAATATTCAAACGTTGTAACAAACGCCCTCCTATATTCCCAATCGCAATTTCTGAATTGTTATCTCGAACTACGGAGGGTTTTCAACTGCAAAAAAAGTAATCATGTAAAAATTGAAGTCCCCCTCAGTTCAAAAATCGACGTGTTTCTGGATTTTTCGAAAACTCCATATCAAACAAAATATTCCTCTTCTAACCAAACGGAGGAGCGTCTGAAGCTGAACCCAGGAAGTTATTCAAGTTGGGCATCACAGTTGATCAGAATATGTTTCTTCGATAAAAAGGTTACAAAACCACTCTTACGATGTAATTCTTCATGAAATATATCGCGAAAAGAGGATCATTCAGGATCCTCTGAAGGGAGGAAGCCATCAACCCTCCTCTCAACTTTGCTTTCCCGGAGATTCACCAGGTTCATGGAAAATATTCGAAGTACCAGCACGGTATGCATTGTTCGTGTGACCACGACAGCGATTATTTTGATAATCAATTTAGAAGCATAGATATCACCTACCCTCAATGCAAAATATCTAGGAATATGCGATCTATTACCGAATACCGCGTTATTAGAAATACGTACCTAACTGGACGGAAACGCATAATATACCGGTGGATAAAAGCGAATCGGACGATATTTCCACTTCAACAGGTCAGTAAATGTGGGTAACTAATTGAAAATGAATAATATGCAAACAGAAACGTTTGGAATACGAAGTTCGCTGGAGTATACCTCAATTTAGCCTGGGGATATTCAGCGTTGGTTGGCATGGGAATATGCGGGATGCGGATTGGAGCACGACTTGAATTACAAGCTGTAGTTTTCGAAATTTGATAAGCATTGATGTGATGCTGACAAATAGAATGGAATAAAGTTGGGCCTTGTCGAACCCTTTGAAATTTCGTTTAAATATTTTAAAACACGAAGTCATGGTTAATGTATATTGAATAATGCGGTTCCCGGTTCCATGAAGCTCGGAAGTTGTGTAACCCAAAAGATCTAAAAACGCACCAACCCCTTTTCCACCTAGGTTCGGCTAATTGAATATTTTAAAGCTTCTGAGTTTTGTTTCCTTACGGCTCTTTCGATCAAAATCTACGTGTTGAATTGAATTTCTCCATTGTGTTGATTACACCAGATGAAACTCCAATGAAACCCCCACAATCCACGCCATCCAGGAAAACTCCCATTTTCCAACATTCTCCTCGGAATCGTCAGAAACCGCAAGCGTTTTCCCCTCATTCCAAAATTCGCAACAATCCCGGAGAGAATTAATGTAGTGCCCAAAAAATAAATTACCAAGGGGCTTAAGATGAATTACACTAATGAACGCCACATGGATCGGACGGAAGTTACCTCAAACGCGGCTGCGTTGAGGTGCAAAAAAATTCAACCCCTAACGACCTCCAGGGTTGAAGTCAGTTAATTATGCTGTTCTCGTCGGACATTCTCCAACATCCGACAGAAATTGTTGGGAAAGCAGGGAGAGTGTTCGAAACTTCGATTGGGGGGTTTGTCGAATCGCTTGAGGTTTTTATGAGGAATGGAAGCAATTGGTTTGGATGGAAGAAAGACACAGTGGAGAGATTAGGAGAAATGAACCGAAACAAGTAACGTAATTATACACCATTGTGTAAATAATTCAAAAATATAGGGTTTTTTGGGTAAAAAAATTCAAATTTTCACAGAACGCTCACAGATCCCACTGCTTCGTTTTCGTCTGTCCACTTATACAGAAAATTTTCTGATTGTAGCCTTTTTCGATTATAGCAATAATGATATTATTACTTCAACTGGATTTGTTGCAATTTCAAATAATCAACAAAAATTGGTTGAAAAAAAGAAATAATGAATAAATAACAACACACAATCGTTGTCAACCACTCCACTACTTCATCGATCGAAAAATACAAAAAACCTTTATTAACATATATTTATACAGGGTGTTATACACGCACAGAATACTCACATCATGGTAAGTGTCAGTTGCCAAAAATATATTTTTGAAATAGTGGGTTTTTACAGGGTGTTTCATTAGGAAACGGAAATACTTAAGAGGTGGATAGAGGGCACCGAGGTGGTTCTAAATATACCACATTTTTGGCTCTGTGTGTCTTTGTAACCGAGATACAGGATGCTTAATGAATTTTGCTCATTTCTTCTTGAGGTTATAACAAACGAACCACCTGGTATATTTTCTTTATATTCGGCACACATGATTCTTATTTGAAGCTCAAATGAATCACTCAACAACCACAAGGAAAATCCAGGTCCGGGTTAACCAAAAATTATGAAGAAATTGTATCCTTGAAACCACACTCTGTATATCGAGATTTTGAGAATTCGTTCACATATTCGAAAAGGTCATAAAAAACTAAACTGAAACGTCTGCTCCACATTTTTACTCCACAAATCTTCAACTTGAAAGTCTAATTTTTGAGAACGTTGATACCAGAATGTGGTTTTGAGTGACTGAAATATTAACAAATCTTGAATCCATAATCATTTTGAATTCACTAAATTATCATTAAATACATTGGTTATTCTCTTTATAGCGACAACAACCCGTTGTGTAGTTTCGAGGTAGGTAAAAAGTAACGCCCTGTATGTACATATCTGATTATCAAAATTGATATTGCTTGAATATTGTGATTGAATGTTTCAGTTGAATAATTGATATGAATGAGGTCGTTTTCATAAACTGATCAAAATGCCCTTCATTTTGGTCTATACATTTCCGTGCAGAGAAATATCCCGAACTGATTTGCGAATTACATTCGGATTGTTCTTTATTTTTCTGCTAGGTTTTGGTTTTTTGAGCGCTCGTACTACTTACACGAGGGCTATATATATCATTTCGTCACGATGTCTGTATTTTTCGAATTTTGAGACGAAAAAGGTCTCAATCGACTATGTTCGACGTGACGAAATTTTGTATACTAATGGAGAATGATATATTCAAGCCACATTTCTCCAGATCACATGACCAGAACCATAGAAACCATAGAAAATCATAACTTTCGAACGGAAAGGCCTAGGGACTTGAAATTTTCAGGATAGGTGTGGATCTGAAAGGTCGCGTTCGCGTTTATCAATGAGCAGAATTATACAAGGGGTTCCGTAAATACGGTCGTTTGAAATTTTGTTTTCTCTATAATTTAGAAACTACGGATTCGATGGAGATAAAAACTTGTATTTTAATCTAGAATGATATATTAAAGCCACATTTTGTCCAGATCGCATGACCAGAACCATAGAAACCATAGAAAATTATAACTTCCGTAGGGAAAGGCCTAGGAACTCGAAATTTTCAGGGTGGGTTTGGATCGCGAATTTCGCGGTCACGTTCATCAATGAGCAAAATTAGATTAGGGGTTTCGTAAATATGGCCCTTCAAATTTTTTTCCTGATAGTTTCGGAACTACTGAGTGGATTGGGATGAAATTTTGCACCTAGTTGAGGAATAATATATTCAAACTACATGCGAAATTTTGTCCGGATCGCATTACCAAGACCATAGAGACCGTAGTAAATTCAAGCGAATTATCGAAAAAAAGTTGGTCAGCTGAAGCCCTGACATTAAGTCTGGAGTTTCGCCTGAGTTTCAGAATTTTTCTGACAGCTGTCGAAAATTCCTTCGATTGATTTCTGAAACTGGAAAATGCGAATCTACCTATAAGGTGGATGTACGAGCGCTCAAAAGCTCCTGACTTCACGGCAGTGCTTTTCGTAATTTTTTCATTATAAGGAGTAGTCCAAACGGTTCAAAAATTTTTTGGGATATATGATTATATATGTACTATGTGTTGTAATAATCTGATTCCGAGTATTAATCTCAGAAGAATACACTAGAGATTTCAGGTGCTCCTAGACATAATAATCTACGGGATTCAAATCAGGGGATCTTGATGGCCAGTTATGAGGGCCTTCACACCAATCCATAAGTTACCAAAATTGTCGTTTAAAAAGTCTCTTACGATACCTATGATTAAGTAATTTCAAAAAAATTATGCATTCAATAGTTTTGATGATATATTATTGAAAGTCACTTTCAACCACTCTTTGGTATCCACGTTTTCAAAAACTTCACTTTTGAGTTGAAAATTTGTGGAGTAAAAGGATACAATCGTTTCATAATTTTTTGTTAACCCGGACCTGGATTTTCCTTGTGGTTATTGTGTGATTCATTTGAGCTTCAGTTAAGAAACATGTGTGCCAAATATGAAGAAAATATACCGGGTGGTTCGTTTGTTATGACCTCAAGAAGAAATGAGCGAAATTCATAAAACATCCTTCATCTCGGTTATAAAGACAGTCGGAGCCAATAAATGTGGTACATCCGGAACCATTTCGGTGCCCTCTATCCGCCTTTCAAGTATTTGGTTTCCCAATGAAACACCCTGTATATCCTTAATTTAATCATAAAACAATTACATCAACGCATAAATCAAAGAAACTCTTTCTATACGGAAGAAACATGTAGGCTTCTTTTATGGATGACCTGATAGAAATTGACTCCATAATGGCATTATCAGGGTTTAAAATCTTGTCTCTGCTTGAATCCCAAAAAAAAGAACTGAAACAAAATCCAGCACGTTCTAAAGGTCAGTCCTCACCCAAACGTCCGAAATAATGAATCAATTCGGTTCGTGCTAATGAAATGCCGATCTAGGCCCCTGATTCGTAGTCGTCCATTTGCCAAATTAGAACTTTTCATCTACTTTCCGGAATATCACGTGCGTTAAATATTCAAACGGGTCTTTATCATGTCCAGCTCACACGGCTTCACCATTCACTGGAACGGAAATTAAACGAGAATGTGCAACAGTTTTCGGACATTCTCGGATAGGAAAACTTCGGCGTGAAATGTTGGAAGGTCGATTTCAGACGGCTTCACTATTTTAGTTCACTCAACAGTTTTAATGATTTATAAGAAAGAATGGGAGGTAACGAAATTGAAGAAAAAAAGGATTTTCATATCCATAAACGTATGCTAGCACATCGAAATTTTTCATTATGATTTTGAAATTTTTTTTTTTAAATGTGTAGATGCTGCAGTTCTTTTTATTATTTATAGCATAGGTACAGTTGAGGCCTACCCTGCTCATGAAAACAGAACATCTCAATCAAGAGAACTCTAATGAAACATTCCTCCGAGATCAATTTTTCAAACATTGCACCGTTGCCAACTCGAAACTTGTCGAACACCGCCGATGCAATTTATTAAGTCACGAATGTCGATTCCGCAAAGAGGAGCCGCGTCCTGTTCCCGCACATTCCGAGTAATTTACCGACCGCCCTTTGATCTCCGTTAATTAAAATACGGGATGATTATGTCCGCTTCGATTGTTTTAATTAGGCCCTCTTGACCGGCCCTATAGGTGCGTTCGCTTTCGGCCGATAAAGCGCTGTTATTCCAGGAAGCCGGCCTGACGAATTCTCCGTTTGTTTGCGACTATATGGTCATCCGATATCCAATATTCAGTCCCTCTTGTGCTGATGCGCCCATCATGTCCTATATGTCCCGCGTGTTTGCTCAAAACTTATGACGTTGATTGGATTCTTTGACGGTCGGGACGCAACGTTGGACGCGTCGGAATCAGTCGCCATGCGGGTGTGCGTATGTGATCAAAAATAAAACCCGAATAAAATTCAATTTTCAAACTTCCTTATTCGTTGAAAAGCAGCAGATTTTTTTGTGGTAATTTCCTGCCAATTTAATCAAGTTGTAATGGAGATAGCCCACGCCTGAAAACAGGCAGGGCACCGAAAGAAGAAGAATCAGGGCCGTATCTAGGTACTATTGCGCCTGTGGCAATATATTAGACAGCGCCCCCCATTTGCGTAGATTTTTTTTCATCCATCAAATTTTCTTATTGTATTTTTTTTTTTATAATGCTAGTCATAGTTGAGAGTTGAGAGTTTCAAAATAATACACATTTTTATGGAAACATTTTTTCATTAAAAACATTGAAATACACATTTTAAATGAAATGCATGAAAACGTTCTGAAAAAAAAAATGAAATACGTTTATCTTGAAAAATATAAATTCTCCAACTTAAAATTTTGAAATACATACTGCAAATGTGAAATGAAATTTTTTGGTAAGTTGACTAGAAAATAATAATCGATAATCACAATCTCACTCTTCTTGATTTTACTTCGGCAAACATATCAATTAATTCAGAGTAATCTAACGTACATGTCACTTCTTTTTCGATGGCGCGGATTGCCATATTCGATAATCGCTCTTGTCCCAAGGAGGAACGAAGATACGATTTTATAAGTTCAAGTTTGCTAAACGAACATTCACATGTAGCAGTTGTCAGAGGCAAACTCAGGAATATTCTCAACGCCGTTTGTAAATTTCGGTAAATATTTTCATGAGTCAGATCGTATATACCTTTCAATATTTGTAGGTAATGGTCCCATTCCAATAAAGTTGTCTAAAATTGAGATTATTCGGGGGTAATATCCCTAGTGCATTTAATTTTTTCGGTAAAATTCGGAAAAACGAGTTTCTGAGTAATTTGTTTTAACAAATAGCATGAGCGAGAGTGGTTTTAAAAATCCGAGTCGAAGACGAGGATTTTTCCACTTTCGCGAATGCTATTTGTTGAAACAGATTACTTAGAAACGAGTGTTCCAATTTTTCCACAGGAAAAATTAGATGCCCGAGGGATATTTGGTAAGATTATTTCCTGAGTTGAATGAACATTTTATGTGTGAATTTTCTGAGTATTTAGTGGAACACTATTTTCAACAGCCGCATTAATTTTACTTTCGGAAACATTTCCAAACCGATTCATTTTGAGTTTCAGTTGAAAAATTAATAAATTCGTAAGCGTTGTTTGTTATCTTTGTTGTTGGTAACGGTACATAGCAACAAAGCATAGAAACCATCAAGTTTGTTTTCACAAAGCAACTAGTCAAACTTGCATGAAATTTTCCAATTTTTTTTCCGGAAAAACTGCTGACAGCTAAGTTGACAGTTGTTAAGTAATTTTTCCACTTAAAATTTATATTTGACATACCAATTCTTGATAGCGATTGGTCGAAATTAATAGGAAGGAAATAATCTCTGAAATTTAAAACTTTCAATTTCCATTGAAAATTCATTGCATTTAAATCACAAGGATATTTTATTGCAAGATCTGCAGCACTTTTCTTCGAATCGTCAATATTCATAGTTTGAATGACACTACCATTCAAAAAACTGAGGTCGTTTGCCACTTCGTTCAAAGCAACAAATCTTTCTTCAATTTTAATAATAATTTTATCAAGGACTTGTAGGTAATTTGTAACAGTCTAATTCTCAGTTTTGCTTTTGCATAAAAAGGATGAGCTTCATCACTGGCTAGTTCTCCTGGCATTTTGGGTTTTTTTCGTTTTCTCGATTGATGTGACTTTGCTGCGATTCCAATTTTATCAGCTTCATTTTTCGAAAGTTCCATCAATGGCATGGAAAAGTTTTCTCTGTAAGCTTTAAGTTCGTTCGAAAGTCCAAGTTCCAAGTATCATTCGTGAGCCTTTAGATAAGTATATCTAGTTGCTTTTCTCACAAAGATTTATTAATCCGGTTTATTTTACTAAACCGAATTTCCCAGAAGTTGAGATATATGATAAATTTATAATTTGTTATCGAATTTACCAGTGACGACGATTCTTTGAGCTCGCGAAGAACTTTGATAATTTCACCTAATTGCGACTTCAACGAATGTACAGCGTTTGCTTTTGAGGCACAAAAAAGTCGGAATATAAAAAAAAAACTCAAAACTTATAACACTTCAAATCTGGATACACACTAAACGAACATTAAAACTTAAATTTTTTGCTCTTCTCTTCACAATTGAAAGAAATCAATATTTATGTAGAATAAAATAAGATTCCCCAATTTTTCTCCCACTTCTTGAGCTCAAAACTCTGATTGGTGAATTTTTGGCAATACAAATCGTTTTTGAAATACCACAGATGTGGCCTAAAAATCTAAACAAATCGATCATTATGAACCATAATCACCAAAGAAGCCGCCCTTCAAAACAAGCTGGATGCGATAAGGGATGTAGTGTAAACATCTCATAAAAGGGCTGTGCTTGGAATCGCATGACGATATTGCCGATTGTAATATTTATGATCAGAGTGCGGCATCTTTGAAAATTTTTATAGCAATTGGACCATATTTCTCGTATTTCTGACCTTATTGCATTTTCATTCTGTACTTTGAATATCAATGTTTCGAAATGTTGTGATCGAATTACTTACTTACGTAACCGTGTTGTCATCTTTGAATTATTTTTTTTGCTTGGCGCTTCTATTTTTTTATTTTTGATTTTTTTTGGCGCCCCTTCGGACCTTGCGCCCGTGGCAAGTGCCACCCTTGCCACCCCCTAGATACGGCCCTGAGAAGGATGTTTGGCATTTGCCGTGTGAGTGGTTTCGTCTACTGATAAACTGCAAAGAATTGAGCTCTCTTTGCTCATTTGTCTCTATCAGTCTTGACGACTCAAGACTGACGAGTGCCTCACTATCTGTGGCAATGCAACTAAATCTACTCGCCAGAATGGGCTCAAACTTCTTTTGTACAGACAGAGCCTGTAATGGTTCAATTGCCGGCTATGGTATAGAGCCCTTTACGGTTTCTCTTCCTTCCGCTGTTTCAGAGTCGCGAATTATGAAGTTCGGTGGTTTTGTATTTTGACATATTGATAAAGTAATGTGGATGGAGTTCGAATGATCATTGTTCATTTTTGTTTCTTCAACTTCAAGACGACGAGTCGTGCCTCTTTTGGCTAATGGTAATTCGTCACGAAAGAATTAATTGTGAATTGATTAGATAGAGGCGCTGAAATCCCTTTTTTCCTAGGGCCATAAGAGAGGACAGAAACCAACCGACAGAATATTAAATGAATAAAAATCATGGAAGTGATACAAATGAAGATAATTTCTTTAATCTGCATTCACCAGCAATTAAATTTGGTCCCGAGTTTTGGAACAAGCTGTTTATCTACAGTCTCCCTGGTTTCCGAGTGACAACCAAAGTCAATCAGCATTTAACCGTGCATATCGTTCTTCGGGCAGCACAATACATTAGCATACATTAACTAACCATTGCGAAGAGTAAATAGAAACCGCGTTGAATCTCACATCCAGGGAGCGTCTGTTGACTCGACAAATGGCTGTCTAAATAATAATGGTGAGCGTTAATTAAATCACGTCACCTCGGGTGTGAATTGTCGTATTTTTGTCCTTCGAAAACCTTGAGGAATTATCGCCGAGATCATTTTTGAAAGCTTGTATTGAATTTTCGAATGTGCTCTCGGTCCTCCGAGAAAAGTGACTCTGATTTATGCATACCATATTATTTTGCTCTTTCGCTTATTGAATCTGAAAAGGTTCCATTACTTCGAATAGGAAACATGAACAAATTCGTAATTCCGGCAAAAACATCTCGAAGGGTAATTCTTGTTTTTCCCATCTCAAGCCGTTTTGAATTGAAGGGATATAAACAAGTTTCCCGTCCTTTGTAAATAATAAATGTTGATGTTCAGGTATCGTCTGTAAGGGAAAATTCGTTTTCATTTTTCCAGCGCCAAATGAAACGCAGGAAGAGCCCTAAATGTTTTCTTTTTTTCATCTCCTGTCCCAAATTGATCTCCGTATATCACTCACATCGCGGGGAGATATTACATATCGATTGTTAGGTTGGGGAAGAGGGGCCAGGTGCAGGGTTTTATCAAGGGCGAAACACACAATGTTGGGAGATTAAGAACGTCTCTTCCTCGAAGGAGAAAGTGGAATTTCCATTTGTGCAACCACCTTCTTTTTTTCGTTTTCCAGATCACGTTGAATTTTGAACATCAATATTTCGGGATTTTTAATCGAAATGGATCAAAAATCAATTTCAGACTTCATTTCTTGAAGGAAAAAATTCATTGTGACTCAATATACCACCCACATATTCGGTGAAACTTCCCAATCCTCTTCCTTTTCCCACGAAGGAAAGCTGGAACATTCCCAGACCAACAATACATCCAGCCAATTATGTTTTTCCAAACTGCCAGAACTTCCCAAAACCTCGTCTTAACGATTATACACCGAAATATCCGGCAGTTCTGATGAAACAGATTGATTTTTTGGTACGGTTCCAACGAACTTTCACGTCCATCATATCCCTCCGTGCTGTAGACATTTTTATTCACCAGATACAGCCGTATAATTCTTTTATTACTGGTGATAAAAATCAATCAAACGTCGATGAATTGGGGACGAGGAATTCCCTCCAGGAAGCAATAAAAATAATTTTTGGTCTGTATGATAGTTTTCTTTGAACTGTTTTTCTGGACAGATGATATTGGGGGTAATAACAAGTTTCACTGGAACCAAAAAAAAAACGAAACATTTTCCACATTAGGGCCAACATAATTTGTAATTTTTTTTCGTTACACGAGCGCTTGTTTTATGTGCCCTCCCCTTTGTTAAATCCTGGATCCGCCCTTGGAACCCATCTATTCAAATCAGGAACTGGAAGACTCAACTTGAAAACATCCAGCTTCCCGAATTCCAGACTTCCCAACAAATAGAACGTAGATCTGGCTCGCGCCGCTTCTACCAGTCCTACCAACTAATTTATGGGAATCCCATTCCAAATCATGCCCCCAGATTAGAAACGTCGTAAATCTGGCAGAGCGCTGACTTACCGGCTTGCGTTTGATGTCGAATACGTCATGGCTTGGTTGTAAATCTTACCTGGAACAAAAAGGAGAAGGGGATTATTACCCACTCAGTAGTTTATAGTTGGTGTCAAAATATTTTTCTGCCAACCTCAACACGAATGAATTGTGGTTCATATTTTATTGCATTGACTTCTTCATAGCGATTTATGCTATATGTCTCAGTTTTCCGCCGCACGATCGCTAAGAAGAAGAATTCTATGCAAAATGGTTTTTTATGCAAGTATGTTTTTTCCAGGTTCGTCACAATATCATTATATTAAAGGAATGGTAATTGGCCAAGCACAAGGAAAGAAGAAAACATAATCAATACAATTATAAAGTACCTACTTTTGATTCCACTCGAAGACAAATTAATTTTATGAATATACCAACTGAAGATTACATCACACCATTTTATTTCTGATGTTCAAATGGATCGCTATATAGGTATATGAGAAGACGAATATTTTATGATGACATGATGCTTCTTCGAGTGATGAAAAATACTCGTTACTCAAATTTATATCCCAACTTAATACCAAATTCAAGATACCAAGGATAACAAGTGACTTCATTTGTCTTCAGGCTACAAAAATTCTTTTGTGATGGGATTATAAGAATTTCAATATTACAACAACAATTATTTTATTTAATAGGCAATAGTTGTTGAAGGATTTCACCATCAGCAGTATCACAAAGATTTTTTTAGGGTATAGAAAAAAAAAATGTTACGGTGGAGCGGACTGTGTTCTTTTCGGCAAAAATTACATCAACTCGAGGAGATCCCGCGTCGGCGAGAATATTTATGGAACCTTCTGCCGCAGAGTGTAGTCGAGGCTAAATAGTATTAATGTTCAGGGCCGTATCTAGGGCTTGGCAAGGGTAGCACTCGCCACGGGCGCAAGGTCCGAAGGGGCGCCAAAAAATATCAAAAATAAAAAAATAGAAGCGCCAAACAAAAAAAAATTACTTCGAAAGATGACAACACGGCTACGTAAGTAAGTAATTCGATCACAACATTTCGTAACATTGGCATTCAAAAAACAGAATGAGAATGCAATAAGGTCAGAAATACGAGAAATATGGTCCAATTGTCATAAAAAATGTTCAAAGATGCCGCACTCTGATCATAAATATTACAATCGGCAATATCGTCATGCGATTCCAAGCACAGCCCTTTTATGAGTTGCTTACACTACATCCCTTATCGCATCCAGCTTATTTTGAAGGGCGGCTTCTTTGATGATGATGGTTCATAATTATCGATTTGTTTTGCCAAAAATTCACTAATCAGAGTTTTGAGCTCAAGAAGTGGGAGAAAAATGGGAGAATCTTATTCTATTCTACATAAATATTGATTTCTTCAAAAAATTCAAAAATTTCAATGTTCGTTTAGTGTGTTTTGATTTGAAGTGTTATAAGTTTTTGAGTTTTTTTTATATTCTGACTATTTTATGCCATTGTGCTTTTGGATTCGAGCATTAAAAATTGTGCTATTGAAGGTGAGTTGTACTAAGTATTTGTTATTTTTGAGCGCTCGTACTACTTACACGAGGGCTATATCATTTCGTCACGATGTCTGTATTTTTCGAATTTTGAGCCGAAAATGGTCTCAATCGACTATGTTCGACTCACTGATGACGAATCCGTCGGAAAATTCGAGTCTGTCCGTCCGGCCGTCCGGCCGTCCGGCCGGCCGTAAGCACGATAACTCTCGAACGAAACAACCTAGAGACTTGAAATTTTCAGTGTGGCTTCAGTTCCCGAATGGCTCGGTTAAGTTCGTTAATGGGCCAAATTCCACCAGGGGTTCCGTAAATATGGCCGTTCAAAGTTTTGTTTCCCTGATTACTTGAAAACTACAGATTTGATCGAGATGAAATTTTGCACTCGAATGGAAAATGAGGTGTTCAAGCTACATGTGAAATTTTGTCCAGATCGCATGACCAGAACCATAGAAACCATAGAAAATTGTAACTTTTGAACGGAAACGCCTAGGGACTTGAAATTTTCAGCATAGGTGTGGATCTTGAATGTCGTGATCACGTTCATCTATGAGCAACATTATACAAGGGGTTCCGTAAATACGGTCGTTTGAAATTTTGTTTTTTCGATAAATTCGAAACTACGGATTCGATCGAGATGAAATTTTGTATTTTAATCGAGAATGATATATTGAAGCAATATTTTGTCCAGACCGCATGACCAGAACCATAGAAACCATAGAAAATTCTAACTTTTGAACGGAAAGGCCTAGGAACTTGAAATTTTCAGGGTGGGTTTGGATCGCAAATTTCACGGTCACGTTCATCAATGAGCAAAATTAGACTAGGGGTTCCGTAAATATGGCCATTCAAGATATTTTTTTCCTGATAGTTTCGAAACTACTGATCGGATTGGAATGAAATTATGCACCTAGCTCAGGAATACTGTATTCAAACTACGTGCCAAATTTTGTCCAGATCGCATCACTAAGGCCATAGATACCGTGGAAAATTCTAGCGAATTATCGGAAAAAAATTGATCAGCTGAAGCACCGACATGAAGTCTGGAGTTTTGCCCAAGTTTCAGGATTTTTTTGACAGCAGTCAAACATTCCTTCAATTGATTTCTAAAACTGGAAAATGCGAATCTACCTACAAGGTGCATGTACGAGCGCTCAAAAGCTCCTGCCTTCACGGCAGTGCTTTTCGAAATTTTTTATGACATCATTCTGTCATCGGATATATTCAATTATTCGTATTTCAACATAATAATATTGTTCCCTTCAATTCAAGAAGAAATATGTTTGGTTCATTGCGGAAAATATGAATTTTCAAACTTGAGTTCTCACTTCTCAGAGCGTCTTTTTTTGAAATCTAATAAATCTCAAATTTTAGTGTTACTTTTCATTGTTTTCAATGAATCTTCAATCTCATGTGGCAAAGATTATTCTAGTGATTTTTTTATACTTAACCTATGGACTTCTTGAATATTATAACATCGGGCCCTGTACGAAACTATTAGTACGTGCTTCAAATGGTTATAAAACAGTATTTGTATGCTAAGTTTGCGGTTTTTTTGAGATTGTGATCATCGATTATTGTTTTCTAGTCAGCTTACCAAAAAAATTTTATTTTACGTTTGCAGTATGTATTTTTAAATTGTAAGTTGAAGAATTTATATTTTTCAAGATAAATGTTCGTATTTATTACATAAATATGAATATTTCATTTTGTTTACTCAAAATTTGTTTTATTTTTATGCATTTCATTCAAAATGTGTATTTCAATGTTTTCAGTGAAATAATTTTCCATAAAAATGTGTATTATTTTGAAACTCTTACGGAAATATATGACTAGCATTATGGAAAAAATATTATAAGAAAATATGATGGATGAAAAGAAATCTACGCAAATGGGGGGAGCTGTCTAATATATTGCCACAGACGCAATAGCACCTAGATACGGCCCTGTTAATGTTTTTGCAAAGGAAATTTCTGGAATTATTGGTTAAATTCGAAGCCACGTAATTGAACTTAGCTGGGACAGACTGAAAAAACTATCACCAGTAAATTTTCAATCATAATAAATAAAATATACGCTTTTCGTCGCCAAGATACAAGAATTTTCAGTTTTCTCAAGGTAGGTATGTAACATTGGGAACGTGGTCCTGAAAAATACAGGATTTTGCTAGCAGGAATCGGAGTTTGTCTAAACGTATATTCTCGAGAATCTGGAGCCAGTCTTCTTGACAAAATTCGAAAAGCATGTCGTGAAGTCGGAACTCTTGTGCGCTTGTTTGAATTCATCTCTTCATCTATCCAGATACTTCGAAATTATCGAAAATACTAGGAAATGCTCCGGAATATCTGAAGGAGTCATATTTAATCAAAAACCGAACCAACCGTCAGTGTGACAAATTGTTTATTTCTATAAACTTCAATGGATGTTATCATAAAATATATCAAATTTCTCAACTTCAGATAAAAAAATTGCAATTTGCTTTTCACGTGGAAAAGCTGTCCAGCTGAATTCGTATAACTAATTTTTTTCGATATCCTATATGTAGGTACAAACAAAATTTGAAAAGAATATGGAAAAAAGTTTCAAATACCGATGTTTTTGAAGAGTTTTTTTATTCTTCCAGTGATACGAGCCTTACGAAATCTCCACATGAATTTTCGTGTCGTAATCATACAACTTACTACGAAGTTTCAATTAGATGGGTATTTTTCGAATTATAAAGAAAAAAATTCAGGTTGCTAGATCTACGAAACCTATCGGCGGATTTTGCCCGTTCACGAGCTTTACCAGCCCTGAAACGTACCCTGGAAATTCCAAAACTTTTTTCCGAAAGTTATCGTGTTCACGGGTTGCCGGATGGAGGGACAGATTCGAATAACCTCGAATTCTTCATCTGTGAATTCAATCTTATCGTTGATGACCATTCTCGGCTCAAAATTCGAAAATTCCGGGAGAGCAAATGATAACGCTCTTCATAGAAAAAGTGCGCAAAAAATTCAATGTTGCTACATATTATTATATTTATGTCGAATATGGAAATTTTAGCGACTCAAAAATTCGTCAATTTATTGTTTTTTTCCACAAACGCTGGCGCTTGTTAATCCTCTTGGCGACAGCCAGTATATCCATCCGTCTCCGGATCCACATGCAATGCAAACATACTTGAAATATGGATCCTCTCCAAAAGTGGACATGCTGGCCTTCTTGTTGAGAAGATTCAAGTAAATATGTACCTACCTAAAAAAAAATGAAAAATTTAGAGTCATTTCATTCAATTCGAAGCTATAAACCGTTTATGCTGAAAATTAATGAAATTCAATTCCACAGACATCACCTACCACTACATCCTCTTTTGTCCTTCGCATGCAAAATTTCAATTATAAAAATCCCGCCATCTCCCCCAAAGACTGGCTCAGAACCGGATCCACCTGAACCTACGATATAATTGCCGCATGTTCGGGCCATTCTCCGCCGATTTGCACTCAAAATAATTTCCATCTCTTCGTCGCGCGGTAGAACAGATTGGGGCGACCGGGGGGCGGCACGTGACACTCATCCGCAATGTACAGTTTCGCGGTCCTTCTCCACTGGATCGCCTTGCAGCGCGAGCCGTTGAATGGGAAATGGCTCGGTGGTTCTCGCGATCACCCCCAAATTGAAAAGTATCCATTTTCCTGCCGGCTAATTGGAGGGGACTTTTTTTCGGAGTCTCCATTCGCATTCCTGTGAGGTCCAGGATCGATTCGGGCCTACATCGAATTCTACTTTGCGGGGAATCGGAAATGAGAATAGAATACTTTTCGAACAGATGGAAAACTGCAGGAGTGATTGTCTCTGATCTTCTCTGGGAAAGACATAAGGTTCCCAGAAAACTACAGGCTAACGAGCCTAGGACCTTAGGTGAAGTAGTTGAAAGGGTCATTGACTGAATGAAGAAAGCGAAATTCTAAATATCATATCGGCCAAACGATCCGGATTCAGGAGATAAAATTCGACCGAAACCCAACTAATAAAGCAGCATATCCTTCTGAGCATTCGCCAAAACAGTTCATCAAAGGTGAACGTTTGTCTGTGTCGGTTCAATACCTTTTTTATACATGTGATATTATTTCGGGGAATTTATGGTTATTGAATATACTTCGATCCAGTGCGGAAGGGTTCAATACTTGATGATTATATTTTACAGCTAATCCTTCTTACCTGTGCAAACAAAATTTTCCAAATTGATACAAAGTATTGTTATTACCTCATTCGTGTTGATAACAGATATGTAATTAATCGACAATGAATCGGACAGGCTTGTCTTGGGAAATATTCATTAGAAGAATTACGCTCGCATTTGAATTGTTAATACGATAAGTTGACTGTGGGATTTATTACCACTGATTGGCAATGTGACGTCATGCTTTTATTGGTATATGGTTTTTAGTCACGATAGATGATAGAAGACGTAGGAGTTATCTCGATTATTTATAAGAGGATGGAAACAGGTGTTTCAGGTCTTGATTCGAATAAATTAAAAAATTCTGTCATAGAATTCAGTCATCTTGGATGAATTTTCAGGAAATGATCGGTTGTTCCAATAAATTCAGAACTATTCTAATTTTTTCCTTGCTTCGTATCAGCCCATAACGTTACAATATATGGGCTCTTTCAAATTGAGTTTTCGAAAGTAAATAATCAAAAGACATACAATTTCAATTGAAATTGAAGAAGTTTCTATTAACTTTCGGAATACAATGTTTGCCATTTATACTCTAAAAATAATATCTCCCAAGTGACCACCTATTGCGTCTCAAAAATTTCAACCACATTCTACCATAGTTGCGGCTCTATCTCACCAGTAACTCGTATAATTTCTGCTGTCAATGCTTCAATGTTTCGATTATTATCCTTGTAGAACGGTGCTTCCACATAGCCCAAGGAAAAGAGGTGTAACGGTGTCAAATCACAGGATCTGGAAGGCTAATTCACATCACCGAATCTGGAAATAACACGGTCCGGAAACTTTGTATGCAGTACCTAATTGTGGAGTTCCTCTTACTGTACCCATTGGCAAAGTCTCGGAGCATTGGAACATCTTGTGGCAGCAATTCTTGTGCCAATTGAACTTTGTAGGCCTTCGACGCTAAATGTTTGCGCATAATACGCCATACACTGAAGAAGAAGAATCCCGGGAATTTCCGTTTAAATGAATTCCTGTTGTATAAACGCAACTATTGTTATTAACAACAAGAAAAGACCGTTCTGAGAACCATCTGTACCTGCAACATGACGAACCGATTCCGGTTGAAGTGAATTGAGTCCTATGAACAGTAAAAACGGTAAGTATAGCAGGGATCAGGTACTTTAATTTCAAAAGGAATGTTTCCATGAATATTACAGGAATATCTAGTAAAACATTATAAATTCAACAGGAATGTTTGGTATTTCTCAAAGAAATTCAGATTATTCTACCGAAATAAATCTTGTTTAGCTGAAAGTATTTTAATCCATGTTGTACCCCATGGTTAAAGTTTTTTGGAATGAAATATCGATTGATAAGCGACAGAAAAAGTGTGAGAGAAATTCGGTAATCAAATTCGCTAATATGTGTCCGAAACCAGGGGAAAATTTTCTTTATATTTATTATGGAGTCTCTCATTGAGGGGATTCAACGAATTACCTGCTTATTCGGTAGAATAATGGAAAGATACTCTATAATAAATATGATATAATATATATTTTCTCCCGATTACAGACTTCTATTCGCCAAGTCAGTCTTTAGATAGAGTGAATTACAAGGACGCCTCGATAGTCTTCTTGAGTACGGACCGGGCTAGGGTGCCGGAGGCCTGGATTCGAATCCCAGCATGGGATGTTATGAATGTCTGAAAAATTGTGGGATTGTCCTAAAAAATTGAGATGATGACTGAATATTACAATCAATAAAGCAAAAAAAAAATCAAATGCATTTCAAAAATTACACCCATGGAAATTGCTCCCAAAACCACGTGTGGTTAATTCAATAGAAAATGAAAGAATTTCCAGTTGAATTCTCTGAGTATTCCTGTTTTTTCCACAGTATTATATTCCTGTTGAAATGACGAACTACAGTTTAATTGCATCAACTTATGTAAAACTTGTTATTTCTACAGGAATTACGACCGAAATTGTCACGTGAAATAAACACATATTTCTGCTGTCGCTTATATTATGTTGTATATACTGGAAAATTTCTTCGAGTGTACAGTTGTCTCAGAAAGTCCCAATTGTCGTCGGGAATTCGACATGTTGGGGTCAGCTCCAACACTATCACTCACATCACCAATATTTTCTTCTGAACGACCGGCACGAGCATACTGACGTCATTCTCGATTTTGTACTGCACCAGTTTCTCGAAGATTCCACACAATACTACCAATTTGTTGCCCAATTGGATGATTTTTTGCGAAAAACATTCCTTGCAGATAGACCATTTTCATAAAAAAAATTCAATAATCTCAATACGTTGTTGTAATGTATACGACTCCATTTGTATAAAGGCAAACCTTCAACTGTCAAAATGACATATAATATGATTTAAGTGTGAAAACTCAATTTGAAAGAACCTTTAAATTTATAAATCCATATCAATGTAATATTGATCATTCGTTTCAAATCCTTTCAAAAATTAAAAGGACATAAATGTATTGTCATTCTTATGAACGTTATCAGCTAATTAACCGCTGTATCTTACAAACAGCTCTATTGAAGGAAACACATGTAAGTCGTCAATTACCGAACAATCGTACTTACGGTCCAGACCAAAATTTATGGCGAATGATTGCCAAATTTTGAAACAATGTATTTTCTCTCTGGTTTCTTTTCTTCCTGGCAAAAATCCAATAGAAGATATATGTTTAATGAATAGGAAGCGTGTTTTCTACGCCTCTGTACACGAGAAGTCGTCAACGCATCTCGGCCAGTTAAACCTGAGTTGTGGAACAATACAAAATAACGGAATATAAAATTTCCCCTGGGATGAGCGGAATGTTTTTCATTTAGTTGGCAGTGTCTGGTCCTTGCACGAGAGGAGTTTATTATTGTGTGAAGAATTAACTGCATTTATTCGAGTGCTTTAATTTTAGACTCAGTAGTGACAGGTCTTTAAAAATTGCCCAATTTTCTATATTTCCAAAAAAACACAACCTCCTACAGAATCTTAGAAAAGAAATAAACACATAGTTTCATTATTTCCACTTGGTTTTCTCTATCCCATAATATTTCCTATTTCTGTGAACTAAACCGACCGTGTGACAGATAATGTCATTTCATTTTCAAGAGGTGGAATCACAAAATATATCAAATTTTTCAACGCCACATTTGAAAAACTCAATTTTCCTTTCTCGTGGAGATGTTGTAGAGCTGAATTTTTGAGCACTCGTAATACTTAAACGAGGGCTATATCATTTCGTCACGATGTCTGTATTTTTCGAATTTTGAGCCGAAAATGGTCTCAATCGACTATGTTCGACTCACTGATGACGAATCCGTCGGAACATTCGAGTCTATCCGTCCGTCCGTAAGCACGATAACTCTCGAACGGAACAACCTAGAGACTTGAAATTTTCAGTGTGGGTTCAGTTCCCAAATGCCTCGGTTAAGTTCGGGCCAAATTCCACCAGGGGTTCCGTAAATATGGCCGTTCAAATTTTGTTTCCCTGATTACTTGAAAACTACAGATTTGATCGTGATGAAATTTTGCACTCAAATGGAAAATGAGGTGTTCAAGCTACATGTGGAATTTTGTCCAGATCGCATGACCAGAACCATAGAAACCATAGAAAATTGTAACTTTTGAACGGAAAGGCCTAGGGACTTGAAAATTTCAGGATAGGTGTGGATCTCGAATGTCCTGATCACGGTCATCTATGAGCAACATTATTTCAGGGGTTCCGTAAATATGGTCGTTTGAAATTTAGTTTTCTTGATAATTTCAAAACTACAGATTCGATCGTGACGAAATTTTGTATACTAATGGAGAAATTTATATTCAAGCTACATTCATCCAGATCACATGACCAGAACCATAGAAACCATAGAAAATCATAACTTTCGAACGGAAAGGCCTAGGGACTTTTCAGGATAGGTGTGGATCTGAAATGTCGCGTTCACGTTTATCAATGACCAGAATTATACTAGGGGTTCCGTAAATACGGTCGTTTGAAATTTTGTTTTCTCGATAATTTCGAAACTACGGATTCGATCGAGATGAAATTTTGTATTTTAATCGAGAATGATATATTAAAGCAATATTTTGTCCAGATCGCATGACCAGAACCATAGAAACCATAGAAAATCGTAACTTTTGAACGGAAAGGCCTAGGAACTTGAAATTTTCAGGGTGGGTTTGGATCGCGAATATCATGGTCAAGTTCATCAATGAGCAAAATTAGACTAGGGGTTCCGTAAATATGGCCGTTCAAAATATTATTTTCCTGATAGATTCGAAACTACTGATCGGATTGGAATGAAATTATGCACCTAGCTGAGGAATAATTTATTCGAACTACGTGCAAAATTTTGTCCAGATCGCATCACCAAGACCATAGATACCATAGAATGTTCTAGCGAATTATCGGAAAAAAATTGATCAGCTGAAGCACTGACATGAAGTCTGGAGTTTCGCCTAAGTTTGAGAATTTTTTTGACAGCTGTCGAAAATTCCTTCAATTGATTTCTAAAACTGGAAAATGCGAATCTACCTACAAGGTGCATGTACGAGCGCTCAAAAGTTCCTGCCTTCACGGCAGTGCTTTTCGTAATGTTTTATTTACATAACTCATTTTATCGATGCAAATAGTTTCTGGGATAATGAAGTTTCAAAAAAGTATTTTTTCTCATTCGTCCAGAGTGATGCGTTTCTTTCGAAATCTCACAAGAACTTCGTCTCGTTATTTTAAAACTAATTACAAAGTTTAAATTCGTTCGAACCGGTTATTTTCGAGTTATTGAGAAAAAAATTCAGAAACCTCAGCGGATTTCGCCCATTCACGAACTCAACCGGCGCGTTCAGACCTCCAATGTACCCTGAGAATTTCAAAACTCTAGGCCTCTA
The DNA here is from genome assembly GCA_963966015.1 of Aphidecta obliterata. Lineage (NCBI taxonomy): Eukaryota > Metazoa > Arthropoda > Insecta > Coleoptera > Coccinellidae > Aphidecta > Aphidecta obliterata. Next base: position 18,653,906 of record OZ014433.1, on the reverse strand, counting down.
TCGAAATTTTTTTTTTTATCTATGTTTTTCAACGTGGGTTCATTATAGTTCAACATTTTGTAAATTTTGTTATCCTCAACAGATGTGAAAAATTATAGAAAATTTGATCGCGCCGTTGCTTTGTTAACCTAATCGGAATAGGCTTGAATGGACCGAAAAAGACCATCCTTGATGGATTTTTACTTATAATGAAAATAATTCGTATTTTGGCGGTGGAAAAGTTGGAAAAGAAATGCGGATATCTAGGTTATTCAAAAATTAGTGAAATTTTTAGAATTTTGGTTATATTATGCTGTAGCATGTCAATCCTCTGGGTCGCAGCTACTGTATCCAGATCCTGTTGTTTCCACTACTTCTTCAGTGGAAAAGTGGAAACCGAAAAATTTCCCACATACTTGCAAGTTTTCCCACGTCTGTGGAATAGCTCCGCCAACATCCAACAACTCCATCTTGCACACATCATACACCTACCCTTTTATGTTTGTACACAGGCGTTCGACGTTGAGCATACGATCCATCATCGTATTTCAAAAATAGGCCCGTGTAACAAGATATCCCACAACAAAAAATAGACTGACTGTTGCTTCCGCACGTAATAAATAACATACGGGCAAAGTCGGCAACGTAACGTTCTCCCACATCTTTCAAAAAAATGTTTAATTTGATCGCTAGCTTGTGTTCAGATTCGTGGTGGTTGTCATCTGTTCTGTCCTGGGTGGTGATTTAGTGTCGAGGTGGATGTGTTTGGAGCGGCATGGATTTGTAACAGATATGCCGCATTGCCGGATTTACGGCTTTGAGATGAAATCTACGAGATGAAATAATTCATTTTCATGAGATTTCGCACGTATAATTGGCAATTTCGAGACGCATGCCAAACTGCTTCAGCGAATGTACGGCGAGAAGAAGAAAGAAGTGGAAGGCCATTTTCTTGAACCACTCTCATTCAATGCAGCAAGCAGACCAGCTCATTCGAAATTAAATGAAGAATAGTCGACTCGACCGGTCCATTGATTGTGGTAAAAATCACGAGCTGAGCCCTGTTTTTGATAGTGTAGTTTGATGGTTTACACGTCCTTAAAACTGTTATATTCCATGTTGATTATTGTAACTTCCATATTTGGCAGCAGTAGCCTCACCAACAATATAACGCAATCAGCGCCCTTATTGGAAAACCATCAATGATTTCGTTTATTCAATGAATACACTGCCTGAATTCGTGATCTTCTTGGCAACATTGCCAGTTCGTTTCGATCCGTATATCACTCAAGATGGTTTCCATGTCGTAATAAAAGATGTGGATCATTTTCAAAAGTAAAATGTTCTGGAGAATCAAGCGATTAGTTCTGGACATTAGCAACATCTAGTTTGAAAGCATAATAAATTTCAGATACAGTTCAACACGCTTTCACAACATAATTAGTAAATGATTAAGTTTCAACTATTTCGGAATGAGCGGGCCTTACAAGCAAAATTAGGAATTCTACTGAAAAAAAAATTATAAAAGCACTGCCGTGAAGTCAGTAGCTTTTGAGCGCTCGTACATCCACCTTGTAGGTAGATTCGCATTTTCCAGTTTCAGAAATCAATTGAAGGAATTTAGACAGCTGTCAAAAAATTCTCAAACTTAGGCGAAACTCCAGACTTCATGTCAGTGCTTCAGCTAGAATTTTCTACGGTTTCTATGGTCTGGTGATGCGATCTGGACAAAATTCCGCACGTAGTTTGAATACATTATTTTTCAGCTAGGTGCATAATTTCATTCGAATCCGATCAGTTCCTAGACCCCTAGTCTATTTTTGTTCATTCATGAACATGACTGCGGCATTCACGATCCAAACCTACCCTGAAAATTTCGAGTTCCTAGGCCTTTCCCTTCGGAAGTTATAATTTTCTATGGTTTCTGTGGTTCTGGTCATGCAATCTGGACAAAGTATAGCTTCAATATATCATTCTCGATTAAAATACAAAATTTTATGGTTTATGGTTTCTATGGTGATGCGATCTGGACAAAATTCCGCACGTAGTTTAAATACATTATTCTTCAGCTAGGTGCAAAATTCCATTCCAATCCAATCGGTAGTTTCGAAATTATTAGGAAAAAAATTTTTTGAACGGCCATATTTACGGAACCCCTAGTCTATTTTTGTTCATTGATGAACATGACCGCGACATTCGCGATCCAAACCTACCCTGAAAATTTCGAGTTCCTAGGCCTTTACCTTCGGAAGTTATAATTTTCTATGGTTTCTATGGTTCTGGTTATGCAATCTGGACAAAATATAGCTTTAATATATCATTCTCGATTAAAATACAAAATTTAATCTCGATCAAATCCGTAGTTGTCGATATAATCGAGAAAACAAAATTCCAAACGACCGTATTTACGGAACCCCTAGTATAATTCTGCTCATTGAAAAACGTGAACGCGACATTTCATATCCATACCTATTCTGAAAATTTCAGGCCTTTCCATTCGAAAGTTATGATTTTCTATGATTTCCATGATTTTGGTGATGCGATCTGGACAAAATTTCGCACGTAGTTTGAATACATTATTCTTCAGCTAGGTGAAAAATTTCATTCCAATCCAATCAGTAGTTTCGAAATTATCAGGAAAAAAATATTTTGAACGGCCATATTTACGGAACCTCTAGTCTAATTTTGCTCATTGATGAACATGACCGCGACATTCGCGATCCAAACCTACCCTGAAAATTTCAAGTTCCTAGGCCTTCTTCTTCGGAAGTTATAATTTTCTATGGTTCCTATGGTTCTGGTCATGCGATCTGAACAAAATATTGCTTTAATATATCATTCTCGATTAAAATACAAAATTTTATCTCGATCGAATCCGTAGTTTCGAAATTATCGAGAAAACAAAATTTCAAACGACCGTATTTACGGAACCCCTAGTAAATTCTGCTCATTGATAATCGTGAACGCGACATTTCAGATCCACACCTATTCTGAAAATGTCAAGTCCCTAGGACTTTCCGTTCGAAAGTTATGATTTTCTATGGTTTCTATGGTTCTGGTCATGCGATCTGGACAAAATTTCACATGTAGCTTGAACACCTCATTATCCATTCGAGCAAAATTTCATCTCGATGAAATCTGTAGTTTCCAAGTAATCAGGAGAACAAAACTTTGAACGGTCATATTTACGGAACCCCTAGTGAAATTTGGCCCATTAACGAACGCAACCGAGGCATTCGGGAACTGAACCCACACTAAAAATTTCAAATCTCTAGGTTGTTTCGTTCGAGAATTATCGTGCTTACGGCACATTTTCAGCTCAAAATTCGATAAATACAGAAATCGTGACGAAATGATATAGCCCTCGTGTAAGTAGTACGAGCGCTCAAAAAGTGGCAAAGTATCTCAAAAACTGAACGACATATCTTTTCAAACCAATTTCTGTTGAAACTATTTTTAAAGCTCTTCTACCTGAGATTTTGTCGGTTCTGCACATCTCACCAACTGACCTAACTAAAAATGTCTTCCTGAAAAAAATGGTGAAATATACCAGGACAAAGGCAAGCTTATTGCGTTTTCGCAACTCATAATATCGTTCTCGAAAAGCGAAACAAGACTACTCACTGGTCTACAGACCATTTCGAAGTGACCAAGTCCTCTCTTTGCAAACGCCAAACATTGACCCAGAAAAAACTTGCGAGGAGATTCCCTTTTATACGATTGAGGACAATTTGTGTCTTACTGCCAGGTTCATTCACATGCCCATTATTGTAAATCTGTTGGTTTGATGAATTACTAGCGGAGGTGACACACCTCGGAAATTTGCTTCACTGGCGGACTAACTGAGAGTAGACTAATTTGTATTGGCCATAAGCTACTGCTCTCGTTTCAAGATGGGCGTGAAATTAAGCTTTCAGCAGACCGACTCAAGTGATTGATTTCTGTATCGAGTGAAACACTCGCTGAAACAAAACCCAAAATCAAAGTCAATCAGTCGATTGCTGAACAAGCTCTTCCACACTCTGAAGTCTACTCGACGTCATCTCAATCCGAATGCACCAGCCGTTACAACTTGTCGGCTGAAGCAAAAAGAAAAAGGCGTCAATTACCCCAAACTCGCGCCAACTAAACCCCCGGGAAACAAGAGCGTAAGTGGCTAATCCCGAGGTTGGTCAAGGCGTTTCCGACCTAATGGCGATCGGGTCTGATTCGTAATCCCGACCAGAAAAACCTGGACGTCGGGGAGTCAGGGGAGGGCAAACAATCTAATCTCGGACCCGCTAAAACTAATTCCGACCTCAGATTGCACTCTCCATTCACGGGCAATTGGCTCCAGATTCAATAAAATCGTTGTTACAGGGTAGCAGACACGCGCTGCCGCGACGTCCTCCGCGCCGCGGCGGTCTGGTTGTTAAAGGGCGGAATACTTGTCAGGAACTACGATAAATGTCCGGATTCAACAAGTGCAGCGCAACAAGCAGTCTGGCCCGCTGAAAGAAGAATAATGTCGTCGTTTTCAACGCATTATGCTGGTGATGTATGGCGGAATTAATCATTCGTGGATATTTTTAAGAGCAGATAGAAGCGCGTCATGATTTTCTTCAGAAATAAGGCCGTAAATCATGAATTCTGACACATCTGTAGATTATTCTGGACATTTCACTATATTCAGTCGAAGACGCCTGCATTTACGCCTGGACCGCTTAGGATTATTTGAATGCATGAAAGTATTTGAATGACGGCCTGAAAATGAGGAAGCAGGAGACGATTAGAAGGCTTCTGTTTTGTTTTCTTCAGAATTATTCTTGGTGCAATCTGCAAATGATTCAACACGTTGGTAATAATTCCGGACGTTATATTCCATATAATTCTGCGATTACATCTGACGTTTCTCGAGAGAAATTATTTCGACGTTCGGCGGGATCCATATTCATTTCGTTGTGGATTCTGGTAAAAAAATTACGAAAAGCACTGCCGTGAAAGCAGGAGCTTTTGAGCGCTCGTACATGCACCTTGTAGGTAGATTCGCATTTTCACAAAAAATTCTGAAACTTAGGCGAAACTCCAGACTTCATGTCAGTGCTTCAGCTGATCAATTTTTTTCTCGATAATTCGCTAGAATTTTCTACGGTTTCTATGGTTTTGGTGATGCGATCTGGACAAAATTTTGAACGTAGTTTGAATATTATTATTCCTCAGCTAGGTGCATAATTTCATTCAAATCCGATCAGTAGTTTCGAAACAATCAGGAAAAAAATATTTTGAACGGCCATATTCACGGAACCCCTAATCTAATTTAGCTCATTGATGAACGTGACCGCGATATTCGCGATCCAAACCCACCCTGAAAATTTCAAGTTCCTAGGCCTTTCCGTTCAAAAGTTACAATTATCTATACTTTCTATGGTTCTGGTGATGCGATCTGGACAAAATATTGCTTTAATATATCATTCTCGATTAAAATACAAAATTTCATCTCGATCGAATCCGTAGTTTAGAAATTATCGAGAAAACAAAATTTCAAACGACCGTATTTACGGAACCCCTAATATAATTCTGCACATTGATGAACGTGAACGCGACATTTCAGATCCACACCTATCCTGAAAATTTCAAGTCCCTAGGCCTTTCCGTTCGAAAGTTATGATTTTCTATGGTTTCTATGGTTCTGGTCATGTGATCTGGAGAAATGTAGCTTGAATATATATTTCTCCATTAGTAGACAAAATTTCGTCACGATCGAATCTGTAGTTTTGAAATTATCAAGAAAACTAAATTTCAAACGACCATATTTACGGAACCCCTTAAATAATGTTGCGATGTTGTTGTGATCACGACATTCGAGATCCACACCTATCCTGAAAATTTCAAGTCCCTAGGCGTTTCCGTTCAAAAGTTACAATTTTCTATGGTTTCTATGGTTCTGGTTACGCGATCTGGACAAAATTTCACATGTAGCTTGAACCTCCATTTGAGTGCAAAATTTCATCTCGATCAAATCTGTAGTTTTCAAGTAATCAGGGGGACAAAACTTCGAACGGCCATATTTACGGAACCCCTAGTGGAATCTGGCCCATTAACGAACTCAACCGAGGCATTCAGGAACTGAACCCACACTGAAAATTTCAAATCTCTAGGTTGTTCTGTTCGAGAGTTATCGTGCTTACGGACGGACGGCCGGAGGGACAGACTCGAATTTTCCGACGGATTCGTCATCAGTGAGTCGAACATAGTCGATTGAGACCATTTTCGGCTCAAAATTCGAAAAATACAGACATCGTGACGAAATGATATAGCCCTCGTGTAAGTAGTACGAGCGCTCAAAAAGAGGAAATAAACGAATAATCATTCATTTTCAATCCGAACGAGAATGCAGTTGAAATTTATTAAGTCTAAAGTAGTCGAAACGTGTGATTTGAATTAAGAAATAGAGGTAAGTTGAGATTTCTAAAGATTTCTTAGCCCCATAACATGTTTATAGTTGTACATTTCATAATTCGTCAAAATTTGACTACCCCTGGAAACATACGTTCATGATACGAAGGAAAGGTACCGATGGGCTCCGAAATGAGGTAAATTCGATTCAAAACATCGGCTTCCAACTTTACCACCCCAGTTTTGTAGGTTTTCAACGATCTCAAGATTGTTTTTTGATATTCTTCATTCATTCTAGCAAGTGGAACGGATTCGAAGGAAAAATTATTTATAGTTGGAAATGAGGGTGCGTAATGATTTTCGAACATTTCCCACCCTCATAACACGTTGATTTCCAGGTCTCCAAAATTCTACGAGAAATTTGTCGAAATCGAATTTCGGATGAAAATATAGTGAAATATATTAGGGCACAATACACGGGCGGATTATCCGTACAGTTCTGATACGTAGAGATTCGAGTCGAGAGATCCAGATGTGGGATTTTACACTAATAACGGACGGATTTGATACCATACACGCACTGATATATGTACGAATTTGGCTCGCCCCGTATCAGCTATGACAAATAATGCGCCCGTGTATGTCGCCCTATTGGATGAATTGAAAAATTTTATTTTTAAGACTTTGGTATCTGAGATGAATTTCATATATTATAAATAATTCTGTGATTCCATCAATTGAAGTGTCGATTTTAAAAGAGGAAATTATCGGTCAAAATTGAGTTTGATAAAACTTGAAGGAAAGATGTGCATATTCAGTACCTAGATGGGTGACTGCTTTGGCGATGAATTTGAACAATCGCGCAAAAGCCCCCGACTTTGAATCAGTGTTTTTCAAAGATTTTTTTATGAAAATCATTATAAAAAAAATTTGTGTTTTAAATATCGTATACCCTTAATCGATTTTTCATTCATTATTTTCATAAAATAATGAAATATATCCTCTATCATCACGACTTTAGTAGAGTTCATATTGAGACTCACCCAGATTACGAAAATGCCCAATTTTTCCCACTTGCTTCCAACCTTCTACGAAATCATCATAATATATCATCAGTTCATCCAAGTACTCTTAAGTACTCTTAGGTTCTATAGGAGAATATTCGGAGTTTATTTTCTTGATCTGGATTGCAATATTCAATTATGTTATCGAAATAATTTCCATATCAAAGTGGTGCTGATTCATCTCAGATCAACATAAACAACTCGAGATTCAAACCTACCCTGAAACATTCAAGTTTCTGGGTCGTTCCGTTCGAGGGTTATCGTGTATACGGACAACAAATCGTGGGGTGTCTACTCATCGGTTTAATTCTTGCGAATTCATTCTATTATCGAACAATATTTTCTAACTATCGCTGCAACGATAAAATTCACCCTTATACGGGTAGACCTAACTGTTATTCTTATGATTAAAAATTAGGGGAGTCTAATGCCTAGCGACTAATGATCTATTGTACCCCTATCTCTTGTGCTGGTGGAAGTAGTTATATCTCGGTCTACAGCCACAGTTTCAATGAGCGAGAGGTTTTCCGATTATTGATGTTCGGAAACGTTTCTTGGCGGCCTCACAACTTCGTTGTAACCTCAGAAGGTGTTACAACGAAGAAAAAGGCCGAGGAAAAGAAGAGTGTTATTGAGGTGTGAAGTGCTGCATTGACAGGAAGAGAAGAGGTCCCATTTCGAAAATCACAAATACGGCATATCGAAATATTAATGTATCTAACGTACAGAATCAGAGACATCCGATTGTGTGTCAGGAAACAATTATGACCTAATCTGGGACGGTCCCAAAGACCGACATGATCAAAATATACGGAGCGACCTGCGTTGTGTATAATTACATCTCGTACGAGGGAAGCAATTTCACTCGTACATTTATTTTAATTGAAGAATAAACCCGTAGCGAGACGACGGAGCACGTTCTAATCCCGAAACTATATACGGGCGAAATCCCTAATTTCAGGAGAGCTGAAGCCTTTTTATGGACCAGCGAAGGGGGGGACTGGGGATCGGGGCCACCCGCCCCCACTCGCTCTACTTGTTGAATAGGTCCTGATTTTTCAAACGGCAGGTATTGGATGGGATGAATAGGTTAGGGTTCGCGTCTGAAAATGTTGAAATATCGCCAGCTTTTCAGGTTATGATAGCTCCTCGCTAAGCTATGGTATCGGAGAGCCGATCGGCGATTGGAACAGCCCTCGAAAGCGAAGTCGGAGTGAAGTGTTGTAGTAAGTAGAACTGGTGCAGATGGGGGAGATGAGACTGGGAGATCGATATAATGCTTCCTGATATTCACCGCTCGTTATTTGAAAAGCCGTTGAATACTCCGCAAATGCGAATTTTCTGTGGAAAATTCACCTATTGAATTTCAATCATCTTCAGAAAAACGCTGCGAATTTTTCACAAAGGTCTATTATTTTCGCATCATTTTATTTCCCCTCTCCATGTCAGTAGCTCCTGAAGTTTTCTCCGATTGAGTTACAGCATAACGAATTTCACGATATATAAATACTTTTTCAGCACTTTTCTTCCATCCTTTGATTCAAGCATCTGGTCCTCGAGCTGGATTTCATGACGTCATTGAACTCGAAGAGATAATGATTCCATTTATACAGCAATATATTGGATGAATAGGAGACGAATGAGAATTTTCTCCATTAAATTTTTTTTTCCGAATTTTGATCATGAAAATTTCGAAAACTTCACTCCAAAGACAAACACAGCCTTCTATAACTTCGAGCCGGGCACAAGTAATTAGCAACGCTGCATCGGAGGTCCAATGATCGTGCGGACGTCACAATGATCGTTTCTATGACGAGATATTTGGAAATTCCATAGGAAAACATCATTCTTTCAAGCATTGTTGCTTGCAGAAAGGCATATGCTTCCAAAAAGATAGATCAGAAGAATACAATAACTGACAATGAACGCTCGATATTGAATTCGTGTTCTGTTCTGAATAATAAGCTAGGCAATAAAGTTGAGGACATATTGGACAATTATCAATATCGAAATATTTGCTTGATGATATATGCTGATCAGAAAGAGTCGCTGTAAAACGAAGAAATTCCTCAGGAGTTCATAAGTGGGATAAGAAGTTGAACAAATCATGAGAGATATTATAATTGATGATGGGTATCTATTTTCTCTGCGGGACATCTGTCTTGACTGGTCTATCAAAATTCCTTGATTTTTTTCGAATTGAATTGTTTTCACTGGATGAAGTTAATGCTTCGAAATCGCCTACAAGTGTTTATCAAATCAGCCAACAATATTTCCACTATTTTCATTGAAGGATTTCAAAATATTATAGTTGTGAGCATCTACTCGATTACATATCCAAAAGAAAGAATCCAAAACTCCATCATATCATTATTTATTAAAATTTGGGAGTTTAATTCGAGTTCATCTTGATCTGTCTGAATGTTCAACTGAAAAGGACTATATTATCAACTATTTGATACTTTCCATTCGTCAATTTTCAATTTATGAAAATATGCATTCGTTGAATGAGTGAGAATCTTGAATTATATCACATATATCAAATTTTTCAATAATATAATCATTTTGTGAATCCATATGATTTTGTATTTCCGCAAATTTGGAAAAAAGGGGTGAGACATATATAAAATTTGAAGATTCCCCTCTTCCAAAATTGAATGGCACAGACAACTGAATTTCCAGATGGGGTGCAATTTTTACGAGATACAGCAGACACCAATTTCCTTTTGAATTTTTCTCTTTCGGGAATTCAAACGTGGTTGAATATTCATTTGGAGAAAGAAGTGTTATTTGCAAAAACGTAGCGATCTCTTCGTGAAATTTGTAATCGGAGGAATATAAAAAACGCACATATACGACAAAAACCTCACCTTTATTTTCAGAACTTACACAGAATCAGTTCAAAACTGATCACTCACAATTTCTCTTCACATCCATCATTTATATGGATAACTTACGGAAATAAATATGACGATGACGTAAAAACCTTCAAAATCCTTCAAGACAATCCGACCCCTATCCCATGTTGCCAATTTTCTTGTACATGGCTCGGAGGTATAAAATGCTGTGACGTAAGCCAATCACATCTTGCAGAGCTTGATAGGAAAGTTTTCCGAATAAAAGAACAATTTATAAATCGATCAGGATCTTTCAGAACGTTAAGAAGGAAACGTTAATTGAAGCAATTTTTTGACAGATGAGACAAAGAGGACATTATTAAAAACCCTAAATGTATAGGTCGTTTCCCAATTCAAACAAGAAAATCATTATATTTTCAAATAGATATTTCTCGGTCGAATCGTACCAAAGCTCATAACCTCTGGACCATAATTCGCCAGTTCGAATTATAGCCGATGCCAATCCACACAATCATCGATAATCCATTTCCGCAGATAACGAAAATTACACACTTCACACGTATACTCAAAATAATTGATAGTTTGCTCGCAAAATTCGCCCGATCCAGAGGACGAGCACCCGAAAATTGTCAATTGTACCGATGGAGGTTGTCGAAATTAGGTACCAACGTAATCAAGCAGACGTCCTTGGTTCATGAACATTCAATTCCAATTCGTAAAAATGATGTTGATCTAGCCAGTTTCATCACGTCAAAAATGATTCTGCTGAAGACAATGGATCGGGTACATAATGGGGTATTCAACGTTGAAAAAAAGTTGATTGAGTTCCAGGTACGCTCATGGATCTCCGATACAAAAATTCTGAGAGAGAAATTCAATTCTTCGAAATCATAGTGTGCATCATCGATCATACTTTCCAAGAAATCAAATTCCATATTTTTAATTAGGTCCATAAAACACGAACTTCCTAGGAGAAACCAGATACATGTTAGGATGTTAGTGCTCGCTATAAACATAAAATTAGCGGGGCATAAAATTGCCGGTAACTAGCCACAATAGATTCGTAATGTGAATTACCGATAATCAAGGTCGAAGAATTCTGAAAAGCAGTGAATCGACAATACGTGTTATTTGGTTTATGGCTGCCGAAAAACCATTATGGCTTTTGGGATCATTAACAGGTCACACCATGTGTTATTATAAACTAGAAAGCTGGATTAACTGAACGTGATCATGTGATTCCTATTTATACAGGTTTCTCACTTATGCGTCTAATCAAGACGAGTTGATTTTTTTAGATTTATGACGAAGGATTGCAATTGAGGTCCATTTAATTATAATTATTTGAAGAATAATACTTGAGTGTTGAAATTTCCATAACCAAATCAAATCCCCCAACAAAAATACATTCCCTAAAACCTTGTATATCGAAATAATTAGCCGGTATTTCACTAAATGACCATTCCGATGATATATCACAAGAAGGGCGCAGATACATATAGCAGCGATGTAGCAGAGACGCTCCTCTATCCGGGGAAGTACATGAACAAAGAATATTTTCTTTGTATCAGGGGGAAGTGCAGGTATCAGTTCTACCACTGATACATGTTTGTGATATAAAAATTAAGGATCTTTTTCCTAACGAAACAGTCTGAGATAAAATGTAAATATGCGTTTTCCCCGAGTAGACTCGGCTACATTTCAGTTCTGTATCCGCGCTCTTCTCGTGATATATCTTTGTCATTGACTATTGACTTAATTTATTTAAACTTTCAGTTCAACTCTACTCCAAATTTCGTCTTTCGGTAATCTATCGAAAACTTCCTCTCCATATTAATAAAAATAAATTTTTAATCTTTTGAATATTTTCATAGAATTGGACGTCAGTTGAAGATTTTTAGCCAGTCCTTTTTATGGTTATTTTGAGGTTTGTCTCTATTTTTTCTTTATTATAAGATTCTTCATTTTACAATAAGGAAACTTTGTGTTTCATATTCAGGAGGGAAGTTGAATTGTCATAAAAAAGAGAAGAGAATTTTGGTTATCTCTATCAGATCTGATTGTAATAAGACTCCATTCGAGCAAAATCAAGGCCATGAAGGATTCATAAAATTTTGAATCTTGGAAAATAAAATTGAAAATCAATATTCATTTGGGCGCTCGTTTATATGAACTTGGGCGATATCATGTTACCCAAATGTCTGTTATTTTTGAATTTCGAGGTATGAATGCTATGGTTGAATTTATTAACGATCAAAATCCGTCGAAGGGTTTCATAGATATACAACCATCTGAATATTTTTGTATTTTACCGATTCGATGGAATTTAAACTTTGTAGTTATTTGTGAAATAACGACACGAAGGTTAATGTGAGTTTTATGAGCATCTTATCACTGTTAGAATTAAATAATATATTTTTCGAAACTTTGCCAATCGATAAAATGAGTTATATAAACATTCAGCTTTATAGCACATGAAAAAAAAAGGGTTTTTCTGATCTGGTGTTGAGAAATTTGATAATAATATTGTGATTATTATCTCTATGAAAATAAAATGGTACTATTTGTCAAACTGGTGGCCGGCTCGGTTCCCAGAATCGGTTTCCAGAATTGTACGTGATGTCAGTTAATCGAATTCGAATTTCGTATAAAAATTTCGAGAAATACCTATACCGATTCAGATGAGGAAACTGGGCACCAATATATGATCAAATTATACATCTTTTCAATAATATCAAAGCATTTCCCTCTATTTGATGAATTCAAACAAGCGTGCAAAAGCTCACGTCATTGCTTTTCAAAATTTTTTTGATTCCAGATTTTCTCATTATTAACCTCTGGAAGCTCCAGAAAAATGCCCAATTTTTTCTTCTCGGCAAATTACTGAAAGCTCTCGTCGAAATAAGAGGTTATTGCTAATAACTGGTCAGGAACTCTTAATTTTGAACAAAAGTTAAGTTTGAAAGAACCGTTTGAACCTCAGATAATTATCAAGGAAAGATAACAAATGTGGATGTTCGAGAAACATTTAATAGAAACTCATTTCAAATTTTCTTTTTCCTGACAAACATTGAAATAGATTGAAGAAGATTGATGTCTGTAGATGTGGAAATAGGGAAACTTTTCTTCTTTCGCTGGTTTGTCAAGTATGGATGAAAGCAAACGGTGATCATTTGGAGCACAATCATCTTTCTCGACGTCGATGGTGGCGATGTTGTCATGACGAAGATTCGTACTGAATTTCTTGTGATGACACGCAAAATTAAATAATCATCAAACTTGAAACCACCAAAAGGAGGCCTGAAAGATCATTCGACCATATATATAGGGAAAATATGGACCATAATCTAATTGAGTTCGTCATCACATCCATATTTGGTTTCATAGTAACTCATAAGCTAATTCAACTCCCAAAAAGTCGGACTCGAACGAAGATCTACAAAGCCTGTAATTGTTCAACGATGCCTTCATCATTTCCATATCTCGATGTGTCCTAGCAACCGAATAATTCCATTATGAAATACCAGGAAAGGATACTGATACTGACTCATAATAATCGACATATTTCTGGATATTGCAGCTGATTAATTAATCCTCTTCACGGAGCATAGAACCGAACGGCGCAGCAATTAAAAGGCCACAGGATACGCATTGCGAATTTAACTCAATTTGGGGTCGATTCGTTGTATGAAAAAAACCTGCAAATTTTACACAAAGATCTCCTCGATTCCTCAATCAAGATTCTACTGAATATCAGTTTTATGTCATTTATTTCAGTCGTCGATTAACATTCCAATTTTCATAACTCACGAACTTTTAGGTGTAGAGAAAATGCCCAGTCATTCCTCTGGTTCGCAGCCAGCGTTTCCGGATCCACATCTAATGCGAATCCACGTAAAATAATATATATAAAATATTAATAATCGGCCCTCTCGGGAATGAAAGCATAGGTATGCCAAAAGGGAAGTTCTTGTTTCATAACGAATTCAATATTGAATGTTATATTTTCAGAGGCTGTAGAATCTCATTCTCTTAGATGAAAACAATAGAGGACAAGATTTGTTTCTAGTGTAATTCGAAAGGAATAATGGGATCTGAATCAACTCTTCTGTTTTTAGCTTTTTTTAACGTAGTGAATAAGCATTGTTTACGTTCAGAATGAACCGGATTACAGCCAAATAAAAAACCATCGGAGAAATAATTATGAAGTTTCATTTTGGGCATCCCAAAACGAACTAAAAAGCTATTGTTCGTACTGAAAAGGACTGTTTCCGTTACAGCATATCTAATTATGCATTGTTTATTTTATAAAGAAAAAGCTGGAACTCGATTCCTGCTATGGAATAATTCGACAAAAGCTTTTTCATTTTTTTTTTAGTCAACGGGAATCCTCATGGAGGAACTAAATCCGATAGAGTGTTTTAGATTCCGTGCATCTATTGCCTATTAACCTTTTGATTCTTTTTGTTCGTATATCTTTCACGATATTCGTCCTGTGATTATTGTGTTACCTATGACTTTCATAGGAGAGTCTTTTATTCTTGATATTTGAAATTGAGTTAACTCTATTTCTTGGTTATATGACTGATCGAAGTTTATGATGGTGCGGACAGCACCAATCAGAAGGTCTAGCGCAGTGACGAGAAGGATTTAGCAAAAATTCTTCACTCGATAGGTGTACGCCCTTGTATCAAACGTTCGATGGAAAAGCGAACACAAAACAAATCTGTGTTGATAGAAATATCATCCTCAAATTTTCACCCCTAAACCAGAACGTTGGATGGAAGGAAATTCGTACTATACCTATCTAAACATTCATCGCCCTTATTTGGGTCGTCGCATAAAACAATCTGGCACAGTATTACGTATCCCATCATAAAACACGGAGGGCGCGACCCTAATCTCAAAAATAAACTCTATTCAGTTAGGCAAAGAAGGGTCCGAAACCGAAAGCAATTTCTTCGTGAAGCGTATTTGTTCTTTCGAAATGCGAAAGTTGTCTGGGGACGGTCTCGAAGATGTAACGCATGATTGTTTGCACGTTTTTAAGGGCTGGCCATACGATTAATCTTCCTACGGAATAATTCCAAGATGATGATTTTGTTAACCATTCGGGTTTCGTGTTGGGTGTCCCCCAAATTCATCTTATTTATCAAGAAAAAATCCAAATTCCGTAGCATCCAACGAAATATTGGAGACTGAATTCAAGAATTCCCGTGAATTTTTTGAAATAGGTCGCCAAAAGTGAAAAAACCTGCTTATTGACGAATTTGTAAATTTTTTTCAAGAAAATCCGCAGAAAGATTTCGTAGGGCCATCTCATTTTTGAGCGCTCATTCTACTTACACGGGGGCTATATCATTTCGTCACGATGTCTGTATTTTTCGAATTTTGAGCCGAAAATGGTCTAAATCGACAAGGTTCGACTCACTGATGACGAATCCGTAGAAAAACTGAGCCTGTCCGTCCGTCCGTAAGCACGATAACTCTCGAACGGAACTGCCTAGTAACTTAAAACTTTCAGGGAAGGTTCGAATCTGGAATGCCACGGTTGAGTTCGTTATTGAGCAAAATTCGATGGGGGATTCCGTAAATATGGCCGTTCGAAATGTTGTTCTCCTGATTACTTCGAAATTACTAGTTCGATCGAGATGGAGAATGACGTGTTCAAGCTACATGCAGAATTTTGGCCAGATCACATGACCAGAACCATAGAAAATGGTATTGTGTCCTTATGACACCCGATGCACAACACTGTGAATTGTTCACCTAATACTGAATTATTGAACCGAACTGAATATAAAAGCTATCTCGAAAAAGAACAATATATGCGACAATTCAGTGATTCAGCCAATATCGCAGACGAAAGGATATTGATATAATTCCATCGCAGAGCTCATTGTTCTTGGTGAACAACCCGAGAACAGCATATTCGAATTGATTTCAACCTGAACGAGAGGCTTTGACAAAAACGCAATATAATTATGATAGCAATCCCAATTGAATCGGGCGATACGAAATGAATTCTGAACCCGTTCAAATAACATCCAATTTAATCCAGCCGGTTTTTGTTTGAAGTTCAAGATTTGCGGTGGACTCCTTCAAAGACGTTTCCCTTGGTGCTTTATGACATAAATTAATTTGGCAAGTTCGGCAAACGTCTCAATATTTCAGCATGCAACGATATCTCCGACGATGTGCCAAATTGAAATCGTTTCGAAGCATTTCGGAAGGAAAACGAAAGGGAAATCCGGGAAATTGAAATATGAATAAGTCATTTTTAAATGGGGCAATCTGTTCGTTGCGTTCGGATTGAGACCTGAATAAGTTTTCATTACTGCTGCATTCTGGGTCCGGGTGGCTTCCTGCGGACTGATGAGGGCATTAATATTTAGTCTGAGGAGGTACGACAAGATCGAGTGGCTGCGACGCGGAAAATTAACGGCGTCCAATCTATTGGTTTCGCTCGGTTTTTTCGACGCGTCCAAGACGTTCCACGATAAAACGTCTCGATCCAAGCGCCACCTAACGGATTTTATATGCGCTTGTTTTATACTTCCCTCAACTTGAAATTTTTTTTTTGTAAACTTTTTTTCTCAGTTTTTTGTCTGCCTCTCTAGTGTACAGGCCAAATTTTGAAGTTATCGGGCTCAAACATGGCACGCATAAACTATGATCTCCAGAAGATGATCGAAAATGGTGAAATGTCTGAATTTCTATAAATTTTCCAGAATTTCCGATTTTTTTCGTTATTTCTGGCCCATCCTTATAAATTAGATTTTCGGACGCAACTCCATTCCAAATATGGGAATTGCGACATTGCCTAGCTCATAAAAACTACAGAAATTTTTGGAATTTCTATCATTCGTGAAATTTTTTTGTAGAATATATGTTCTTCAATGTGTTGTGTAGATTTTGACAAATTTGAAAAATATCAGAAAAATTCATCGCGCCGGTTGGTTATCATACGTAATTGAAGTTAGCTAGAATGGAAAAGAAAAGGAACATCCCCAATGAATTTTCGAAATTCCCCAAATTTTCAGATCTTTTTCGGTATTTTGGTCTGTTATATGAACTTTCGGACGAAACTCCATTCCATATTATGAGTGAAGAGACTTCCTCTAGAAAAAGTGCAACGGTGCAACATGTATGAAAATTACGAAAATTTTCTAGAATTTCTAGCATTTGTGAATTTTTTTTTAAAGAATCTATGTTTTTCAAATGGGGTCGTTTGATCCGAAACTCTGTAGATTTTGATATCAAACTCAGCTTGAAGTAGAAGTACGTAATATGTGAATTTTGCGACGTTGTAGCATGTATGCTCCATAAATTATTCTGTACTTCATTCCGGTGAATTGAAGAATATAAAAGGAATGTCTTTTTGGGAATCGCTTCGGACAAAAGTTGAAAATTTCAATTACTGCAATAATAGAAGATGGGATCATCATTTTTTACTGCCTGCAATTCGGTTAGTGGAAACAAATATAGTTCATCCGATGAATGGCATATTGAGAAAAAAATAACTGTTTATTTTCTGAAATATCCATTTGTTCTTTGTTCATAGTCCCAGTTGTTTCTTTCATTGGCGGGAATCGTTATAGAAGAGACGTATATTGATTGTGTTGGTGATAAAATAGGCATAAAATATTTACAAACAATATCCTTTTATTGACTCTGCATAGTAAATGGTTTCAATTTCAAAACCTACGTAGTTTACGACTGACTGTCTATCTCTAAGTAATAATGCAGTAGGTACTGAAAACTAAGGAATTCATCGGAGTGTATGATCTGGAAATAAAAATATAATATTCTCGAATTTCGCATGAAATTATTGTTGGTTTCAACCTTTCCAGAGGCAAATAAAAAACTGCGAATACATGTAACTATACCAAAAGGATCATCATAAAATAATTGAGTTACACATTATTCATTCATTTGGACTAATTCATTCGGAAATTATGGTTTTCATTAATGCTCACCGTAAAATAATCATTGTTGCAAGGTCAGCGGGCAATATCGCTCGACTGATAAATTTACCTGTAAAAATAAAAATTGTTAATTTACATAATTTGATGTACATCATAAAGAGATATTTTATGTATTCGAAATGACTTAATTTGAAGATCAATATATTTTTTGCATAATCCAAACTAACGTCAAAAAAAAAAATCGCAGGCTAACTGAAAAGAGCTGAGGAGAAGAGATTACATATATGTATATACTAACGCCGTCTAATAGCCGCAAACTTCGAATATAACTATAACTTTGAAACAATATTTGAGGAATTCATCGTTTTTCTCTGAACTTGAAGACAAAAAAACACCTTCCTTCTTGAGCGCCCGTTCCACTTACACGAGGGCTATATCATTTCGTCACGATGTCTGTATTTTTCGAATTTTGAGCCGAAAATGGTCTCAAACGACTATGTTCGACTCACTGATCACGAATCCGTCAAAAAATTCGAGTCTGTCCGTCCGGCCGGCCGTATACACGATAACTCTCGAACAGAATGTCCTAGGAACTTGAAATTTTCAGGGTAGGTTCGAATCTCAAATGCCGCGGTTGAGTTCGTTATTGGGCAAAATTCGCCCAGGGGTTCCGTAAATATGGGCAATCGAAATTTTGTTCTGCTGATTACTTCGAAACTACTGATTCGATCAAGATGAAATTTTGCACTCAACTTCCGAACGAAAAAGCCTAGGGACTTGAAATTTTCAGTATAGGTGAGGTTCTGGAATGTCGTGATGACGTTCATCAATAAGTTAAATTAGACTGAGGGTTCCGTAAATAAGGCCGTTCAAGATATTTTTTTCCTGATAATTTCGAAACTACTGATTGGATTGGAATGAAACTTTCACATAGATGAAGAATAATATATTCAAACTACATGCGAAATTGTCCAGATCGCATTACCAAGACCATAGATACCGTAGAAAATTCTAGCGAATGACCAAACAAAATTTTCTTCTTTCTGCGGAAAATGCGAATCTTCCTACAAGGTGGATGAATGAGCGCTCAAAAGCTCCTGACTTCACGACAGTGCTTCTTGAATTTTTTTCATTAAAATAATCACACGAATCTCCACACAAAGTTAAGTTGGGTCAAACAATACCCTCTGAATCAACAGCGAATAAGTTCAATTTATCATAAGTTTATATATTTTCTCAATTTTTAAATAGCCGATTTTTATATCAATATAATATAAGAAGTTATTCTTGTTGTATGTACTGATAATAATTATCACACCAACTTATTTTCTCAAGGAATTTTGCGTAACTTATTTCGGAATTCCACCGGAATTATTCTTGAAAAATACTAGCGATCTATCTTCGAAATCTAGTAATTCCAATATACTTAATAGAAATTCCAAGCAAATAATAAAGCAAATGTGTATTCAGCCTTTTCTTTGATCTCCCATACCTCCAATAAACTTATTAGAACTTTACCGGTAATATGCCTATATCTATCACATGATCCCTGTCAGTTTAATCTCTTGCAGAGGAAAAAATAATAAAATTTCATATAGCATTGAAAATCAACAAAACTTCCATCTCGGAGTCGTCTTCTCTGAGTACTTATTGAATTAAGACAGAGGTTCAGAATTTCGACAGATTCGGGTAGCTCAATTCAACACCAATAAAACACAATAGAGAATAAGAATAGTTTTCAACAAAATGATTAAATATACAGAAAATATGGAAGAAAGAAAAAAAAATTTTTTTCATGCATGCTTTACCTCTTTAATATTGTTATATGCCATGTTTGATTCTACGAAATAAAGGAAATCCCGTTTATTCATGTGACAGTTATCTCACATAAGTAATTCAACCTCATCACGCACATCTAACATTTTGTTAGCTCTTTCCGTCATAATGTGAGAGAGCGAAACTTATTATTCACGCCTTTTGATGGTGTTTCGGCATTTTATTACCCCCTGAAAAATTACTGTTCCTCATTTCGAGTCGTAAAAGCACCAGTTCCCATTTTAATTTTAATTAACTAATAAATTGGACGGGGGAGTACATTTTGGAATTGTCGAAATATGCTTTATGAATCAATAATGATTGCGGAAAACTGTTGCCACCGGGTGGAGATAGTTGATATCAGCATTGTCCATCGGCTTGTTCATCAGTTTTTTAATTTCTTCGAAATCTTCAAAACCCATGAATGTAGGAAATTTGTCTCAAACTCATGTGGTACTGGAAAAAAAAACAACATATCCGAAACCAGAGGCTGAAATACAGTTCCCAAACTCCTTTTGATCAGTTCACATCCACATCAGGATAAGGTTGAGCACCAGTTAAGCCATTTCTCAATTAATATTCCTCAAATTAACAGCTGAGCCAGACTCAGAATCAACAGTTCTCCATTCTCAACGATCAGTTAATCAAAACTGTTCTGACCTAAAGAACTGTCGGCCCATATTCAACTGGTGGTAGCCTGAATACTACGAACTGGGGTGACCTAACTCCGTTCAACAGTTTGCAGTGACGCTGCCAAGCTTTCGCACGCGATGTCTCATGTACGGTCAAAATAAAAGTATTTTAGTTGTGTCCGGATGTCCCAAACGAACAATGCTTCATTTATTCATGAGGGGAAACAGTATGTTTGGGTGCAGGACCGTAATTCCTCTGCACGCATGGAAAGGAACATTTCTGACTGAAATAATTGGGCGTACATGGATTCAGGGGGAATTTGAGGAATGGCGTACCAATAAGATTTAAATATTATCATTAGAAGGTAACATCGCGTTTTTCCATCTTCAGAATCAGCAATTCGTTTGTTAGATCATTATTTCTGGAAAAAATACTAGGTACTATCTCCAAACTGATGAGGGTGGATACATTTTTAGGAATTTCTCTTCGAAGTAGATATTCCAGAATAAATTCCCGAAGGAATGTTTCAGTATGAACACTGAAATTTCGAAGAATCGAAGAAAATAATGATGAGCTTTACAATCTGGCCAGAGATTGAAGTAAATGCGAAATAAAAAGATGCCTGCTGGTAGAAGTAGTAAAACAAATTCCAAGAACAATTCCAGACGTTCCCCTTTCGATATTACGCAATTTCCTCGAGGTACAATGATTCCTTATTTGATGGAATTCATTAAAATATTCACACTGAAAATAATTATTATTGACTTTTATTCCCTACCGTTTATTACAAAACATATCGTCAGAAACCTATTGTGCAACCACTAATTGCTTCTCACTCTAAATATCGAAAGTGCCTGAAGATGGCACCCGTAGGAATTGCAGATAATGATGAGTCTTGACGTTTACTGCTTTGCCAGCTAATTCGCGATATCGCGTGATGGTGCTTCGGATGGTAAGCAACTAAATACCTTATCGCATGTGATGCGAGTTATTTTTCGATCGGAACTGCTATTTGTGGGATTATTCCATAACCTCATTGTGTAATGCATCAGTCAGGACCTCAGGTGATGGCTTAATTTTGAATTTAAATCAATATTTGAAAAATATCAGATTACTCAATGATGATATCTCAAATGGAGGTTTTTGGTTGGAATTTGATGAAAACCTGCTGTATAAATTCTCGAACGAAAAACTGAACTAATTGACAGCAATCCAGAAAACTCCCGAAGTTCCTTGTCAGAAACAAATCGCAAACACACTAAATGCCCGACCTGTATTTCAGGAAAGTTTCCTTCTTGATGGATATTGGCAAAGTTCCCGCGGTAGCAACACTATTCGCTAGTAATATCAATATCACATTTATCGACTAGTGAGTAAACTGAGATTCAATAAAACACTGGCGAGAATATATTTATAGGATGAATTTGTATCTGGGAAAGAAATTCGGGGCGGATGTTTGAAATATCGTAAAAGAGTAGTAAAAATTTTATCGTACATGGTGCGCCATAATTTTTGTGTCGTAAATCTTTCAGAATTCAAGTTGACTGTTATCTTGCCCTGCCATAATTTGTTTGGTTAATTACGACTGGTATTTCCGAACGATTTATGGGTGCAAATGCAGACTGAAGATCAACGTGAGCGACATCGAAAAAATATATTCGGAAACAAAATTTGGGTCATTACTTTTACGCAATAGTGCAAACAAGGGTTTTCTTCACTTGAAAAAAAGAATTGGTACAGCACAAGAGATCATGGTGCAGGAAGTCGCCCTTCGGGCGAAACGACCACCTCTGGTCTAAATCTTAAACTTTGAGAATCCTGATTAAGAATGAATAAGTTTGGAATGTTTCCCAGACATTAATCAATATTCCTTGGTGAATATTTATTTTTTTCATCATCTATCAATATCAACCTCATCCAACTACTTATCTCTCTTTCTTGCCAATCTATGTCATCTACCAAAAAGAAAGTTACCAAAAATTAATCAAATTCTTTCCCAATTTCTATTGGATGTTCACGCAGGTAATCTTGTCAGGTGCTTGATGTATACTCAAACGACTATCGTCTAGGTCTAGCGTATGCTTTTTTTGACCAGAACTGGTTCTCGAATTCTTTGAATTTTCAGTGAATTAGAATGATTGCCTCGAGGAAGTTCGACCAGCCTCATGAGAATCCGTTGAATAATGATTCTTCTAATGCACATGACAACGCAACTTATGAATGGAAAAACACATAATATTTTTGTATGTATTCTTCGAGGCATTTTTACGTCATATTTTGACAAGAAACCTCGACAAATCCGCAACAAAATCATACTGTATATTGGGTTTAATTCCAAAACATCCAAGAAATACGTTCTATAGTGCAGGTATACTCTCGGGTATACTGGAAGTTGATTCATCTCCACTTTAAATTTCTTCCCATAATTTTGAACCCTCAAATTACAGCTATTATTCTTACAGCCGGTATCATAAAGTTTTGGGGTTTTTCGATCGAATATAGGGGATGAAATGATAGGTACACCTGCTCCCCCAAACAAAGAGTTATATTTTCCAATTTACACAACTCAGCGGAAAGAGTTTCAACGAGTGTCACCGCCATAAACAAAAATACCCTACACAAGTTCGAACGAGTCAAAGTTCCCGTAACATCATCCCCTAGCACCTCCCTCACGATTCATCATCACCCCCCAGGAATAATGCAGAAACAGGTGGCTCGAGGCTGAAGATAATGGAATTCATCTGAGCAGAGGACAATATTCTCTCGTAAGGAGTATCGCAGTCTCGGTTATTATCTTTAACAATCATTTTATGGTACATACGCTATCAACCCATACACCCACCTCGTCTTGTTCATGACTCATTGACTGGGGCAACTTCAGACAATGAGGAATTGCTATCAGAGGCGTACTTGCCAGTGTAATCCCGAACGCTTCTACTTTGATAACACGAAACTTGGAGAAACACCAATATGAGGATAATCGCCTCGAGATCTTTGGCCATAATTTCAGATGATGAATTTTCTACGTACACTTTCAAAGGAATTGTTACATTAACGACAAGAGATCATCTGCTATTTGTGCAATGTAATCAGATTTTGAGATTTGGGTTAATTCATCGAACAGATCTTGTGACTGTAAAGAATTACCCTTAAAAGAAATGAAAAGGAATATTTCACCGAATTTGTCAAAATTATTGATGAAAATAAACGGAATTTTTTCCACGACCCGAATCCATTTTTGGCGCATCTCCTTTTTTTCCACTCAGCAAGCAGAGAAAACCATGAACCACTGATTTTGCCGCCGATTATTCCTTAGATGGAAAACCCAAATTCTGTGAACCCAACCGGCCATCAGTGTGACAAATAATATCATTTTATAAAAACGACACTTCAAGAGATGGAATCACAGAATTATATTGTATATATCAAATTATTCAACAGCAAATCAGAAAAACTCAAAACTGTGAAGCTGAAATTTCATAAACCTCATTTTGAGTAAGTAAGTAAGTATGTAATCCCTTTATTTCATATATTACAACTAGCTCTAAGGTATACGTCCAATTATATTGTAGTAAACTATTCAAACCAGTGGAATGATTATTAACCCTAACATTACCCTACCCTAACCCTAACCTTGATTTTTTTAGTGTTATTCCCCAGTTCTCAAACAATTTCTTCAGTTTTGGGCATCACCCCTCGCACGTTATCGCTATGGTCGAGAGATCGGTGTAGTGGGGACCCGATGTCCTGTCGTCGATTTGAGACCCGTGTTGCCGCGTGGATAATTATCACTCTTGGTCATAAATAATAAACAAATAATTTGCAATACAAAAATATTGCAACTATAAATTGAGATATAAACTATCCTATCTTTTAAGTTGGATACAACTGCACCCAGTGTGCAAAATTTGATTAAAATCGGTTCAGTATTATAGGAGTTCATTCCGGACAAACAACATGACACGTAATTTTTATATATAAAGATTACAATACAGTGATTGTGAAGATGAAATTTGTCATACAAAATAAAAAATTACACACAATAAAACAAATTAATTGAATGGTGTAACAGTGATATCATCTACAAATCTACACATATTCTATTCTTGTCAAAAATTACATTCGAAGTACTCTGATAAGCAGTATGGCTTCAAATTCAGCAGAAGTTGTTCAACCTGTCTTTTGAATATACTTCCGTTATTTATGGCTTTAATTGTTGGGGACAACTTTTTAAAAGCTGATGTACCCGAATATAAGCATCCTTTGTCGAATTTTGTTAATCGGTGTTTTGAGTAGTTATAGTTCAAATTTCTTTCGCTTCGTGTTATGATATCGCTGATTGAATTCTTGTTCTTGAACAAAAATACATATATTAATTTCGTACAAATAAAGCCCTGTTAATGTAAAGATGTTATTTTCTCGGAAAAAAAATTTCAACAGAATTCTCAATGTTTCAAATTCAGTCTGACTCTACATTCTACATTTCATTTATGCCCTAATGTATGGACTCAAAAATTTCTGCAGGATATGGCGAATAGTTTCTGAGATACCGAAGTTTTTATCAAGAATTTCTCTAGTACTACGATTCTCATGAAATTTCACATGAACCGTCGTTATTTCACCAATAACAACAAGGTTTCAATTCGATTGCATCGGTATTTTCCGAAATATTGAGAAAAACAATTCAGATAGCCATATTATTATCTACGAAGCCCTTCCCCTGATTTCGCCTTTAACGAATTTGACAGGCGCATTCAGACCCCGAACGTAAGTATTTTAATTGAAAAATTGAAGCTTAATTTTCTTTCAATCTGAAGTTTTATCGAAACTTTATCAGTCATTAATTTCATCCAAAATCTTGCTATAATACCAAAATGCATTTTATAAATTTTTTATTCTTGTTTGACTGATGGCAACACGATGTGCCGGATAAATTCAATTTGGACCGAGATAAAATCAAAAGTGCTTTCATAAAATTACCAAGAAAAACGGGAAAAATATATTCTCCCACAAAGTGGTTGAAATAATTTAATATTATAGCTGTTTTTTTATACAATTTGCGTAAGAGTTATCATATGAACAGATTTCG
This sequence comes from Aphidecta obliterata, assembly GCA_963966015.1. Lineage (NCBI taxonomy): Eukaryota > Metazoa > Arthropoda > Insecta > Coleoptera > Coccinellidae > Aphidecta > Aphidecta obliterata. The sequence continues at coordinate 18,628,165 of OZ014433.1, read as the reverse complement.
AGAAAATGAGACCACTGCAATCGGTAATTTGATCTAAAATAATTCAGACGCCAAAACGAGCATTCTTATATGCGTTTGGCTGAAAATATCCCACTCGCGAAATTTTGTTTAATTCCTTGCGCTCGTTCACCTCGTAGCTGAATCATTCATTGTTATGTTTGCCTTTGTTTCGCCAAGTGCTTGAAATTCCCATTGCCGATAACGAAGTTAAAAAGCGTCAAATATCATCGTGCTCAACACAAAACACGATTCCGTGCCTTGTGAGGTATGAATGAACCTTATGTTCGGGCAATTTTAAGGTACTACAAGCTTAATACAATTTAGATAAGGTGCGGCAGCCTTATCTGAAGTAACTGCGATTTTAATGCAGTAATTGAACAAGCGGATAGACAATCGGAAAGTGATGTTATGTATAGGTCTTTCATGTGCGATAATCAATTCGAAAATTTAAGCTTTGTGAATGTGGGAATTTTTTCAGATTTTTTCACCCAGTAGTTGGAAAGAGAAAAAGGGCATGAAGTGTTTTTCGAATTTCACCCAATAGATTCTCAATTTTGAAAAGTTGTGAGAGTTTTTGTTCTGTTTCAAAATTTTCAGGGGTTCAAGGGAGGCTAATATCTTTGCTTCATATAATGTCCTTATTCAAAATGATAATTTAACAAACCGTTCATAATAGTAGGTAACTGCTAATTCGATTAAGACTACTCAATATCATCAGGCGTGAAATTGGTACATATCACACATCTCTTTGAATGGCGCGTTCTAGATGTTTAACATTTTAACATTTCATTCACCTTTAAATCTAACTGAACCGCATCTTCCGAATATTTTTTCAATGATAATAATTATCGCGAATGCAAGGAATATGGTAAATTTGGAACACTATAAAATTCCATTGAAAAAAAAGGCGCAAAAAACGCAACAGAAAAATTTTAGGTGATCACTCAACCAACTTTGTGGGCATATTGATATTGAATTATTGATAGTATTTTAAACCGAAGTATAATGTTGCAGCATTCATAATATTCTCAATAAAATACTGAAATATTTGAAGGAAGGTTCCTCAAAGAGCAGGATATTGTTCCATTTAGTTGATTCGATACTACTTAATCATTTAAAATCGAATCAATGTGATCGGAAAACCAGCATCTTCGAAAATAACAATGAGTAACCCAAGGTTGTATCAGGTGATATCACCTGTTCATTATTCAAAGCCACATTTGAGGTTAAGCCAAGCTGAACTTCCTGAAGACTCTTTCACACCCTTACCTTTATACGATAATTCAATGTTATATCCAACGTAGAAGCTTCAATTAATCCCTGAGACAACTTTGTTCAAACCACACAAACTTATATTTATTAATCCTCTAGATAATCACTAAAAAACAGAATAACAAACAACACAAACACAATTAAGCCGTATTTTAACTCGCTCAGTCGCGTATATTGTGTATCCGCATGCTTCTTAATTCTTAAAGTATCGACGCGCCACTCTCGCTTAGCGTAAGTCAGTCGAACGACAACGCACGAAACCTATCGGAGCCGAACGAACACAAAACTACCTGTATATTATAACACAAACAAAATTGGGAGGTCGAAGGATATATCGCGCTCAAAGGTGAACCGATGGGTGGAATTTTTGTTGCGTCTGATGATGGTACATGGACGGTCTGGGACATAGAAATTGGGGGACCAAAGTGGGGACTGGTTGAACTTGAATCTTGGGATTGTCGGTTTCACGAGACTGAGTCAGAACGAACAACACTGCCACTTCTCGTTGGAAATTTGATACGAGTGGATTAGCGAACGCTCAGTCCGGACAATACACTTGAGGGGAAATAGGAAAATCATGATATCCTCTTCAAATTCATTCCAACAAATTTCTCCAAACTTGGCGGCAGATGTGCCATGTTCAAACGAGGCATAATCCTAGGAAGGTCACCTGTCCTAGGCCTTCTTGATTAGTCGTTCGGAAGAGAAGTTCGCACGTGCAAACCTGAAAACTCTTGCGCAGTCGTCCCCTATCATTTATTCTCTCGGCGTAGCCCCAGACTTGCGCAGATAAATCATCTCCTCTGGAAATATTTCAGTGAATCATAATCATATTACAAGAATAAATGGTCATAAAGAAGATGCCTACTTCTGCGAGAGCAACGGATTTTTCTCAAGAAGGGCATTATATCAAACTCTTTCGTATGTCTCAGATATGTCAAGGGCAATGATGACACATATATCGAAGAAAATTTGCATAGGTGGAGCTCTCCGATGAATTCCGACCATTATTCTGTCGATCAATAAAGATTACATCGATTTATCCCGCCAGTCTGAGCAGTGAAGCACAAATATATTACTTTCTTGGATGAGGAGACGACAAACGAGTGATGTCATCGTAAGTGCGCTTGATTGCTAAGATCAACATTATTCTATTAACCCACGCCCAATTATGGAATCGTCGGTCACATTTTCGAGCATTCGACCAATTAACAGCACTTCGGATCTATTAGTATCAATCTAACAAAAGGTTGAACCGTGAAATACGTAGAAGTTGAGTTTGGAATAACATCAGGCTATCGAGGAATTGTTAATATAATCGAATGTGGTACATAATAAGTACTTCTCATCATTTCTGGGAAATTAATGAAATTTTTTTTGTCGTATGCTGGGAATACAACAGAAATATAGGTAATGAAAGCAACATCAGACAAGACAAAAAAATGTGTACTTTCACCAGAATAAGAAAAAACCTCACAGAAAACAAAGGTGGCCTTTTTGGAGCGCTCATTCTACTTACACGAGGGCTATATCATTTCGTCAGGATGTATGTATTTTCCGTAAATATGGTCGTTTGAAATTTTGTTTTGTTAATGATTTCAAAACTACGGATTCGATTGTATTTCATTGGAGAATTATATATATTCAAGCCACATGCAAAATTTCGTCCAGATCGCATGGCCAGAACCATAGAAAACATAGAAAATTATAACTTTCGAACGGCAAGGCATAGAGACCGGAAATTTTCAGGATAGGTGTAACGTTCATCGATGAACAAAATTAGACTAGGGGTTTCGTAAATATGGCCGTACAAAATATTTTTCTCCTGATAATTTCGAAACTACCCATTGGATTGGAATGAAATTCTGCACATAGTTAAAGGATAATGTATTCAAACTAAGTTCTGTCCGTCCGGCCGTCCATCCATGTACACTATAACTATCGAACGGAACAACAAAGAAACTTTAAATTTCCAGGGCAGGTTCAAATCTCGAATTCCGCAGTTAAGTTCGTTATTGGGCAAAATTCGACCAAGGGTTGCGTAAATATGATCGTTTGAAAATTAGTTTTCACGATCATTTCAAAACTACGGATTCGATGGTAACGAAATTTTGTATTTTAATGGAGAATGATATATTCAAGCTACATTCTTTTCAGATCGCATAACCAGAAGCATTTTAAAATTCCAACGAATCATTGAATGAAAAATCCTTGTATTTCTGTAACAGCTGCTTCGCCATAATTGACAAAGAGCAGCTGTCATTTTTTGACACCTGTCAAAAATTTCTTCAATTCGTTTCTGAAACTGGAAAATGCGAATCTTCCTACAAGGTCGATGAACGAGCGCTCAAAAGCTCCTGACTTCACGGCAGTGCTTTTTATAATTTGTGATTTCGAATTTCGCGCCACAACGCCCATGACACGTCATGGATATTGTGACTAGATCGCTATACAACATTGAGAGTTAGGATGCGTCTGGATAGTTATCTCATTGCTTTGTTCGTGAAAAATTCATACTGACACTCCTACCAAGTAATTTGTTTACGTTCCACAAGAGAAAACATTGCGAAATAAATAGTAAATGTAGGCATGTGACGTCATTCGTTCTATTGGGTGATGGTAGGTATATTTTATGCTTTTCCTTCAGGAAATATCCTGTCGATCCTCATTCATGAAATGAGTAGGTACCTACTCGATTTCTCGAATTTTTCTAGAGTTTCATTTCAGGAATTCTTTGTGAGTTTTATCACACAAATTGTCAAAGAAATATGTCTACCAAAAATCAGGAGGTGTGTGTGATATATAATGGAGACGAAATTCGATTTATTTCTGGAAAAAAAACTCGTCTTTAACATCTGTGAATACCGCTCTACTATATCAAGACATAAGTGGTAATTCGTCAATTTCAAATATTCATGAGCACACTGTTCTGTGCAAAATTAAACCTGCCTTCCTTTCCTATTCTTATTTCATCTACTCCGCATAGTACATCTTGAACAACACAAAGAAATCCATCAGGTGATTTGAGGTTAATCCATTATTAATGCATTATATCTAGTCAACAGGGAAATCCCATGCAAAAATTTCTGATGATGTAGTGATATTCAGCGCAGTTCCATGTACCGTTTATGTTTTATTTATAACCTGCACTTCGGGTTATATAGAGGCCATCGTTTTCATTTCCTGTTTACTTTTTCCAACAACAATCTATTGGTATCATTCGGAAAAAAATTCTTCAACCACAATAAAGCGAAAAAAAATAAGATTGATACTTTTCTAATTACAATTTCTGGATAAGAGGAGGATAAAACACAACAATAAACAAATTGGCCCCATCAACTTATATTTAGATAATTCATTAGCACTGCTTTTTTTTTTCAATGTATCTCCTCCCGGCGGACCTTCTTGGTGAGAGCTAACTGGCCACAAAGTCCATTCTTTCAGATTTTGCCCGACAGAAACATTAGTTCCTATCGCCCATCTTGTGAGTGGTTGCAAAGTATCACTGAAGGATCTGTATGTAACTAAACCATACTCCATTAAGTCTTCTTTTGGTTCAACCCCAATGAACATACCAACAACAGCTGAAACTTCGATGTTATCCTCTTTTCCCATTTCACACAATAAAGGACTTCCAATATCCTCGACAATTTTTTCGCCATCCTTCCATTCAACCAAGATCTGTCTCTCTGGTATATGTCTGGTAGAGTGTACTTGGGAAGAGCCGAATTCTAAGTTCAATTGGCTGAGATTTCGATAAGTTTGAGTGAAAGAACCCCAACCCAAGCAGTAGCAATGGGTGAAACTCGGATTCTCAGGATGCGTCAGAAGAACTCTCGGTTCAAAAAGATTGTCTATTTCGTATGGATTCTTAATTCCATTATTTTTGAGGCTTCTTTTAGGTAATTTTACGATCTCTATTTCTACTCCATACTTTTGGAGAACGACAAAATCCTGTAGATCTTTACATTTCATTGTGAAATCTTCATAGACCAAATACTCGAAGGAAGGTTTTTCCTTTCGTGTTATTGATATTTTAATGTTTTGATCGTGTATTACTTCGTCGAAGCACCTCTTGGAGGTTAAGTAGAAACACTCTTCAACGAGCATGATCGCAGTACAAATTTTCCAATTTTGCTGTTTCGGAACATATTGTGGAGACACTACCACTAGATAAACGTACGAATAATCCTCTAGCTTTTTCGGAAGATTTTCGTCTGATATTGACAATGACAAAAATACTATTGAGGAAAGATTCACTAGGCGAAACATGTTTCGGGTTTATGTCAAGAAGTGTCAAAAGATGTGGATCTAAATGTAAGAAATTGTTTACAATGCCATTTTCTTCTTCTTCGGCTGAGATGTCCACAGCTCCATCGTTACTCAATTCGAACGGGTCAGGAACTTAGCGGACACCTTTCATTAGCCCTGTGGAATGTTGAATCCTACACTAGTGAAAATGGCTTTTTCGTGGTTCAGATATAATTACAGTTATTTCAAAGAACAAAATAAAGTAACTAACTCGAACGGTTGGTATACACAAAGAAGAACAAAAACAGAGAAACAAAATAACTTGAAATCAAACTTCAGGACAACGCCTTTCGATCTCGGTTCTTCGTGATATTTCACAGGCCACAGGGTCCATGTGGCAGGATCTCCGGTGATGGAAACATTAGTTCCTATCGCCCAATGGGTTATGTAGGAGAACTCGCCCATAAACGACCGATAGCAATCAAATACATGGTTTAAGGAGCTGTTCCCACCCATGAACAATCCTATGATAACTTCTACATCTCCACGTTTCCGGACTTTACATACCAGAGGACTTCCAAGATCTTCCACGTACTCCTCATTCTTTTCCCTCTCGAACCAAATCTCGCTGAAGAAGAATCCTGTATTGGGATCTCTTGTGCCTGGCAACATGGAACTTATTTTGACTTTTCGTAACTCTGAGCCTTCTAATTTTTCGAAGGAGTCCTTGTTTGAGAAAAAAGTTCCCCATCCCAAGGTGTAACAGTCGCTGATTAAGGGGCTATTTGGTATGGTAAGCAACACCCTAGGAGGCAGGTTTGCTTCATCTTCGAGGAACGGGGGTTGGAGTAGTTGTGGTTCATCAAACCTCTTTACTTTGTGGCGATCTATGAAGTAAGATTTGAACTTATTGGATCGCTTCATTCTTGAAGAGCTGGAGTCTAATGTAGTTTTTCTTTCATATGTTAGGACTTGATCTTGCGAGGTGGTTGTTATATTTGGGGTCGCCTGGGTTGTTGTGTTACTTACAATTATATCCTCACTTGTTGACGTTGGTAAAACAACAATCTCAACTTCAAATTCCTCAGCCTTCTCAATAATAACATAGTCTGAAAAGGTTTCCCACCAAAGAACGAATGGTTCATAAACTAAAGAGGCAAACTTCAGATATTTCTTCTGGATCAATGCTGCTTTTATTTCTAGACTATTAGATGGTTTGTCGAAGCATGATTTTGGAAGAAGGTAGAATTCATTCTCAACCAGTTCTGTGGCTGCACAGAATCGCAGTTTCTTCTGACCAGGTACAAATCCTCTGTTCAAAACAGCAATGAATAGATAAGGATACTCTGTTTCTGCCAAGAATCCAAGGCAAATAGGAATGAATGTTGAGTAAAGCACACTAAGAAACAATTCCATCGAAGAACATGGAAACAGCAAGAATCAAAAATTGACGTTTTTCTTGAGGTATTGTAACCAAAGAAACAAGAACTTGATAGAAAACTGAGAAAGCATAGAAGAACTCAGAAACTGGTGTCAGATCAGATGTGTCAAATATCTGCTTCGAAATACATCGGTTTATTTCTTTTGATTCTAACCAAAAATGCTTGGCTTGAAACGGCTGACGAAATAGAATATTCAGAAGTGGTTCTCATTCTACTCTTACCAGATATAGAGACGAGTCAAAAAACCACCAAGTCATGTGCTGGTTCTATGATAAGCTTCAGCCATTTTCTCACTCTTGCACGTTGTGCAGATCAAGTGCGGAAAAAGGGTCCACATGGAAAGGTATTCAGTGACAGAACAGGTATAGAAGTACAGTCGAAACAAGTTCTTCATTTGGATTGGAAACACCACAAATTTTATGACGGTGAAGAAGTCCACAGGGATCTTGCTATAGTCCAAATAGAAGATCCCATAGGATACAGTAACTCGAGTGTTACCATCACCAACTACTGTCCCTCATGCTTTAACGATTGTTATACAGTTGGATGGGGCACATTTCAAAAATCTCATGATAATCTCGACAATATGAGGCAATCGAAATTCGGAACTACTCGAATGCAGGTGCTTCGAGAAGACCTGGTGAATGGCTCTACATCTGATATCACAGCCAAGAGACCTAAAGGAAATGGGACTCTTATAGTGGACCTTGGAAGTCCGCTGTTTTGTCGACAGAAAGTTGGGGAGAAACTGTATACCGGTTTAGTTGGAGTTTTACTGGAACAAGTAAATGATGATATTTTTAAATATAGGTCATTGAGGGGTTTGATGACTTGGACTAGCAACAGGGCTATGGGGGCACTAATAGCACCAGATGGAAAGCTTGATGGAGCTCTCGTATGTACGCACACGGACTGTGACACGCATACAAGTGGGAAGAAGGCTCTTGGAAATCTGAAAAAGCAAGATGCGAACGGAACCAGTACACCTTCTAAGTTCACGTTTCTTCAACCAATGATGTTTATGTATTTCTCAATAAAAGTTGTAAATTTTTAGAGTACTTATTTTTATCAAGTATAGCATTGAAAATGCAATATACCCAAAAAAAGCTCCAAATTGTCCATCCAGCTAATGATTGTTTGATGTGACTCAATAAGGAATGACCTTTGTGTTTTGAAACAATTCGGCATTCACAATACTTCAGACGTATGCAACTTCAGTTGATAGGTGTCATTTTTTCGACCTGTACCTTCTGAACAAAACGTTTTTTTGGAAATTACCAAGGCACAAAAATTCAAGGAATAGTCCAGAGACGAATTTCTCCCGAATGTTCAATAAACACCCTGTGTAGCTAATGTAAAGAGAATGTAATCAGTTGCCACGATCTTCATTGTTAAATTGCACAGAATACGACCGTTCGAAGCACACGATAACGAATTCCGAATAATTTTCTACACCCCATATCTGTTTAACAAACCTCCCCGTATTAGGGGTACCTCTCCACAACAACACGATAATGAACTGCTGGCGGAAGAGTTGAACCCCCCTCGTTTTCATTGGACGTTTAGGTTGGTGGTCCAATTAGAACGATATTAAATGACCGCATTCTGTTCCATTTGGTCCCAGAATGATGTGTCAAAAAGCTTTTAGCTGGAAACATGTGGAATCATCATCGGAATTTCATTAGCTAAGTGAATAATGTTATACAATTGAATATTCATGGATCCACATACGTTATCTCTGTTCAAAGGGGTTTTCCTGAGGTATGATTTTGTTCAGATGAAGAATTCAAGGTGCGAATTGTAAACTGAAATCCACAATTGAGTTCTTTTATTGATATCCTTACATCTTCGAAATTTTTCAGAACAGTAAGGGTCGATTCTAGACGATGTGAATAGTTACTAGAAATGCATTTCTGTGATACACTGTGAGCTATGATTTGTCTTACAGATCTGTAAATATTCACGGGTGCCCAAGAGTTGGGATAAGCTTACAGGAAAATTATGTTTTACGTCATTTTACATGTTTTCAGTGAAGATAATTCCGAAAAAATTAGTTGACAACAACAGCTTTCATTGACAGGCATTTTTGAGCGCTCGTACTACTCACACGAGGGCTATACCATTTCTTCACGATGTCTGTATTTTTTCGAATTTTGAGCCGAAAATAGTCTGAACCGACAAGGTGAAAGGTAAGAATTTGGAATACAAGGTGAGATAAGGGCACATTTCATTTCGAACTATCAATAAAGTGACACCCCCTTTCATTTAATAGGTGGGAACTTATATCAAACTAGTGAAAGTATAATATTTATCTTAGGTTTCCACCCTTCTAGGGGATAGTGAACTATGGCTTTTAATCCTTTCCTCAGTATCTCGAGAGAAAGCCTTCGATATACTTTTGACATTTACCAGGAATATCACAGAAAGAATCAATAAAATCTCTAAAAGAATATTAAGATGTCCTTTCAGTTATCGTAAATTTATTTATCACCAAAGATAATTTATGGATGTTCTTCATAATACATATAACGAAACAGTGAATTTAAAAATTTCAATTGAAATTGAATGCAAGCAGAAAATCGAGATTTTTTTCGTCGTATAATTTTGATTTATAATTCCTGAAAAGATTCCTCCTATTTCTCTAGGACGAGAAACTGGTTTTGAAAATATTCGAAATAATAAATGAATAAAGATTTGATCAATTTATGGCTGTTTTTTTGTTAAATACAAAACGTGTCATTGATTTTTCTCGAAGTAGAAAATGACCAAAAATGAGGTTATATCTGAAAAGCAAATAAAGTTGGGTTGCCAGTTCTTTCCCTTTTTGAGCGCTCGTACTACTTACACGAGGGCTATATCATTTCGTCACGATGTCTGTATTTTTGGAATTTTGAGCCGAAGATGGTCTCAACCGAAATGAAATTTGGCACTCAAATGGAAAATGAGGTGTTCAAGCTACATGTGGAATTTTGTCCAGATCGCATGACCAGAACCATAGAAACCATAGAAAATTGTAACTTTTGAACGGAAACGCCTAGGGACTTGAAATTTTCAGGATAGGTGTAGATCTCGAATGTCGTGATGATGTTTATCTATGAGCAAAATTATACAAGGGGTTCCGTAAATATGATCGTTTGAAATTCAGTTTTCTTGATAATTTCAAAACTACAGATTCGATCGTGACGAAATTTTGTATATTGATGGAGAATAATATATTCGAGCTACATTTCTCCAGATCGCATAACCAGAACCATAGAAACCATAGAAAATCATAACTTTCGAACGGAAAGGCCTAGGGACTTGAAATTTTCAGGATAATTGTGGATCTGAAATGTCGCGGTCACGTTCATCAATGAGCAAAATTAGACTAGGCCGTTCAAAATATTTTTCTCTTGATCATTTCGAAACTACTGATTGGATTCGAATGAAGTTCTGCACATAGCGGAAGAATAATGTATTCAAACTACGTGCCAAATTTTGTCCAGATCGCATTACCAAAACCATAGATATCATAGAGAATTCTAGCGAATTATCGAAAAAAAAATTGGTCAGCTAAAGCATTGACGTGAAGTCTGGAGTTTCGCCTTAGTTTGAGAATTTTTTCGACAGCTGTCAAAAAATTTTTCATTTTGTTTCTGAAACTGGAATATGCGAATCTACCTACAAGGTGGACGAACGAGCGCTCAAAAGCTCCTGACTTCACGGCAGTGCTTGTCGTACATTTTTGTGTGGTTTATGATATTAGTACGTTGAATTGATCATTCTTTATTAATACTACAATATCGAATTCAACTATTAGGAAAAACTCTTGAACGGTCAGATGTTCCACTTTTGTTAACAAAGCTGGTGTAAATTTAGAATTTTTTAGTGGTAGTGGTAGTCAGTTTAAGAGAACAGTTAGTGCACTTCTGAATTGATTTGTCTTCATACTCTTTTGGTGTTTTCTATGTGCCAGGAATGTTATTTTGTTTATTCAATTGTTACAGCTTGTTTTTTTGGTATATTGGTTTTGTTCCTTTTTTGATGCTTTTTGATAGTTCATTCGTAAATGGGGATGATCCGGTGAATGTTCTATTGTTTATGAAATAGTAACTAAGTGAATCAATGAATTAATAAATAAAGGTACCCCGACTAATTTTTCGGGAGAAGTATTTCTCGTTTGAAACCTAAATAACTGAAAGGTATGAAAGTACTTCGGATAGACGATAGACTAGAAATACTTTTTTACGTCACAATCTATTTGAATTTTTGCCTGAAGAATCGAACGAATTTTGGAGTATTCAATAAAAATTCGAGAGAATTTTTTCATTCACTGTTATGTATCGTTATGATTTTCGACATAATATGAAGTTGAAATCCTTCTTCCATTTCTTCGTTTTCAATCGTTTCCTACGTTTATAGATCGAATTTTCGATGAAAAATTAGAAATTCGAGTTTTCCCCATATCGTTTTTATTTTTGATATAGATATCGTATCGAAAACTTGCTTCCATCAGAAATATGAATTTGTATTGAAGCGAATTTCTGGGACCATAATCTACGAAATTACAGCAGTCTCTAGCCTGAAGCACCGATTCATACTGTCAAAACTATTCACTTCGAATTCATTCCACCATTCGATACACTTCGCATTTCCGTTTATTGAACTCCCATGAAATAATTGGCCGATTGTGCGAGAGAGGCCATCGGAAACTAATCAATTGCCTATTTTGACTCGGCTGGTCTACACGTCCCATCGAAATTTATAGAGCTGTTGCATCGAAATGGCCACGTTTATTGATGAGTCCTTTCAAACTTGACAATAATAGCTCCTCGAGTTCCGGCCTGTGAATTTGTCACGCTCATTTAGATTCGGCATTGTTGAAATGACGGCGAAAAACGATGATGGCACGGTGGAAAAAGTGCGGGATTTTTCATAAAAGATAGTGGCTGCGAACTGTTGGTTTTATGCGAGACGATTATGGAAAAATTTAACGCAATTCGATCTATTATGTTTGTTCGAGTCCTGTGAATGACGGACCCGGAGTTCAGTACTAATTATCCAAACAAAAGTCTAAAAAACCACAATTGGTCGTTTATGAAGGATTACATCAAAAATAGACAGGGAAACAAAAAAATAGCCTTTGAAAATTTGAGGTGAAAGTTTACTCTAGCTTCACTTCACCTTCAATTGATTGGACAATGATGAAAATCTGGCATTTCAATGTCAGTTAAATTAAAAAATGTGCCTGCTTTTACCAATCCTACCAACATAATTCCGTCAAAGATTCGACTATTTCATGGAATTTCTTTTTCTCCTTTCGAATATTAATAATTTATAAGGCAAATCATCTTTTTTCTCATTGAAATGTTAACTTAATATTCACCAAGCCTACCTTACTGCAGAATTTCGCAATTTCAAGATTATTATTATTGATTATTTGATCCAACCTTAATTTACCACTGTTCTAACTTTAGCTAATATACATGGTGTCCCTGCATTACGTGACTCTTTCTCAGGTGGAAATAAGGTATATAAAGACGAGTCAGGAATGCTCTAATTTTTTTTCCTACGACATTCCCCTGCGATTATATTTTCCTCCAAATGGTATTTTATAATTCATTTTTTTGTAATAACTTCCGAACAACTCAACTGATTCTGGTAATTTTTGAATTTGAGTCAATACATATATCACTTATGATTTGTCCCCAGTACCTCCTCCATAAGTCTTCCAGATCCCCAAGAACAGACTGACCCTAGCACTTAGCAGAAACTTTTTTTTGGTTGAACATATCGGCGAAATTCTTCCATTTATTTATTTTATCATTAATTTTACAAAAAAAAGTATGAAGGTGAAACATCGAAAAATAAACCGTTTTCGAGTTACAAGCATTTTCATGAATGAATATCCAAATATTTTTCCATCAATATTGCCAGCTATTTATTGTTGTTATGGATACTAAAACTACTCTTAATGTGATTGTTCATTTATCTGAAACTTTGATGAAAAAATATTTTGATATTCATTCAGGAAAATGCTAATAACTCGAAAACGCTGTATTCTTTTAATGTTGCACCGATTAACCTTTTTTTTTGCAAGATTAATGATAAAATACATAAATGTAGGAACTTCGCCGATATCTAAAACGAAAAAAAAGTTCTGACCATTAAGTGCTAGGGTCAGTCCATTCTTGAAGATCTGGGGGACTTCTGTGGAAGGTGTTGAAAACAAATCATTACTAACTGAAATTCAAAAAATTAACAGAAACGGTGTAGTCGTTCGGAAGTTATTATAAAAAGACTGAATTATGAGAGTACCGTTTGGAGGCACATATTTCGCAGGGGGGGGGGGGGGTCGTAGGAAAAAAAATTTAAGCATTCCTGAATCTTCTTTATATACTCTATTCACACATGAGAACGAGTCACGTAGTGCTGGGACACCCTGTATATTATGGAGTTTTTAGTGCCTTATATTGGAAGTACTGCTTTATATGTTGGTGAAACAATACATGTCTCTGAAACATGGTTGAACATTTCAATATTTTCGTATTTCAATGAAACTTTCAAAAAATGGTTCATGTAATAAGTAAACCAGTACGATTAAACTAGAAAAAATTACGAAAAGCACTGCCGTGAAGTCAGGAGCTTTTGAGCGCTCGTATATCCACCTTGTAGGTAGATTCGCATTTTCAAGTTTTAGAAATCAATTGAAGGAATTTTCGACAGCTGTCAAAAAAATTCTGAAACTTAGGCGAAACTCCAGACTTCATGTCAGTGCTCAGCTGACCAATTTTTTTTCGATAATTCGCTAGAATTTTCTACGATATCTATGGTCTTGGTAATGCGATCTGGACAAAATTTCGCACGTAGTTTGAATACATTATTCCTCAGCTAGGTGTCAAATTTCAATCCAATCCACTCAGTACTTTCGAAACGATCAGAAAAAAAATATTTTGAACGGCCATATTTACGGAATCCCTAGTCTAATTTTGCTCATTGATGAACGTGACCGCGACATTCGCGATCCAAATCTACCCGGAAAATTTCAAAATCCTAGGCCTTTCCGTTCAAAAGTTACAATTTTCTATGGTCACATGTAGCTTGAACACCTCATTATCCATTTGAGTGCAAAATTTCATCTCGATCAAATCTGTAGTTTTCAAGTAATCAGGGGAACAAAACTTTGAACGGCAATATTTACGGAACCCCTCGTGGAATTCTGCCCATTAACGAACTTAACTGAGACATTTGGGATCTCAACCTACACTAAAAATTTCAAGTCTCTAGGTTGTTCCGTTCTTGAGTTATCGTGCTTACGGCCGAACGGCCGGACGGACAGACTCGAATTTTTCGACGGATTCGTCATCAATGAGTCGAACATAGTCGATTGAGACCATTTTCGGCTCGAAATTCGAAAAATACAGACATCGTGACGAAATGATATAGCCCTCGTGTAAGTTGTACGAGCGCTCAAAAATTGAGAAGGAAAATACCGAATTATGTATATGGAATATCTCAGAAAAACTCCCTTTTCTACATTATAGATTCTGAAATACCGATGTTTTCGAGACCTTTTTTTTTCATCATTTTATTGCTACTTTTTTCTTGAAATTCAACATGAACCTTCGTGTTGTTATTTGGCGTAATCAGACCTCGAAAGAACCCTTAATATTTCTGAACTCTAGGCCTCTTCTTCCGAAAGTTGCCATGTTCACGGAGGGACACACAAATCTTCATTGTGAGTTCAACCTGATTCGAAAATTACACACATTTGGTCTAAATGATAACGCTTCTGTTCATAGAGAAAAGCGCACGAAAACTAACCAAATTCAACGATTATTCAGGGTAGTTCCCACGTAGCTGAATTTCGAATGCGGATCTGTTCGAAGCAGTCGTGAAATTAAGTCCCACAAGTTTCCTTTGAGGGTCCCTATTTTGAATCCCGCTAACAGAATGTAAACAGATATAAACATATATCATATACATAATATGAGAGCCAAATAGCTGAAATGTAACCGAAAGAGGATTTGCAAGCTTATATTATGCACGTAGCTCCTCGTTTTCTTTGATCAAGGGCGGCTATGCTCGAAACGTAAAGGAGGACTTGTTTGAACTGTTACGCATTTTAAGATGCGATTATTAGTGACATTCACATATAACATATTCGGGTCCACGGAAATGCGATACAGCATCTGATGCTACGCCCTTATGAATGTTGCAATATAGCACTTCCTGAAAGCGAGGTTCATGTAAATTCGGGAAGTTGATTTGCGCACTAATGAAGTTTGCAAGGTTGGTTTGCTCATGGCATGGGAGTCTTGCGGTTATTCTATGGTCCAGCGACAAGAAATTTATGGAGGTACCTGTTATCTGAAGTATAGCTATCTGCTCCTCGTTTGATACATTTTTCAGCTTCAGGCAAGTTCTTGTTGTTTGCGTTTCGAAGATTTTTGGATCCGTTATTGTTTTATGTTATTACAATCAAATTTGATTCAAAATCTGAAAATTTGTTTTGTGATAATGCCTAGACCTAAACTTAGTGCGGATGAAATCCAATAGGGCTATTGGTATGATCGAGGCGGGACGTTATCAGAGAGATCACTCACTCAAGTTAGTGAAAGCGTAGTTTCCGGGCTCATCCATCGATATCGAGAAATTGGAACGTGACCGAAAGACCGAGAAGTGGACACCCAAGATCTACCACTACTTCACAAGATAGGTTTCTGAACTGTGTCTACCTGTACGACTATAGAGCCTTTGAGTACTTGTCTAATTATGAAACAGCGGTTTTCGAAGGCTTCTGGTGTTTTGGTTTCGATTGCATCAGTTCGTCGAAGACTTCGAGCAGTTAATTCTACATTTTCGAAGAATTTTTAGAAGGATTCCACTAACTCAAAATCATATGCTCTTATTGGAATCAGCCAATGAGCAGGTGAATCGGAACGATCAATGGAGGTCTGTATTGTTCACAGATGAGTCGAGATATGGACGGTTTTCGGATAGTCGGCGTATTCGGGTATGAAGCCTTCCTCTGGTGGTACAGTTACTGTTTGGAGAGGCATTTGTTTCAATGTTGGTGCTTGATGCAACAATTAATGCGCAGATTCACATAGAAGTCATTGACAATATTATTTTTTGTCTTATGCTGCTATTGGGCCAAATTTCTTATTTTTGGACGATAGTGCGCCACCTCATCGTGGGAATATTGTGGAAAATCCATGGTATTCCGCATTTGGCCCCCCGGTCGCCAGACCTCAATCTCATTGAACACGCTTGGGATCAACTACAAAAAGCTTTGGATTCTCATCAACCACCTCCACATAAACTTCAAGAACTCAGCCGGCTTATACCGCAACTCTGGGAAGAAAAGCTACTTCAACAATCTGATCGCCATCGCCATAAGCCCTACTGAACATTATTTTTTGAATTTTTTGAGTAAACTGATTTTGTATTGCAAATACTAAAGATTCTTCTGAAACTCTGAAACTCATAACATTTCTTTATGAGTTTCAGAGTTGAAAATGAATGAGTTCGATAAGTGAGGAAGCATTTAGATTTCTTATATTTGAAAAAGTGAAAAACAAATGAAAATTTTCGAAACAGTCTCAAAATTTCTGAACTTCCTTAACCTTTGCGGTGCATAATTATATTCATAAGAGCAATTCGAAGTTTCAAATATGAAACCATATAGCAATTGCATAAAAACATAGAATTAGCAAAAGAATCTAAACGGGGCACCACACATTACTTTGTATGATACAAAAGCAAAGCCAAAACGTCAGCAGAAGCTCTGTCCACCCGTATAAATGTAATGATTGGTTCTGGATTGGTTTACAGAATAAGCTGACATATGCTTATCGAAGGGCTTCATTTTCATCGAAAACAGTATTTCTTCTTTCTTCTTCCCCCTCAATTTCATTACTCATCATAGGTCCTGGTTTTTGAAAAGGACTGGGATTTACTTCCCTTCACCTTCAATAATATAATATATTTTTCCTTTTTCCTTCTATTGATTACTTGGAGAGGTCCTCCTCTCTTCTGCAATTTCATCAACGAGAGACCTACAAGGTAACCGAAAAACAAATCTGAAAAAAATTTAGAAAAGCACTGCCGTGAAGTCAGGAGCTTCTGGGCGCTCGTTCATCCACCTTGTAGGTAGATTCGCATTCTCCAGTTTTAGAAACCAATTGGAAAGATTTTGACAGCTGTCAGAGAAAATTTCAAACTAAGTCGAAAATCAAGATTTCACGTTGAGTGACCAATTATTTTTCGATAATTCGCTAGAATTTTCTACGGTATCTATGGTTTTGGTAATGCGATCTGGATAAAATTTCCCACGTAGTTTGAATACATTATTCTTCATCTATTTGCGAAATTTCATCCCAATCCAATTAGTAGTTTCGATATTATCAGGAAAAGAATAGTTTGAACAGCTATATTCACGGAACCCCTAGTTTAATTCTGCTCATCGATGAACGTAATCACGAAATTCGCGATCCGAACCTATCCTGAAAATTTAGAGTTCCTAGGCCTTTCCGTTCGAAAGTTATTATTTTCTATGGTTTATATGGTTCTGGTCATGCGAGCTGGACAAAATTTTGCATGTAGCTTTAACCCTAATTCTCCATCTGTGTGCAAAATTTCACTTCGATCGAATCGGTAGTTTCGGAGTAATCAGAAAAAAAATCACAAAATTTCGAGCGGCCATATTTACGGAACCCCTGGGCGAATTTTGCCCAATAACGAACTCAACCGCGGCATTCGAGATTCGAACCTACCCCGAAAATTTAAAGTTTCTAGGTCGTTCCGTTCGAGAGTTATCGTGTATACGGACGGACGGCCGGACGGACAGACTCGAATTTTTTGACGGATTCGTCATCAGTGAGTCGAACATAGTCGTTTGAGACCATTTTCGGCTCAAAATTCGAAAAATACAGACATCGTGACGAAATGATATAGCCCTCGTGCAAGTAGTACGAGCGCTCAAAAAAGGCGAGAGTAGAAAAAAGGAAAGAAAATTAAAACTATTCTTATAATAATATATTATGATATTATTATGTTGATTTGATTTGAAATTTACCACCGAAATATATCTGAAATTGAATGATAATAACATCTACACCATGCTCGTTCGATAATTTTGAAATAAAATCACAATTCCTTCAATATTCAAATTCAAAATAATGTAATGAATATAGTCCAAGTTCTTCTCAAAATAATTTATTTACAGTTCACTAATACTAATTTATTTACACCACTCAATAATTTATCTACACGCGCGCTATTAAGTCCTATTCTGTACTAACTTCGTCTTGGGCCGATGGCGATTTTTATACTATTCTAGAAGTCTGCAGAAGTCGTTCGGAGCGTCTCGCCGTTTCTAGAAAATTCGCGCTACCTACTGTCGCAAAGATCGGTTCTGGAAAGCTCTGGAGCCGCGACAGGTCTGGCTTAAGTTCATTACAATACAAAACTTGTTCTTTGACCTTGAGGGATTTTCCAATCCGATTCGGTCATCCAAGTGATGATTTTTGGAACTTCAGATGAACGAAAACCACTACAGGACCTTAAAGAAAGGCAATCAAATTATTCAAATTAAATTATCGTGAGAGACAACTTGACAATGAAATTTAGTTAGGTTAATGTCAATGGCAGTTCACGTTCAGGATTCGTTTTGGGAAACGTTGGAAATCTGAATGCCTGACATAATTATTTTTATTTCAATTTTCGTCACGTTTCTCATATGTCATGCTGCCAGTTTTCCCTATTGTGAACTTTCCTACTGAATTAATTAATTAATTTCAGATCGAAGTCCCCGTATTGTTCCGCAATCACAACCCCATTCGATAACCTCTTAATTATCATACAGCTAGCTAATAAGACATTTTCGAGACTCTCGAGGGAACACATGGATTATCGAGCTGTATACACACACAGACAAGATAAGATACTCTGAGATTACTAATAGGCCCTTATTAAACAATTCAACAAGAGCACTAGGCCTTTGTGCTCGGAAGACGCATCTGTTCAAACCGTATGTTGTATGAAATTTACTTATCGTGCCAAAGTTTATGAACAGTCTAACCGCGGCTTCATGAATGGAGGTAATGAAACGCGATGAGGATTTGGACGAGGTCGAGCCGTCGAGTTGGATTGCACTTCGAAGACGACGAAATGGCCTTCGCGTGATGAAGAAAGGATAGATTGTTGTGATTGATTTCTCCATTGTATGTAGACAACATTGATCTATTGCTATACATGGTTTCACTTTCAGCTTTCGTGTTTCGGTTGAACTGCGTTTCGGAGAGATGAAGAATTGGCCAATGAAATTTATATATTATGTTGATTAAATTTTGAGCAAATTAGGGATATTGAAGGATTGGTATAAAAACACTACTTTTTTTAACACAAAAGTATGCTGAACATCAAATGGCCATCCTGAAAGGGCCCCCAAGATGGCTAACTAGACTGAATTAGTTTTAGAAACTTCGATATACGAAGTTTATGAAAGATAAATAACATTCCGTCTCCTCTCGATTATTTCGAAGCATTTTCCTGGAATTTCCATAATATACATATTCGAAGTACCTGGATGTTTCGGCGATGAATTTGAACAAGCGCGCAAAAGGTCTTTCAGTGCTTTTCTCGGTTTTTTTTTAATTTTGGAGCGGTTGATTAAAAATCGCGAACATAAAAAAAGATTTGAAGGGCTCTTCTGTTCTCAAATGACTTCGAATAGATCATAGAATGGAAAAGTCATAAAATCCGAGCGGAATTCCGGAAGAGAACACCCATAAATGTTCGATCACGACTGAAGTTATTGGTTCGTTCAGGCGCTTCTTCTGTATTCACAAGCTCCGAACATTATTCAAACTCAATCAAAAGAATCACACTTGAAGGAGTGTGAAGCGACACCAATCCATCGAGTCGAATTGAAATTCAAAGAATCCTCGAGAACGGCCGAGTCCTCAATTTAATTAAAAAAAAATCGGGAAATATTCTCATTAAAAATTCTCTTCCTGTTGCGCGATATTAACGGTTCGAATTTTCATAAGCTGATTTGCAAGCTGTCTCTTCATTTCCCGAAAAAAAAAACTGGAGGATATCGCGCGATGGATTTTCTTCAGTTTTCAATTTGGCATTTATTATTTGATCTTTTGTCCAATAAGCGAAAAGATTATGGGACTGAATATCTCTAAAATGAAGATAGCGTTGTAATGAATAGAAATTGTTTCGTTTAGTACACTTTCTTTCCTTCGTTTCTTCCTTCCTTTGAAAATAATTCAATTGTATAAAACAATGTAATCCCTGTGGTGAAAACTTCGTTTCACTATGCATGATTTAACAAAGATCTACCCCAAACTTTTATCTGCAGTAAAGCAGTAAAGAAATTCATTTTTATCGGGTAATTTTTCGCGAGCAAATCTGATACGACAAAATGTAGAAAAGATAAATCGACGAAGAGACATTTTCGAACAACAACAGTTATCATCAGTAATTATACAATTCCTAGGATGTGCGAGAGTAGTACCTTGAATAGAATAACTTTCTAAACTTATCCTGTCAGCCGGACAAAATCGAATTTGACCACGAATTCCTCATCTGTATATCAAACCTGAACGTTTGAGACTATTCTCAGCTCGAAATTCGAAAATCATAGACATTTGGACAAAATTATAACGGAAACAAACCCAGAAACACCCAAAAGAATGACGTGTGCAATCTGATGGTCAAGAGCTCGAATTATATTACAAATTGAGAGGAATTGAAGGGCCCTTTGTGCCTCTTGTGAATTTTGTTGTTTTTTAAAACATCGAAACAACGAGCAATGCGATGCTCAAACGTGCAGAGCAGAAATTATCTATCACACATAAATTGATCTTCTAATGGTTTCAGTCTGCAATGCCGGTCATTTCCATCAGCACGGAATTCGGCTTCAATAACAAACTGCATTGTATTAAGCAACGGATGCATACGGCCTAACATCAAAGCCAATATACGCCTATTTGGCCATGAATTCGTGAAATTACAAAATAACTCGCTTGATTGAATTTCAATTAATCTATTCCGGGGTGATAGAGTTGTTGTGAAAAAATAGACCTTATGGCGTTCATGGCTAGAGGATATTCTATTTTGCGAGGGACACTGAGGTGGAAAAACTACGGAATCAATCGAACGGCTTTATAGAATTATCGATTTCGTACCGGCTGTATGCTTCTCTACAATTGATCATGAGTTCGAAAATTCGTCAATACAAAAATGATTCAATCAACATACTGTTGTTATACCTACAGGTTTATACCATCGTAATCGTATTTGAGATGTGAGACATTTTTTGCAAGCTCAAAAACTTCAACGTAATTTGGTGATATTTATATATTTTATTTCTATGATGGAATTAATTTTTTTTTTGTAACCAGAAATAAAGCTTCGACTGGACATTCAAGGCCTGCTTCAATGTAAAAAAATTTTGAAGCGAGTATACTACTAATTATAAGAAACCTGTGCAGTTGCCAGTTAAAACCAGCTGACGTTTCTCTCAAAACAACGAGCCATCAAACTCTTAAGATTTATTGCGAATGCTTCAGGACGACGATGGTATTTACAAGCATTAATTTTATGCACCCAAGAGTATAACAGTACTAGCAACGTCACTGTTTATCATCGTCGGAGTTTTAGAGGTTGGCAACAAACGCCATTGTTTTTGAATTCCCTCATCATGAATTTAATGATCAGCCGTAAAAAGGATGGATGAAGAATATATCGAGACCTGAAGTGCTATGGACCTTACAAAGTAACGCTCAGCTTTAATCATGTGGATATTGCATTGTATTGTACCAAACAAAACAGACAAAAACATACTGTATTATGAAATCTTTTCATTTCTTCGGCGATGTAAATAAGGTACCTACTGCTGAATATTCAAACTGACTTGTCGATCCTGAAAAAAAATTACTTACGGGAGCTTGGAACAAGCCATCTTCTTTCAGTTCATTAATTAAAGGAATTTCCTCTCTATAAGGCTGTCAGAGTAAAATCCAAGAAATTTGGTCCAATCACACCGAACTCTATTTTTCTAAGAATCGAGGGGTTCATATTCGCTAGTAATTTTCTTCGTATCAGGAACATAAGAATAACATATTCCATGTCGGAATACCTCGTTTTTGGGGTACAATAGCCAAAATCGCAAAATCGGAACCCTTATAATCCTGTCATGTCTGTCTGTCACAGTTATTTTGTTCGAAAACTATTCGCACTATATAAATTGAATTCAAAAGGCTATGAAATGCTATGGAATGGTGTAGTGAAATTATGTAAAAAAAAATAGGGGAGGCAGGAGGCCATACCTGTGACTGAGGAATGGAACAAAAAATTCAGTGACGTTTCCTCTGTTTGGTGGAAAATTATTGGTGTTAGTAAAACTCGAGAAACACAAAATTAACTCGCATAAGATATGGTATATTTCTGAAAACACCACTCAATAAATTCAAAATTTTTAAATCGTACAAATATTAATGGTGAATATCAACCTACATATATGCATCATCTGCGTTTGAGAAGTTTTTTCTCATTTCAACAAAAATGATAACTCCACAATAAGGACTCTCGAATCCTTCATTTCTAGTGGATCAGAAAGAAGAGAAATACTCTATTAGAATCCGATACAGTGAGCTTTCTGATCTCGAACAGCAGTTTCCATCAAGAATGACATCCGGCGATTCTTTCCTAGAAAAAAAACTCCATTTCCTCTCCTCATCATTCGCAAGAAAAGACGAGTACGAAAGATTAACTGTCGAAACGTTGAGGAAAATATATACTTCCAGATTAATTGAAGGCAAGCCCGAAGAACTTGAGTGATTGTTCTCGATGGATGACTCCAGGAAAAAGCCGGATATCCCGATGTCCGAATTCCCGGGCATCTTAATTCTTTGGAAGCAATTCCCTTAAACAATAACAGGTATTTCGAAAGAAAGAACGCTAAAAAAAGCTCGAACATAAATAAGAAATACTTCCAATAAACCTGGAAAGTCTGACGTAGCCAGCACTTAATCAAGCGAAATAATGGAAAGAAAGGCTAACGAAAGACAAAAGAACAACGCACACAATAAAGACGTCTATCGCACTCTGCTCAGGCCTGCCTACATGACAAGTGAAAGCTTTTTAGTCGTCGAATTCAATTGCTGCAGAGTTCGAATGTTGGCACCACTGCTGGCCGAAATTCCATTTCGAGCGGCGCTGCAAACTGCTGAATGATTAACAACGGGAGGCATTTATTATTTATTACCCTTCTTATGATGGCTATACACGGGCGAATTATTATTCATAACGTTATTACTAGGTGAATGGATAATTCAGGAGGTACGAATCGCTGGTTGGGAACCTTTCTGTTTACGTACCAACAGATCGATACATTTCCTTTGAAGGCAAACGTGGAAACCAACACAAGATAATTCCATTAGATTAGTAGCCGATTCCGTAAAGAGCTTGGTACAAAAAATTCGGAATGCAAAAATCAAACATTTTTTTTAGTGAGCCCAGAGTTGACAAACCAAGAGCCAGTAAAGCCACCAAAACCTAATCAAATAATTTTTTTCTAGCAGCACCTGCTAACGCCGTTCGCAAATATCCTGAAAAATTGAAATAATTCTTCAATAAAACCCACAGCAAATTACCCCCAGAAACACGCGTGCCAGAATCTTAAAGTTCCTATGAATGTTCGAGAACAGTCACCCCCAATAATTAACACAGACACTGTAATATTTATGTGCATATTTAAGTCCCAGCATTAGGTTAAGGAACACTTCGGAACTTCGTTAATTTAGTTATGGAGTAAGCCCCCGTGTCTCCACCCCAAACCTCCCGATACTTCGTGGTCGTGCGTCGGTTTCGGCGAAGTTGTGTTACAGTTTTCCGCAAAAACTAAAATGTTGTGGGGTTGGGGGATGTAGGTATCTCCCCTTGTGTTTGTGTCAACATAGTTCGAATGAATTTCCCACGATGGAGTTTTTGCTGGGAGGGTGAGATGGTTGCTGCAAAAACGTCTCCATCTTCATCATTCTATGCAGAGTGGTCATCGATATTGTTCATTATTTTGAGGTAGAAAAAAGACATGTACGGAATGCACTTCGGTTTGATGATACTTCAAAGAAGTTTCTTTTGTATTTATTGCATTCAATCTATCCCCTTCTGAACTGTGACAGTGATGAGGGAATTTTCCACCCTCGGGTCATTCGAGAAGTTTTTTGTTTCGAAAACGATAAACAAAAACTCAAATAACATACGAAATGAATCATCGCCATACTTCTGGCAGTAAATATCCTCCTCAACGCCTCTCCGCACGAGTGGCAGATCTACGTGTATCCTGCTATCCAATGCAAAGTTGACTTCAAACCTCTAGGATGTATCATTCAGGATGCTGAATATTTTCACGGTGACCCGGCAGTATTTCAGAGGGGCACTTCATGAATAAATGGGGTATTATTCATATACACTTTCTGTGATTGAGATTCGACTATGCCTTTGATGTTTTCCAACCTGGCGGAGAAAGTTTTAATCACCTGCATGATGAACATGGATATATTAGATAAAGCCTCGACCATGCGTTCCCGGTTTAGCATGTTGTTTGAATTGTACCTATTGTGAATGTATTCAGGAAGCTTAATTTGTGTATGAAGTTGACAGCCACTGGAAATTTAACAGAATACTGGGCTGGTTATGAAACTTCAATTTAGGAATTGGGTAAGAGTTGATAATGAATTAACTTGGATTTAACTATGTTCTATGGAAACATATGCAGGGAAATCCAATACTGGTGTTGAGGGTAGAAGTCTAATATCAGGATTTTTGCAAACTCAATATAGGCCCTAGAAATTTGTATTTGTGCCTGAGCCTCAAGAGCGGATCCTGGAATTTGCCGAAGGGGAGCACCCGGGCTTGGTTTTTTATTCATTTTTTTGTTTATGTGTTTGTAAAACACGAAATAAGGAAAGGTAGTAGGCTCTAACGTGGAAACATATATTTTTTTCATTTTAACACACTTAAAGTTCAATAATTTCTCGAAATAGTAATTTACATAACAAGTCCAGAAAATACTGTCTTTTTTGGACGAGTAGACAAATTCTAGGAGGAGCCGGAGGCGAGTCCTTGAAGTCTGCGAGTCCAAAAAAACTGTTTTTGGATTTGTTGCGTACACTTTTTTTTCGGCAGCCGTGTAGAATAAAAAATCAATGAGACACATTTCTTTATTATATTTCTTTGAAGAACAAAATTTCGACTTTCAAATGTCAACTATGTAATTTCATGTCAAATAGGTGTCAGTCTTTATTTCCATAACAACGATGTGATTCTTTCCGGCCTAGTCCGGGAAGTACGTACTTCCCGGAGTAGGCCGGGAAATGCTACTTTCCCAAAGTAAAAGCGTCTGGGAAATGAGTACTTCCCGGACGGTTGCCGAAAAACACCTTTTTTGCCTGTATAAATTTATACGAAGCTGGAAACCATAAAACGGATAATTTTCAGTACTTTCATATTGCTGGATTGTTTTTTTTTTGCAGTGATCTAGAGGAATCTTTTGAGCTAGTGTGTTTCGACAAACATTTCCTTCTAGCACCTCAGCCTTCCACTTTTCTGACACACCCATCAGAGAAGAAGTTGAAGAGCATCAAATCTCCATTCTTATTCAAATTTGTGTCATTAACGTGTCCAAACTTCTTTTTTCAGATTAATTAATTTTTGGAGAAAACTGTGGTGCATCAATAAATGTTGTTTTTTGAGCCTTCTTTCCAGTAGTTTTTCTACCATTTTGTCGCAAGTATCAAAACTCAAAGTGAGATAGAGTCGATCTGACATGCAGTGAGTTTGGAACCGTCAATGATACAAAATTGAGTTGAAACTTATTGTGAAGGGAATTTGATGCTGGTAAACTTTTTTTTCGATGGTTATGGAAGAAAGCTGAAAGGCTCGGGTACTAGAAGGGAATGTTCATCGTAAATCGATAAAAATGCTTTTGAGCGCTCGTACATCCACATTGTAGGTAGATTCGCATTTTTCAGTTTTAGAAATCAATTGAAGGAATTTTCGACCGCTGTCAAAAAAAATCTGAAACTTAGGCGAAACTCCAGACTTCATGTCTTCAGCTGACCAATTTTCTTTCGATAATTCGCTAGAATTTTCTACGGTATCTATGGTCTTGGTGATTCGATCTGGAAAAAATTTCGCTCGTAGTTTGAATACATTATTTTTCAGCTAGGTGTGAAATTTCATTCCAATCCAATCAGTAGTTTCGAAATTATCAGGAACAAAATATTTTGAACGGCAATATTTACGGAACCCCTAGTCTAATTTTGCTCATTGATGAACGTGGCCGCGACATTCGCTATACAAACCTACCCTGAAAATTTCAAGTTTCTAGGCCTTTCCCTTCGGAAGTTATAATTTTCTATGGTTTCGATGGTTCTGGTCAAGCGATCTGGAGAAATGTAGCTTGAATATATCTTTCTCCATTAGTATACAAAATTTCGTCACGATCAAATCCATAGTTTTGAAACCGTCAAGAAAACTAAATTTCAAACGACCATATTTACGGAACCCTTAGTATAATTTTGCTCATAGATAAACGTGATGACGACCTTCGAGATCCACACCTATCCTGAGAATTTCAAGTCCCTAGGCGTTTCCGTTCGAAAGTTTCAATTTTCTATGGTTCCTATGGCTCTGGTCAGGCGATCTGGACAAAATTCCACATCCCCATTCGAGTGCAAAATTTCATCTCGATCAAATCTGTAGTTTCCAAGTAATCAGGAGAACAAAATTTTGAACGGCCATATTTACGGAACCCCTAGTGGAATTTCGCCCATTAACGAACTCAACGGAGGCATTCGGGAACTGAACCCACACTAAAAATTTCAAGTCTCTAGGTTGTTCCGTTCGAGAGTTATCGTGCTTACGGCCGGACGGACGGACAGACTCGAATTTTCCGACGAATTCGTCATCAGTGAGTCGAACATAGTCGATTGAGACCATTTTCGGCTCAAAATTCGAAAAATACAGACATCGTGACGAAATGATATAGCCCTCGTGTAAGTAGTACGAGCGCTCAAAAAGTGTTGATAACAAACTTGTAGGAAATTTGAAATTATTTCATTCGATACAATTCTTACGACGCATCGTTTGGGAGATATGAGCGAAAAACTGAAAATTGGGACTTTTGTCCGCCCCTTTCTTAAGCTCCAGGTCTAGGTCACAGAAACTGAAGAAAAAAAATCTTTCCTCCGAAATCTTTTCCACAAACTCTTTTTCGATAGGACCTATTGAATCCTGAACATTAATAAGAAAATTGTGTTTTTTCAGCTGATATTTCAACATAATTTTTGAGCGCTCGTTCTACTCACACGAGGCCTATATCATTTCGTCACGATGTCTGTATTTTTCGAATTTTGAGCCTAAAATGATCTTAATTGACAAGTTTCGACCCACTGATGACGAATCCATCGAAAAATCCCATAACTTTCGAACGGAAAGACCTAAAAACTCGAAATTTTCAGTGTGGGTTCAGTTTCCTGATGCCGCAGTTGAGTTCGTTAATGGGCAGAATTCCATCAGAGGTTCCGTAAATATGGCCGTTCGAAATTTTGTTCTCCTGATTACTTCGAAACTACTGATTCGATCAAGAAATCTGCACTCAGATGGAGAATGACGTGTTCAAGCTACATGAAAAATTTTGTCCAGATCGCATGACCAGAACCATAGAAACCATAGAAAATTATATCTTTCGAACGGAAAGGCCTAGGGACTTTAAATTTTTAGGATAGGTTTGGATCTCGAATCTGGCGGTGACGTTTATCAATGAGTAGAATTAGACTAGGGTTTTCGTAAATATGATCGTGAAAAAAATTTTTTCCTGAGAATTTCGAAACAACTGATTGGATTGGAATGAAATGTTGCACATAGATGAAGAATAATGTATTCAAACTACGAGCGGAATATTGGCCTGATCGCATTACCAAGACCATAGATACCGTAGAAAATTCTAGTGAATTATCGAAAAAAAATGCGAATCTATCTACAAGGTGGGGATGAACGAGCGCTCAAAAGCTCCTGACTTCACGGCAGTGCTTTTCAATTTTATTATACTAACATACGAATTCAATTTTATCAAGATCATTGAAGGTTTGCAATATCAGAAAGTGGAATAATTTTGGTGCTAATTTTTTTTCAGGACTCAAAGAAATTCATCGAGAACATGGAAAATCTCTTCATTTCACATCAGCATTTCCGAATACCAATATTTCAGTTAATTCGAGAGCCTGTATTGACATAGGCGTTTCTCAAATAATGATGAAGTGCTGTACATTGCAAAAACGTGGCCAGGGAGCCCCAAAAACCAAAACAATGGACAGGGGATGTTCAACAGAATTAATTAATCCTTAACGAGGTGAGCGCTTGTTCGGTGGTTCTGAATTACCCCGACTAGAACTTGCGTTTTCGTTGATATTTGTTGCCTATTAGGCATAACCACGACACCGGATAAATCTCGGGGTATGAATTAATGAAAAATGAACTCGATGAATGGCAGATCAGAATTATACTTCGAACAAACCACAATTGAGTTTACGTATATTCTCATTTTTATGGAATTCAAGTTATTCTAGCAAAATAATAGCGATTTATTTTCGAAATTCAGTTTTTTTTCATTCAATCTGCCGTAGTTTCATTTAAATTTCTATCATGTCAGGCATTCCACAGGACGATCTTTCATTGAAGGTGGTTACCGAATTTCTTTGAAGACTGATAAAAAAATTGGTCTGTCAATATCTGACGCATATAATATTGTTGCTTAGAAATTCATTCAAAATTCAAACCGTCTAGACACCTGGATATTTTGAAATCGAATGAGAGGGTCAATGAGTATTAAAAAGTAAAGGAGAGGAGGAGAACACCCCCTCCAAGCCGCCTTTATCTCAGCTACGTCTCACCTCGCCAGAGACTACGTTTTCATCCCTTTCTGCGGGACTTCCTTAACTTCAGATCTTTGCCAATAAACATGAAAATTTCCGTAAATAAGCCAGGAATTGTGAGAAGTGAAGAGCTATTCTACATTGTGGCCACTAAACAACAAAGATCTTTCCCTGTCACGTAGCACGTTCCTATTTCCTCCTCGAAAAAATTGTTCATGTCTGCATAATACATCCCCAATCGCATGTACAAACCGCCGTTTTTCCATCACGTGAAAACCAACTCAGTTCCCGTTTATAGAACGGCAACCAAGGCAAATAGCCATTTCGTTTTAAATATACACTATTAATCCAATAACCTCCCTCGAGACCCCTCATTCAATGTTCAACTGTTTGCGCTGCCGCATAACTATGACGAGAAAATCCCCCAGGCGGTGGAGACACAGGCCGAAATTTCCAGAATAATACATGTTATATGGTTATTACGAGTTGAGGTTTAACTTTGTTGGTTGGCCATTTTCCACTCGAAATGTTAACATTTGACATATCAAAATTTCAGCGGGTAATTCCTCAGACCTGTTCCGGATGCACCGACCACAACGAACGTCGGAAATTGGGCAGTGAATTATCAATTTTCGAACTAAATTACCACATGGGAAGAAGTTATGTTCAAGTCGATTTTGTTCTCGTAGAGGACATCACTTGCAATAAAAGCTATCAGCATATCATCCCATTCCTCCCGACAGCTTCGCCAAACGTCATCAAGTTATGGTTCATGCGATATATTAAAGTTTTTTTCCTCTGAATACAACAAAAAATTATCAAAATATACTGATAAACCTGAAAAATCTGGATCTCATGTTCCGCCTCCTCGCAAGCCATAAATCCAATGAAACAACATCAACTTGTAAAAAAACTAGCCCGAAACCCTAAGTTGTCTCTGACAATCGGAACGTTTCAATCGCATAAAAGATGAACCCTACACGTGGGTCAAAGAAGGGAGGCCCGCATAAGGAATCGCTTTGTGTATATATTTTTGTTTTACGGCCTGGAGGAAAGCCCTAGAAGCCGTTACGGCGAGACGTATAGTTCTTGGGGGAGAAATTAGATGAGGAAAAATGGCAACGGAGAGGCGATACCTTTGTTTACATATTTAGATGGCGTGGAATTGATAGAAAACCCCCCAGAAAAGCCTGTTTGTGGGATAAACGCACGTCCATCACATACGTCGGAGGGATATATTGACGGAAAATGGAAAATCTAATTGACGTGCTTTAAGTCTTTCAATATGCAATTTTGGAATGGTTCCCGGAGGACGGACGTTGCATGGAGAATTTGGGAATAAACTTCATTGGTTCTGTTCATTTCGGTTGTGAAATTTTTAGAAGATGTAGAAGAAACAAAAACCCTCTTTGAAAACCTCGGTATCTCAGAAACTATTCGCCATGGCCTGCTGAATTTTGGGTCTAGATATGGGTAATCAATAAAGTGAATTATATACGGAATAAGCTCCACAGTTTTTCTACGTGAAAAAAAATTGAGTTTTTCTGATCCGGTTTTGGGAAATTTAATGATTCTGTGTTTCCATTTCTTCGAGTTTACAAAATAAAATGACATTGTTTGTCACAAAGACGGCCAGTTTGGTTCACAGAATTTGGGGTTTGTTTCATAGTCTCGCTACAGTGTCACCTCATGTGAAATGAAAATGATCATAGATGAGTTAATTTTCAATAAAGCAAAAGTCGTTATATCTCAAAGAAATGAATTTTTCAATATTCACCTGATGCATGAAATCGGCCGTTTCACGAGAAACGGAGTAACTTTATTTTCAACTTCCAGTATCTCCGATTTGCTCGATTCGATCGATTCAAGTGTAGTGAAAAAGTTGATATATATCCCAACTGAATGAATTGTTCAATATTCACCTAATGCCTGAAATCGGCCGTTTCACGAGAAATGGATTGATTTTTTTTTCAACTGCCAATATCTCCGATTTGCCTGATTCGATCGATTCAAGTGTAGTGAAAAAATTGCAACATCTGAACTAAATTTACCTAATGCATGAAATCGTCCGTTTCACGAGAAATGGAGTAACTTTTCCTTCAACTTCCGAAATTTCCGATTTGGCTGATTCGATCGATTCAAGTGTAGTGAAAAAGTTGATACATCCCAAATGAATAAATTGTTCAATATTCACCTAATGCATGAAATCGGCCGTTTCACGAGAAACGGAGTCACTTGTTCTTCAACTTCCAATATCTCCGATTTGCCTGATTCGATCGATTCAAGTGAAGTGAAAAAGTTGCAACATCTGAACTAAATAAATTTTTCTATATTTACCTATTGCATGAAATTGTCCGTTTCGTGAGCAATGGAGTGACTTTTCCTTCAACTTCCAATACCTCCGATTTGCCTGATTCGATCGATTCAAGTGTAGTGAAAAAGTTGATACATCTAAACTGAATGAATTGTTCAATATTCACCTAATGCATGAAATTGTCCGTTTCATGAGAAATGGAGTAACTTTTCCTTCAACTTCCAATATTTCCGATTTGCCTGATTCGATCGATTCAAGTGTATTGAAAAAGTTGATACATCTCAACTGAATGAATTGTTCAGTATTCACCTGATGCATGAAATCGTCCGTTTCACGAGAAATGGAGTAACTTTTCCTTCAACTTCCAATATTTCCGATTTGGCTGATTCGATCGATTCAAGTGTAGTGAAAAAGTTGATAGATCTCAACCGAATGAATTTTTCCATTTTCACCTAATGCATGAATTCGTCCGTTTCACGAAAAACGGAGTAACTTTTTCTTCAACTTTCAATATCTCCGATTTGCTTGATTCGATCGATTCAAGTGTAGTGAAAAAGTTGATAGATCGCAACTAAATGAATTTTTCCATTGTCACCTTATGCATGAAATCGTCCGTTTCACGAGAAATTGAGTTAGTTTTCCTTCAACTTCCAATATCTTCGATTTGGCTGATTCGATCTATTCAAGTGTGGTGAAAAAGTCGATACATCTCAACTAAATGAATTGTTCAATATTCACCTAATGCCTGAAATCGGCCGTTTCACGAGAAATGGATTAATTTTTTTTTCAACTGCCAATATCTCCGATTTGCCTGATTCGATCGATTCAAGTGTAGTGAAAAAATTGCAACATCTGAACTAAATTTACCTAATGCATGAAATCGTCCGTTTCACGAGAAATGGAGTAACTTTTCCTTCAACTTCCGAAATTTCCGATTTGGCTGATTCGATCGATTCAAGTGTAGTGAAAAAGTTGATACATCCCAAATGAATAAATTGTTCAATATTCACCTAATGCATGAAATCGGCCGTTTCACGAGAAACGGAGTCACTTGTTCTTCAACTTCCAATATCTCCGATTTGCCTGATTCGATCGATTCAAGTGAAGTGAAAAAGTTGCAACATCTGAACTAAATAAATTTTTCTATATTTACCTATTGCATGAAATTGTCCGTTTCGTGAGCAATGGAGTGACTTTTCCTTCAACTTCCAATACCTCCAATTTGCCTGATTCGATCGATTCAAGTGTAGTGAAAAAGTTGATACATCTAAACTGAATGAATTGTTCAATATTCACCTAATGCATGAAATTGTCCGTTTCATGAGAAATGGAGTAACTTTTCCTTCAACTTCCAATATTTCCGATTTGCCTGATTCGATCGATTCAAGTGTATTGAAAAAGTTGATACATCTCAACTGAATGAATTGTTCAGTATTCACCTGATGCATGAAATCGTCCGTTTCACGAGAAATGGAGTAACTTTTCCTTCAACTTCCAATATTTCCGATTTGGCTGATTCGATCGATTCAAGTGTAGTGAAAAAGTTGATAGATCTCAACCGAATGAATTTTTCCATTTTCACCTAATGCATGAATTCGTCCGTTTCACGAAAAACGGAGTAACTTTTTCTTCAACTTTCAATATCTCCGATTTGCTTGATTCGATCGATTCAAGTGTAGTGAAAAAGTTGATAGATCGCAACTAAATGAATTTTTCCATTGTCACCTTATGCATGAAATCGTCCGTTTCACGAGAAATTGAGTTAGTTTTCCTTCAACTTCCAATATCTTCGATTTGGCTGATTCGATCTATTCAAGTGTAGTGAAAAAGTCGATACATCTCAACTAAATGAATTGTTCAATATTCATCTAATGCATGAAATCGGCCGTTTCACGAGAAATGGAGTAACTTTTTTTTCAAGTTCCAATTTCTTCTATTTGCTTGAATCGATCGATTCAAGTGTAGTGAAAAAGTTGCAACTTCTCAACTAAGTGAATTTTTCTATATTCACTTAATGCATGAAATCGTCCGTTTCACGAGAAATGGAGTAACTTTTCCTTCATCTTCCAATATCTCCGATTTGGCTGATTCGATCGTTCAAAGTTGATACATCTCAACTAAATGAAGTTTTCCATATTCACCTAATGCATAAGATTGGTGAAGATTAACAGTTGAAAATAGGGGTGAATGTTGATTTTCGAAGATTTCCCAGTCCAACAATACGTTTTTTCCAGTTCTTCAGAATTCACGTGAAATTCGATTTTTGAGGTGGAAACTTGCTGGATACGATTAAATACGTTTTTCTCCATCATTTCAAAAGGATTTCACTTATTTTCGATAATTTCGAAGTACCTGGATAGGTCGTTTCAAGTCAGTACTTCTCAAATTTGAATTGAAATTTTAATCAATAAATTATCTTGCAGTACCTAAACTTGTCTGCCAAGTTTGGTCGAAAAATTCCCATCCTTTCTTGGTGTTAAGATTTCAATATCACCAAGTAAAGCATTACGCAGGCTTATAAATCCCAAACAAGATTGTACCAATTTCCGAACTTCAATCCGCGTTTTTCGGGATCGACCCCTTAAATAAATAATATTATCAATCTTTCCTACCTATTGAATAATACAACCGATAAGATTGTCTGCGCTGCCACTCCGATAAATAACCCTGTGAAATATTGAGGCCTTTCAACGGGCATTATCTGACCACATAGATCCTTTCCGATCTAACGCGATATTTTCTCGTTACCGACATAATGAATAACTAAATTGGTTTGCGTATAATAAAGAAAGATTCCAGGATTTTGCGGGAATGAATTTTTCGAAACTGAATAATTCAGCATCCAATTTGGTTGGGCTATTTTGAAGGCGCTTCCTTCCTGAGGTGAGGCGGCACATTACGGTGCCGATTCCTCGGAATGACCAACTGGTTGCATATTGTATCTTCTGCATTATTCAGGAGCGGTGCCGGAAGAACATTAGAGCCGGTTGTCGGCCATCATGACGAAGAGATATTCGTCGGTTTCGCCCACCTGAAAATTCGAAATACTCTCAATTTGGCGGTCAGGTATTAAATTAATCCTTGATGGTGAGGGGATGCGAGAATGCTTTTTCGAATTTCAGTCGCGTACTTTCGAGCATTGGAGAGTTGTTGCCATTTTATGTGAATCTACAAATATAGCAGTGAAGTAAATGGCTCTGGATACATAGTTTGGGGAGAAAAGTCATGAAATATCTGTGCTCTCTGAAAATTATTTACGTTTTTCTCGAGCTGTCAAAGATCGACGCGAGTTCTTGCAAAAATGGTAGGAAAGTAGGAGACGCCACATAGTTAATTGAGACCTCAAGTCCTTCGAGCTGGAAATTCGACCCTCGGCGGAGCCCGCGATGTTGCGGTTTGATATTCTTATGAAAAGTTCGGCGGAAAGTAGAAGAAATGAGCTTTAAAACGATGTAACATGTTACTTAAAGGTGTATGCGCCAGTAAATTCGATATGCTCAAGTGCAAACAGCACCGCGTCATGATCTTCCGACCAGATTTCGATTTCTTCAGATGTGGTATCATAAAAATTGATTACACATCATTTCACAAGATATTCCAGCTAGAGGATTCAGCCGAAACTATATTATTGTGTCGAAGTTCGTCAGAAGCATAGCAAATGCATGCATTTCTGATGACTAAAATTATACTATTTACGTGCCTTCTGTCGAAGGCGTTCTGGTGCTCTGGCGAGTTTTCGATCCACGACACATGGTGATAGCTTCTCCTGAACTTACCAACAGATAGCCAGGGTCATGCTTCTGAAGAATCATCTAGACTTACTTTTTCGAAGGTAAAAATTGCAACCAGTGTTTCCATGTATCATGAAAACCTGTCCGAAAACTCGACAAGTAGACAGAAGAGACGAACGGGACATCGCAGAGGCAAGGGCACCCTCCGAATGACCAACCGGTTGCATATTGTATCTTGTGCATTATTCAGGAGGGTTCACCGGAAGAACATTAGAGACGGCTTTCAGCCATCATGCCACAGAGTTATGCGTGTGTGTTCCCTACGCCGAAAATATGAAATACTGTCCTATGAAAGACTTACGTGCTTTTGCCGTGTCGTTCAGTGGATGCTGGGAGATTTATACGGGGAAACACTAAGCGATATTAACCTCGAGTGGGCCATTTCGATTAGAGTGGATGTTATGCCGAAGAGGGTTGAAACACCATCAAAATCCCTCACCGATTATCTACCTTCAATAGTGCTGAATATCAAGATCAGGTTTATAGGTAATGGTCCTTCATAACTGTCAAAGTTATGGATACAACTGAATTAAATCCATTTAGAGAAATTTTCATTTAGGTACGGTAAGTACTCAAGAATAAACGAATAAAATCATTGATTTTCGTGAAGTTTCCAAAATGATCTTTTTCCACTTTGGTATTGTTCTGGATGAAGCGTATAATTAATGAAAATTCTTGCTTGTGTGTGCATTGTCTGCACCTTTTCCAATCGTGGTTCTGAAAGCATCAAGTGAAAAAAAAAAGCCATTAATAGTTTTCAGAAGTAGCGTTCAAAACCTATTCGAAACTTGGCTAAGCAAACTAACAAACTTTCCATCGACTTAGTTGTTGCATAAATAAATATTCTGTAATTCATTGTTCTAAACATGCGATCAATTTTGTTCCAAAACGTACGTAGTAGTTGAATGATGATACAATATGGGATGATAAAATCTATTCGCCTATTTTATACCGAAATTATCCGGTCTAAGTTCATTTTAACCGAAATTATCTGGAATAAGTGAACACAGCAGTATTTGTAGTTGAATAGTTTAGGATGAATTCCACTCGTTTTGAATAAAACAAAGCTATATGATCAATTCAATTTTGCTATTTCAAATCAGAAGGGTAATGTAAGAATGATTATCTTCTCTTCCTCATTAACTAGTATAGAAATATGTTTTTCTGTTTCAAAAGTCTGTTTTCAAAATGAACTTTATAACCTTTCAAAATAATAATCACAAATATGAGATCAATGATTACTAGATCTACAGATTAGAACAGAAAATGTGAGTTGATTACAAGTTGATGGTATGAGCTTATAAAACGAACTGTCCTTATCATAATGTCTTGCTTAAACAGTAAACTACTGTTCCTATAGACCTATAGACTATAGGCAGTAGAGCAGATAGGGGTACGTGTGGGGGTACGTGGGGTGGTCCGTGGATGTTTAGTGATATGTTTGCGATTCGCAAATATGTAATATATAAAAACGGTTTTTTTTTAGTTTTTTGCTTGGGAAATCTGAACCAATGAAGCGATGCTGACACTTCTAACAGAATTATAGAGAATGAAAAGACGAAGAAAAAAAGTGCTAGTGCAACTCAATCGGGTCATCATTACCGTAGAAAAACCGGAAAAACCGTATAAATCAGCGTTTTCGTAATTGCGATTTGAATTATTTGAGGCACTATTTTCCGGAAGGGCTGGATGCGTCGGAAGTTGTCCGGTTTTAATTTACAAAACGGATATTGAAATTAGAAGTATAGTACTACAAAATGTCTATCTTGAAATCCAACACAGCGCTCGATCGAGCACGTCATGTCATGTTTGCACGTTTTTGAGCGCTCGTACTACTTACACGAGGGCTATATCATTTCGTCACGATGTCTGTATTTTTCGGATTTTGAGCCGAAAATGGTCTCAATCGACAAGGTTAGACTCACTGATGACGAATCCGTCGGAAAATTCGAGTCTGTCCGTCTGGCCGTAAGCACGATAACTCTCGAACAGAACAACCTAGAGACTTGAAATTTCCAGTGTAGGTTCAGATCCCAAATGCCTCGGTTGAATTCGTTAATGGGCAGAATTTCACCAAGGGTTCCGTAAATATGGCCGTTCAAACTTTTGTTCTCCTGATTTCTTCGAAACTACAGATTCGATCGAGATGAAATTTTGCACTCAAATGGAGAATGAGGTGTTCAAGCAACATATGAAATTTTGTCCAGATCCCATCACCAGAACCATAGAAAATTGTAACATACGAACGGAAACGCTTAGAAACTTAAAATTTTCAGGATAGGTGTGGATCTGAAATGTCGTGATCACGTTTATCTATGTGTGGATTTCGAATGTCGATATGATGTTTATTTATGAGCAAAATTATACTAGGGGTTCCGTAAATATGTTCGTTTGAAATTTAGTTTTCTTGATAATTTCCAAACTACAGATTCGATCGTGACGAAATTTTGTATACTAATGGAGAATGATATACTCAAGCTACGTTTCGCCAGATCGCATGAACAGAACCATAGAAACCATAGAAAATCATAACTTTCGAACGGAAAGGCCTAGGGACTTGAAATTTTCAGGATAGGTGTGGATCTCAAATGTCGTGATCACGTTTATCTATGAGCAAAATTATACTAGGGGTTCCGTAAATATGGTCGTTTGAAATTTTGTTTTCTCGATAATTTCGAAACTACGGATTCGATCGAGATAAAATGTTGTATTTTAATCGAGGATGATATATTAACATTTTGTCCAGATCGCATGACCAGAACCATAGAAACCATAGAAAATTATAACTTCTGAAGGGAAAGGCCTAGGAACTTGAAATTTTTAGGGTAGGTTTGGATCGCAAATGTCGCGGTCACGTTCATCAATGAGCAAAATTAGACTAGGGGTTCCGTAAATATGGCCATTCAAAATATTTTTTTCCTGATAATTTCGGAACTACTGATTGGATTGGAATGAAATTTCGCACATGGATGAAGAATAATGTATTCAAATTACGCGGAAAACTTCGTTCAGATCGCATTACCGAGACCATAAATATCGTAGAAAATTCTAGCGAATTATCGAAAAAAAATTGGTCAGCTGAAGCACTGACATTAGGTCTGGAGTTTCGCCTAAGTTTGAGAATTTTTTTGACAGCTGTCGAAAATTCCTCCAATTGATTTCTAAAACTGGAAAATGCGAATCTACATACAAGGTGGATGTACGAGCGCTCAAAAGCTCCTGACTTCACGGCAGTGCTTTTCGTAATTTTTTCCAACCATTTTGCAACATTTTAACGAAAAATCATGATTGAAGTTTTGTAGTTCAATACTTTTATTTTCAAAATCCGTTTTGTGAATTCAAAATGGGACAACTTCCGACGCATCCAGCCCTTCCGAAAAATAGTGCCTAAAATAATTCCAATCGCAATTACGCAAACAATGTTTATCCGACAACGTCCGGGTTGTGTACACTCAAATAAACTATTAACCGCTACTTCCATTTGGAAAATCAGCGCTCCAACTTTGAGAATGGCCGAGTTATGAATTTTCGAAAAACCGCTGATTTTCACTGTTTTTCCGGCTTTCCTACGTTAATAATAACCCGATTGAATTGCACTGGCACTGATTTTCTTCGTCGTTTCATCCTCTACAATTTTGTTGTTGAAAGTGTCAGCATCGCTCCATTGGTTCAGAGCAAGCAGGCAAAAACCTGAGTAAACAAGGTTTTATTGGTTTTTTTTCGGGATTACAATAAAAGTAATCACTGAACATCCATGGACCACCCCACGCACCCCACCACTCGCGGTTTTCTTCTACGATTTTTGTCACAAAAAAAAACTCTATTGCCTGGTCTACAACTATGCGAGAGAATACGCGAGCTAGCACTACTCGCACGGTTTCAAGGAAGGTGCAGTAAAGCGTCTTGCTTCATGTGAAGTTCCTCGAAGTAGATATTGCGTAACAATATAAAAACTCCCAAAATGTTCCTTCCTGTTGATATGGAATGATAGATATAGATGGTGAAAAGTAAGAAACAGAGACATAAAGATGAATAGATACAGTTTTTTGAAGAAATAGGAACATGAAAACATGCAACACAAGAGAGGTAACGACACTCACCTTTAAACGTCTGATAACATTCAAACTCCTAGAAAGAGAGACAGAAATTAAAAGAATGGTTAAAACACAGAGGATGCGATAGAAATACGAGCAGTGAGTAAACAGAGTGCATAAACATTTCGAGAGCGTGAAACATCATAGTAGAAAATAAATAGAACAAATGCAAACGGGGGATACATAAAACACATAGTGGTTAAGCTTCTTGTATCGTGTAGAAAGAAGAGAAAATTTATTGATTGATAATTTTCTCATTAGAAATCCTTATTTTTCTCAACATAACTTGGATAATTCGATTTCATGAGGTCGTTCATTCGAAACTGTTTTTCAGTCCTGAATTGAAGTGAATATTCAAGTGACTCAAAATCTTACTCGTAAAGTTCGGTGAGATCTCGAAGTCCATGAGGTTCAGTGTATAGGCCAATTTTTTCAATCACAACCTGAAAATGAAATTTGTCTTTAATGATAATGTGCGTATCTTTGATATAATATTATCGTATGTGCGTATCTTTGATAAAGGCGAGATCATTAATTTCTGTAAAAAAGGAACTTTCACATTAAATCATTTTGTTTTCATTGAAATAATCAATTCGTACTATACAGATGAATCTTTTGCACAAAAAAACTGTTTTCTTCAATTCGTGTCCCGTTTTCTTAAGCTTATTGTACATGATTCCAATGACCTGTAGAATATATTTATGTTCATGTTTTATGTTTGTTATTGAAAAAATATTTTCATGTATGTGGATACAGAGGTGTGTTCCTGAAGTTCGACTTTTCCAATTCCGGCACCATTCAGCTTCCCAATCTTAGAAGAAGATGCTGAATTCTAGGAGTTTCCTCTCGAAGCTCCGCCCTGTTTACGATCTCCTCCACTTAAGCATTGCGTTCACGTTAGCAAACCTCCACACGGACGTGAAAATCGGAAAAGCATCCTAAGATTAATGTTCATTACTTCATAGTTAATCCTCTCCGGAAAATATCCATTAGGCCAATAGAGTTAAAGCTGTTTGTCTATATAAAACATGGCGACCGTTGGTGCGGATTAGCGGCGCCCTGTAAATAATTTACGAGTTGATGCGCCATCTAGGAGGATAGAGCCGCATTAATAATGCTAATGGTTGTTTAAATTATGAATTAACATTGGTGTATTCACAAGGGTGGATTTGGGGGTCATGATGAAGTGGTTTAAGAGGTCAATTTTGTACAATATATCTCATTGTGCACATATTTGTATTCGGAAACACACCTGATGTGAATGTATCATCGCTAAGTACCTGTAATATACCTAATGAAGGAAGTTTCGAGAAGGGGTTTCGTGCTGATACCAAATCTTGCATTATTTGTTAATGACCACACGAAGCAACTGTTCTACTGAATTTGTTTGAATAATACTCATACATATTTATGCAGCTTTAATTTGATTATTTGAACTGGAGTTTGGGAGAGGTTACGTAAATTTCCTAATTGTACTGGTGTTCTAAGTTTTACTGCTACCCCCATAATTCATCTCATTCATTCAGTAAAATCCACACTTGAGATTGGATACGAAATATTCCGTAAAGGTTCTGAAAGGCGACGCTATATTCTTTTTCTGTGAAAAATTATCGAGCTTTCCAAAATTGAATTCTTTTGTAACAATTCAATCTTTATTGCCAGACTTATATAAAGAGTAGGTTCGACGTAGCCAGAAAAGTCCATTGTGTCCCAAGTTAACATTTCTGATGACCCATTAAAATTTTTTTGTCCGACCGAACTTCCCTGAGAAATGAGGTCTCAATCAAATTATTCTACCTGTATTATTCCAAGTCCATAAACAGAGAAATAATCCGATGGAAAATTATTCGTTTGAGATGCAAATTATGTTACGACTCTGGACGGTCCAACGATATAAACTGATTAAAAATTCTTTGTGACGTATTTTTTGGTGCATTAAAGGTAATACAGAGCGACAACTCAAGGGGGAGAATTGCTCCCTTTCGAAAGAATAATGAATTTAGTGGAATATTGAAGTTTTCAGAAAGCTAATTCTAATGAAAGTATTCACTACGATTATGACGGCATTGTAAAGAAGAATGGAAATGAAAGAATTCTATTCTTGTAGAATAGATGATGACAATGAGATATTAATTAACAGTTAATATTGAATTAATGTGAGGGATGTTCAAAAAAAAGTTCTATCTGATTATAAACAAAGGAAACAGATGTGAATTAAAAAAAATAATTTCACATGAATAAATATACAAATTTCATCTTGTCTCTTCCATCTGGACAAATTTCAACAGATTCATAAAAAACAATTGATTACCCTCGTTTTTTTTGTCTCACAGACCAAATTTTTTTTCTCGAGCAATTTCAAAGCTTTATATTATCGGGAATAGGACAATAGGAGCCCAAAATGTTTTATTTCACCTCTGTTCGATAATATTTCAATTCTTTCTGTTTTTCATTTCTTCACTCGTATATCACCATAAAAGTTCTCTTAACTACCAAAAAATCAATTTTTGAGGTGTAGATGAAATGGCTAGTATTAACATATAATTATCATCAATTTTCTCAATTTCGTATTACTCCCAAAAATAGTTTTGATAATCAATGATTCAAGTTCGAACACATGTTTTTTGTCAAAGAAGCGATTACACAGTCAGGGTAAATAAGAGACGTGAGTTCTGCAGAGGAAGTTAATTGAATTTCGTATTTATGCTTCAGTTCCAGTCAGGTTAGAATTGCATCAGGTTGCGAGAATTTCAAATTTATTTTCGAGGAACAGGAATATCCAGATTACGCTCCTTAATTTTATTAAAATTTATTGATTTTGAGTATAAGAGCAAAACACATCAGGAAATCCGGA
This sequence comes from Aphidecta obliterata, assembly GCA_963966015.1. Lineage (NCBI taxonomy): Eukaryota > Metazoa > Arthropoda > Insecta > Coleoptera > Coccinellidae > Aphidecta > Aphidecta obliterata. The sequence continues at coordinate 18,586,212 of OZ014433.1, read as the reverse complement.
AATCATTCGATCCTTGTTAGTCATCTGGCCTGAAGAATAGAACTAGTTTCGTATGATGGTATCAAGGTGAATAAATAATTTTGAATTTTTATCTAATTAAGTGCCCATCAGACTCTATTTTATGCAAGGATTCGAAATTCCAATACGTGACCTGGATTTAATTTCGTGGTTTGATTTTGAAAATATGACTTATACTCAAATTTATATTTCGAAATACCTGATGTTTAGTTAATAGACTATTTAGAATATAAAAAAAATCAAGAATCTAAAAATATGAGGACTCATCTAATTTCTAATTCAGACCTACAGTCTCAGTTAACGACGATGCCGTCTATAACAAAAGTGTTTAAGTTTTAACATTAAAAACAAATTATAAGCGGGAAAACCATACAACAGACAACAGATCAAGTATCTACAATAAATTCAAAAGAATATTCTTTGTGATAAAATGTTCATTTAAGTATGTGTCGACAACTGTATTGTTTCAAAGAAATAGGGTTTCAAAAAATTGCTCCTTTTCCCAATCTTTTTATAATCCAAAAGTGTTATTTGTAATGTAAAGAAAAATGAAAGAGATTAATGAGCCTCACTTTGATTGAATTTATATCAACTCTAGAAATGTCCCGCGCAGCCACTTCCAGAATATTTTTGAAAAAAGAATGTGCGCCACCGACCTTTTAGTAATATTTATATTTTGTCTGAATGAATCGAGAAGAAATAAAATTTTTTGTGTCTGGATTCTTTTTGAGTCTTGCTTAGTTTTCGAAGAAAAAGATTAAATCTACTCTGCATAGCTCTCGCCCTCAGAAGAAAGATGGAGAAAAGATTTTTTCTGGACATCATTATTGTTCTGAAATTTTTCATTATATAACAATATATAAATACTTAATTAAGTACAATTCTCAACATATGTTTCAAGATATCATTTTTCTTTAAATTCATTACGCTGTATAATTTTACTCAACATTTGATAACTGAATTTTTTTTTCGAATAAATGTGATCTCGAGATGAACAGAGGTGATGTGGAAATAATTATTCATTGCGAAAAACCTGCAGCATTTTCAAAGCTCGTTATCAAACCAATATAAATTTCGATACGATTCGTTAACGGCGCACTTCTAGGAGTAAATAAATGATATTTTCCATTCATTTCGTGATTTCGTTCAGTGCAGTTGTGCAGTTGTCCACAAGCATCATATTGCGAAGGCAGAATATCCAATTTTCTGCATCGTGGCTTGAATACGACACCAAACAACGATAAGGAATGAATGAAAACATATAGTCGAAACCTTCCGAATCTAAAACAATAGTGCATTCTCTCTTCTCATGTATTAGTTTGGCTGAAACAAACTTTTCGCAGTAGACGAAGACAAAAACAAAAGCCACCCCTTTCCCGCACCACCTTCAACTCAGCCACGAAGGGACCCGTTTTCTAATTTCGCTAATAATTCGAGGTACTTGACTGAAGAAACTGCGGTTATTAAGATTGCAAGAAGAGGAAGCTATAAGAACTTTATATCGTTTCTTGCAGTTTTATTAGAACAATGTACCTACTTTAGTGCTCGAACTCTGGAAAGGAAAACTTTGAACTCAAGATTCCACTAGATGCTGCTTGCTGTATATCATACATCACCACAGCTTTTGGTGTTTTCTTTCCCTATTACGGTTCTTCTAACCATTCAATGGGATATCAAGTTGAAATTATTCGTATAAAATATATACAGAACTAAAGACATTAAAAAACAGCTCTGGTGAGACAAAATAAGGAATAAAAGGGCAACCAATAAAATTTTATACAAGCTAATATACAGGGTGTTTCATTGGTAAACGGATATACTTGAAAGGTGATAGATGGCACCAAGGTGGTTCTAGATATACCACATTTTTTGGCTCTGCCTTTTTTTGGAACCGAGATACAGGATGGTTAATGAATTTTGGTCATTTCTTCTTTAGGTCATAACAAACGAACCACGAGGTATATTTTCTTCATATGTGGACATCTGACACAAATGTTTTTTATTCGAAGCTCAAATGAATTACTCAATAAACATAAGGAAAATCCAGGTCAGGGTTAACAAAAAATTATGAAACGATTGTATCCTTGAAACAACACCCTGTATATCGAAATTTTCAAAATTCGTTCACATATTTGAAAAGAGCATAAAAAACTGAACTGAAACGCGTACTTAACATTTTTGCGCAGATAGTTTTACTCCACAAATTTTCAACTCAAAAGTGAAGTTTTTGGAAAAGTGGATACCAAAGAGTAGTTAAAAGTGACTTTCAATAATATATTATCATAACTATTGAATCCATTATTAATTTGAAATTACTAAATCATCATTAAATACATTGGTTTCCAAATTCCATGACGAAAATGTAAATATTGCTGACATGTATACTTTCAGCACGATGGTTCCTCGCCTCATTATAGGCTTATCGTTAGAGACTTTTCAAACGATAATTTTGGTAACTTATGGATTGGTCGTAGAGGCCCTCATAGCTTGCCATCAAGATCCCCTGATTTGAATCCCGTAGATTATTATTTCTGGGGGCACCTAAAATCTCTGTAATGAGTTGTTATGTCGCTATAAAAAGGATAACCAATGCATTTAATGATAAGTAAGTAATTTCAAAACAATTATGGATTCAAGCTTTGATAATATATTATTATAAGTCCCTTGAAACCACACTTTGTTATCCACGTTCTTGAAAACTAGACTTTTAAGTTAAAAGCTTGTAGAGTAAAACTGTCTGCGCAAAAATATAAAGCACACGTTACAGTTCAGTTTTTATGCTCTTTTCAAAGATGTGAACGAATTTTCAAAATTTCGATGTACAGGGTGTTGTTTCAAGGATACAATCGTTTCATAATTTTTTGTTAACCCAGACCTGGATTTTTCTTGTGGTTATTGAATGATTCATTTGAGCTTCAAATAAGAAACATGTGTGCCAAATACAAAGAAAATATACCGGGTGGTTCGTTTGTTATGACATTAAGAAGAAATGAGCAAAATTCATAAAACATCCTGTATCTCGGTTACAAAAACAGTCAAAGCTAATAAATGTGGTATATCTAGAACCACTTCGGTGCCCTGTATCCGCCTCTCAAATATTTCCGTTTCCCAGGGTTGAACACCCTGTATAAACCCAATATTTCAAAAATATATTTTTGAGCGCTCGTACTACTTACACGAGGGCTATATCATTTCGTCACGATGTCTGTATTCTTCGAATTTTGAGCCGAAAATGGTCTCAATCGACTATGTTCGACTCACTGATGACGAATCCGTCGGAAGATTTGAATCTGTTTGTCCGGCCTTCCGTCCGTCCGTCCGGCCGTAAGCACGCTAACTCTCGATCGGAACAACCTAGAGACTTGAAATTTTCAGTGTGGGTTCAGTTCCCGAATGCCTCGGTTGAGTTCGTTAACGGGCCAAATTCCACTAGGGGTTCCGTTAATATGGCCGTTCAAAGTTTGGTTCTCCTGATTACTTGGAAACTACAGATATGATCGAGATGAAATTTTGCACTCAAATGGAGAATGAGGTGTTCAAGCTACATGTGCTTTTTTGTCCAGATCGCATGGCCAGAACCATAGAAACCATAGAAAATTGTAACTTTTGAACGGAAACGCCTAGGGACTTGAAATTTTCAGGATAGGTGTATATCTCGAATGTCGTCATCACGTTTATATATGAGCAAAATTATACTAAGGGTTCCGTAAATATGGTCGTTTGAAATTTAGGTTTCTTGATAATTTCAAAACTACAGATTCGATCGTGACGAAATTTTGTATACTGATGGAGAATGATATATTCAAGCTACATTTCTCCAGATCGCATGACCAGAACCATAGAAACCATAGGAAATCATAACTTTCGAACGGAAAGGCATAGGGACTTGAAATTTCCAGGGTAGGTTCGGATTGCGAATTTCGCGGGCACGTTCATCAATGAGCAAAATTAGACTAGGGCTTCCGTAAATACGGTCGTTTGAAATTTTGTTTTCTCGATAATTTCGAAACTACGGATTCGATCGAGATAAAATTTTGTATTTTAATCGAGAATGATATATTGAAGCAACATTTTGTCCGGATCGCATGACCAGAACCATTGAAACCATAGATAATTATTTTCCGAAGGGAAAGGCCTAGAAACTTGAAATTTTCAGGGTAGGTTTGTATCGCGAGGCCACCTTCATCAATGAACTAAATTAGACTAGGGGTTCCGTAAATATGGCCGTTCAAAATATTTTGTTCCTGATAATAATAAAACTACTGATTGGATTGGAATGAAATTTTTCACATAGCTGAAGAATAATGTATTCGAACTACGTGCGAAATTTTGTCCAGATCGCATCACCAAGACCATAGATACCGTAGAATTATCGAAAAAAAATTGGTCAGCTGAAGCACTTACATGAAGTCTGGAGTTTCGCCTAAGTTTAAGAATTTTTTTGACTGCTATCGAAAATTCCTTCAATTGATTTCTAAAACTGAAAAATGCGAATCTACCTACAAGGTGGATGTACGGGCGCTCAAAATCTCCTGACTTCACGGCAGTGCTTTTCGTAATTTTTTTTAAAGCGAACCCCTCGGCGAACCCAAAATTTGGCAACTGACACTTTCCTTGATGTTAGTATTCTGTGCTCACCTAGGTATAAGAATTGGAGTTAAATTCCATTGGTTGTTCTTTTATTCCTAATGCTCTGTTATCTCTTTGCTCTCTGTATAACACCACAAACAAAACAGCCCTTAACACAAGGTTAACTGGAATTAAGTTACTGGGCGCAAGAATTTCGCACTATTATGAGTGTTAAATTCTCAATTGAATTATTGACTGATTAGTCATATTCATCCAGAATCTTTTCCTGGAAAATTTCCTTTCAAAGTTCAGACAACCTGTGATTCGAAAATTGCGAACTCATCAGATGGAATTGGCCGTTGGTGATTAATATAAAAACGAGGAGAATGAAATGAGATCAGTCCCGCCCTGTCCAGCATCCCCTATTCGAAAGACCGACAAAGCAACGCGATGGTTCATCATAACCATTGGTGGTGAGGAAAACAACTCTGAATAAGTAAAACCAAACCAATCATTGCAGCGTAGTAAAAACGGTAACTAATAACTTCGACAAAAGCCCATTTTCGATTGCGAAATAAAAACTGTTAATGTGGGTGGAAACCACCGGCCAAATAGTTCAGGAGTATATGATTTTCAGCAACGAAATAAAAACGCTTTTTACGCCTCAGGATACGGCAATAACGCATACTCATAACGATATGAAAAAAAAAGCATGGCCCATGCCGCCGCGTTATATTCACGGGATGGGAATTGCACTACGAAAAAACCCCGGTCGCTATTTCAACGTCGAAATTGTAATGTAGTTCGTCAAAAATATTTCGAATAACCGTCCGGAACGGAATTCCCATATTATCTCGGATTTCGTTCGTCTAATTGATGAAAAGCTCGCCGGTATCTCCGCCCGCTTGAGCGCGACATCAGTTGAAAATTGGGGGAGTTCTCCAAAGTACATTTCTATAACGCACGTATGAAAAGGAATTCGTAAAAATTCCGGAATTCAATTCCATAGCTATGTGCAGTGATTCGGTTTAATGTGGGGAGCTGAGAGACCCGATGAACGCTTATAAAAATTAAATCAGATCATTAAGTTAGCGAGAGGTTGAGTGGTTCGCGGATATAAACGCGCAAAGGGGTTTGCCAATATGGAATTATGATTGGGTAGAAGTGGGGTTTTTACGCAAATACAAACGTGGACAAGTTCGTCCGCTTTTTATGATGTTTGCCAACCAGAACAGCTTTTGACGTAGAAAGGAAAAAAATTCGTTTCGGTCAATTGAAATATTAACAAGGCGAAAACGAAAAAATTTGGAACTACAATATGTCGGCGGAAACTGAAACTTTCGAAGGTTTTTTCCGTATTTTCCATATACTCATTACCCAACTATGGGTACTTAAATGGATTGATTATAACATAAATATAAAAAATTTTCTTTGAACAGATTGTTTCTAAATTGAACGGACCATTTCCGAAAAAATATTTTTATTTCGCTAAAAAGTTCTTGCTCATTCCACTACCCTGCCATGAAGTTTCTCATTGAGTTTTAGGTTCATCTCGGAAAAATTAATCTGGGGAAGATGAAAATTATAACTGAAACCTCACCCCGAACTTGTTATAATCCAGTTACTCCAAGATAATCTGTTTTTGACACCTGACTAGTTTGCTATCAATCTTGGTTGTTGCTGCGTTGGCATCTTCTTCGCTTGGATATGATTTGCACTGCAATAGGTTATTACGTAATTAGCTGTTTAACATGATAGGATCAACATTTTTGAAGGGGTATTTGAGTCTTAATTATATTTGTTCACGTTTGCTCTCAAATACTATGATTCTACTAAGGCAATATATGTAATGAAACCATTTTCCGAAGAAAAATTGTTCGAGATAATAAAATAAGCAGACCAACAAATCAATCTATGTAAACCCAGAGAAAATCAAATCCATCATTAAAGACTGGTTTCGACTCATTAAGTCTCATCGGTATAGTTATGGCGATGCTAAAATTCGATGTTTCTTCGGAAAAATTGTTTCATTACATGTATTTGAATTAGATAAACAATCAATATATTATTCATTGTCAATTTATTAACATGAAATTTCATCATCTCTATAACTCTACTGATGAGACTGTGCGAATCACTATATCTATGAATCTTCATCGATGAACACATCAAAAATATTAAGTTTTTTGAATTTCGCAATCTGAATCAAGGGAATTAAAGTTTGAATGTAATTTCCGAAGGACATTATTTGATTTTCAAAATAGTCTTTATAATATAGTCAGATGTTTGAAACGAAGTTCCATATCTACCAATTTTAACGATAGAAGTATCAGAAGAATATGAAGTTTTTTTAATTTTTCAATCTAAACCGAGGGGATTAAATTTTAAATAGAATTCCCAAAGGACATTATTTGATTTGCAATATAGTCTTTAGACCATAGTCAGATGTTTACGTCAGATGTTTCACAGAGATCGACTATATCAACGAATCTTTATTGATGGTAGTATCAGAAGATTATGAAGTTTCTTGAATTCTCAATCTAAATCAGGAGAATTAAATTCTGAACGGAATTTTCGACGCACTTCATTCGATATTCAGAATAGTATTAAGACTATAGTCAAATGTTTTACAGAAGCAAATTTCTATATCTAGGAATTTTCAACGATGGATGTATCAGAAGAATATAAAGTTTATCGAATGTTTCAATTTAAATCGAGAGAATTAAATTTTGAATAGAATTTACAAAAGACATTATTTAATTTGCGAAATAGTCTTCAGATTATAGTCAGATGATTGATAGGAGTAAATGACTATATGATAGAATCTTTATCGATGGCAGCACGATAAGAATATAAAGTTTCTTTAATTTTTCAATCTGCATCGATAGAATTGAATTCTGAATGGAATTTCCAAAGGACATTATTTGATTTGCAATATAGTCTTTACCATAGTCAGATGTTTGACATACGCGATTGACTATATCTACGAATCTTTATTGATGGTAGTATCAGAAGATTATGAAGTTTCTTGAAATCTCAATCTTAATCAGAAGAATTACATTTTGAGTGGAATTTTCAATGCACTTTATTTGATATGCAAAATAGTCTTAAGACTACAGTCAGATGTTCTACAGAAGCAAATTTTTATATCTAGGAATTTTCAACGATGGACGTATCAGAAGAATATAAAGTTTCTTGAATGTTTCAATTTGAATCGAGATAATTAAATTTTGAATAGAATTTACAAAAGACATTATTTGATTTGCAAAATAGTCCTCAGATTATAGTCAGATGATTGATAGGAGTAAATGACTATATGAACGAATCCTTATCGATGGAAGCACGATAAGAAAATAAAGTTTCTTTAATTTTTCGATCTGCATCGATAAAATTGAATTCTGAATGGAATTTCCAAAGGACATTTTTTGATTTGCAATATAGTCGTTACCATAGTCAGATGTTTGACAGACGCGATGCCGATTGACTATATCTACGAATCTTCATCGATGGGAGTATCAGAAGATTATGAAGTTTTTGAATTCTCAATCTGAATCAGAAGAATTAAATTTTGAATGAAATTTTCAATGCACTTCATTTGATATGCATAATAGACACAAGCAAATTTCTATACATTATTTGATTTGCAATGAGCGATTGGTCATATCTACGAAACTTTATTGATGAGAATATCAGAAGATTATGAAGTTTCTTGAATTCTCAATCTAAATCAGAAGGATTAAATTTTGAATGGAATTTTCGAAGTACTTTATTTGGTATGCAAAATAGTTTGAAGACTATAGTCAGATGTTTCCCAGAAGCTAATCTCTATATACGGATCTTCAACGATGGAAGTATCAGAAGAATTTATTGTTTTTTAAATTTCGCAATCTAAATCGAGTGAAATAAATTTTGAACGGAATTTCTAAAGGACACTATTTATATGCAAAATAGTCTTGAGACTATTGTCCGATAATTGACAGGAGCGACTGACTATTCAAACGAATCTCTAGCAATGGAAATATCAGAAGGAAACAAAGCTTCTCAAATACTGAATTTATGTGGCCGAAACTTGACGAAAATCCATAATTTACTTAAGTGAGAACCGTAGTCTAGTGGATTAGTGAAGTTTCTTGAATTTCTCAAATCAATCGAGCATAACTGAACTACTGATGAATCCCTGTGACAATGTCCAATAAACAAACCGATTCCGATTGATTCGGTCAATTATGCATATTTGATGCGGTATCTACAAACTCATGCAAATGACAATAGGGTATTAGACCGACTAATACGATGTGCGGTTATACAGATCCAGATTGTGCCTGTTTCACTGATTATGGTATGCAGTGTATATCAATTGGATTTGGGGTTAAATACTGAGTCCCAATCGATTCGTCTCAAATTACAAACAGATCAGCATGAACCTAATGTTTTAATGATACTGAATAAATAATTACAGTCAATATGAAACGAAATAACGAGTGTGCAATAAAGAGACCGAGGTCAAAAAGGGTAGAGACTTTTGAAAGTAGGGCCTAGCTATAGGATATGTTGGCTTATTCAGAAGAAAAACTGATATGACTTAGCGGAATTCATAATATTTGATTTTTATAAAAAAATTATGATGAAATATTGAGCTGATATATTTGAATAAAACGAAAAATCATAAGCTTCCTTTATTTTAATTATGAAAGTTTCTTTGACATTCAATGTAAATAGCAATTAAAGTATTTACATGAAAACGTGCACCTCTTTACTCCATACCCTCTCTACAAGTTCTGCTGAAATAATATTATATTGAATATTTTTATACAGGCCCAATTAAAACAGTGCACCTAAAATATTTTCGATAGAAGAGGTTTTCACAGAATAACCTGGGGGTCAGTTTTCCATTCAAGGGCGACTTCTTTCATCGTTAATTTATGAATATGGAGTTATTTCGTTGAACGCATTGAAAACCCAAATGGGACATCAGTGGAACATCATTTATTCCAATTCTCTTTACGAACATGCTGATATTTTTCAGCGTTCGTTCTACTTACACGAGTGCTATATCATTTCGTCAAGATGTCTGAATTTTTCGAATTTTGAGCCGAAAATGGTCTCAATCGACCCACTGATGAAGAATCTGGCGAAAAATTCGGGTCTGTCCGTCCGGCCGTAAACACGATAAGTCTCGAAGGGAACTTCCTAGAAACTTGAAATTTTCAGAGTAGGTTCAAACCTCGAATGCCGCGGTTGAGTTCGTTATTGAACAAAATTCGACCAGGGGTTCCGTAATAATGGCCGTTCGAAATTCAGTTTTCTTGATCATTTCAAAACTACGAATTCAATCGTAATCGAAATTTTGTATTTCAATGAAGAATGATATATTCAAGCTACATTTTGTCCAGATCACATGACCAGAACCATAGAAAATTATAACTTTCGAACGAAAAGGCATAGGAACTTGAAATTTTCAGGACAGGTGTGGATCTCGAATTTCGCGGTTACGTTTATCAATGAACAAAATAAGACTAGTGGTTCCGTAAATATGGTCATTTGAAATCAAGTTTTCAAGATAATTTCAAAACTACGGATTTGATCGTGACGAAATTTTGTATTTTAATGGAGCTACATTCAAGCTACATTTGTCCAGATCGCATAACCAGAACCATAGAAACTATAGAAAATTCTAACTTTCAAACAGAAAGGCCTAGGGACTTGAAATTTTCAGGATAGGTGTGGTGTCGCGGTCACATTTATCAATGAACAAAATCAGATTAGTGGTTCCGTAAATATGGTCGTTTGAAATTAAGTTTTCTAGATAATTTGAAAACTACGGATTTGATCGTGACGAAATTTAGTATTTCGATGAAGAATAATGTATTTAAATAACGTGCGAAATTTTGTCCAGATCGCATCACCAAGACCAATGATACAAAAACAAAATTGGTCACTCAGCACTGACGTGAAGTCTCGAGTTCCGCCTCATTTTGAAAGCTCAGCTGTCAAAGATCTCTTCAATTGGTTTCTAAGACTGGAAAATGCCGAAAATGCGAATCTACCTACAAGGTGCATGAATGAGCGCTCAAAAGCTCCTGACTTCACGGCAGTGCTTTTTATAACTTTTTTAGTGCTGTGTTGAAATGAATGTGAAAAAGCTGTTGAAAATATAGGTGAAATAAATCGAGAAACGAAGGTATTGAGTTAGATTTAATTAATGGATTGTACAAAATGCGATCCATTTCAAAATATCACTGGCCGCTCATCTAGAACTTTATTGATAACAACTTGAATGTGATCGTATACTGGGAATTATTTTATTTTTTATATGCAATTCTGAAAAAGTGATCCAACCGGGGAATCGCCTCTTACTCATTAACCGAAATTACCGATTCATTTTTCGATCTACAGTTAACAAAAAAAAACCGGGTTACATAAATGGACTTCCGCCAATAATAGCGGTCCAGGATCAGGGAGCTGGCAGACGCGTTAACGTCGAATAATTTCATGAATGTCCAATTAGAGACGAGGACCTAGTCCATGCGTCCTCCTAATCGAATATGCATGTCCAATATGTCCCATCAAAAATATTAATCCGTTATCGCGCCCTCGGCTGATTGTTTCCGGTGAGGGAAATTGCAGGCGTCCCAGAACGCGTCGTCGCATGTCTCTTCCCGTTCATTTTTGATGGACGTCACGTGCATTCCGCCACGCGGCTCGACGCCGAGGGGTATCGGATTAGAATTACCGAGATATACACTATTGTTCGTTTCTATCCAATATTCGTTCGAACTGTTAACCAGATCACCTTTAGGTAAAATCGCCGCATTTTTTCACACTGTGAAGCAGATCTACGGTACGGAAAGAAATTTTCGGATATGTTTCCTTATAGAATGGATATAAAGACTCACTGTTGAATTAAATTCCCATTATATTTATTTTCCAATTATTCACAATATAAATCAGATTGTGAAGTGTCAATGTTACGCTGCTGAGAGTTGATCGATCTAGTTACCACTTGTTTCCACAGCATGCGCGGGGGTAGGAATGTGCTCAGCTTGATATTCATTTCAACGTCGATTTTGATGGGATCCCATACGCCGCCATTTTTCTGTTGAGATTGTGAATGGTCAATGCTTTAATGTTTTTATTCCGACTCTCCTACTTATCGTTTCGTCGTAGCATAAATCTATATTCTCGAAAAAATCAGTCTGCGATAATTGGATGCAGACAAATGAAACAAATCTATAGTCCATTTAAGAATTATTGACATCGAAGCCGGCCTTGAACGTCCAGTCGAGGCTTTATTTCTGGTTACTAAAAGTTACTGTTCGATTTCATCATAAAAATAAAACATAAATATAACCTAGAAAAGTGTTTAGTATACGAATTATCGAATAATTGCCGGAATATTTCGACTGCAGTTTAAACATGGGAATTCAGGTTTGAAAGCGCAAAAATATCGTGGAATGCTTTCATGTGAAATTATCCGAACTTCCAAGCAATTCCGATGTCGAAGTATCATTCATATAAAAGTCACCCATGGAGAATTGAAGATCATTGAAATAAATATTTATTTTTACTCAAGACTATAAGAGTACCATTTTATGTCAGGATTCGAGTAGGATAATTAATGGAATTCCAGCATGTACTTAGCTGAAGTGATGCAAAAAACAGAAAAAAATTTTTGATACTTTGCATGTACGGGGCCAAGTGAATGGATTGGAAAAAACGTTATATATATTAAGAAACAAGAGAGAAACAAAAATTGAGAATCTATTTAGTACATGAAGAATTTTGACATGAAATTTGTACCGTAACTATCAATATATGAACCAATTTGTGAATTATTTAGTGCTCCGCGTTGAATACTTTAAGAAAGACAATTTTATTTTCATTCCTTAAAACTGTCCATGAATTATTGAAAACATTATAATTGATGAGCAATTTTACAATTATTCAGTATACCTTTGAATTGTGAACAACATAGCATGTGTTCAATTTCAGTATGAGCAGAGGGAATGTGAACAGGGTACCATACAGTATAAGTATAATAAGTAATAAACTTAAAATATCTACGAATGATACAAGAGAGCAAAGATAAAAATCTCATTGAAAACTTTGTTTCCACATATAAGTGTAGTGATTTGGATGTGTTTATTGAATAAGCTGACAATCCTTTTGATGGGCATCATTTTGAAGGGAAGGTTTCAATTTTTCAATAATCCATTTATGAAATAATTCACCATTCATAGTTTTATGATAATCCTTATCATTAATACCACTGTCAAAAATCAGATCACATCCAGGTGGAAATTCATCAATTGTTCTCAAAATAGTGTACCTTCTGCCTTCACCCTTGAAAATACTCGGCATACCTTCTGAATTACTTTCTAGTGTCCACTGACAAATTTGAATACCGTTTTCGAATATCCAAGTTTCATCTAGATAAATGAATTTTACATTTTTTTCCATGTATTCTTGGTATTTAGGTAACACAAAATCGTACTCTCTTTATTATATTTTTCTGTTTATCAATAAGAATTTTCCGTTGACCACCTTTTTTGTATTTGTATCAAAAATCAGATAACATCCTGGTAAAATTCCATCAATTGTTCCAGCATTCAAAATATTGTACCTTCTGCCTTTACCCTTGAATATACTCTCTGGATTATATTCTAGTGTCCACTGACGAATTTGAATACCGTTTTCGAATATCCAAGTTTCATCTAGATAAATGAATTTTTCGGTTTGTTCCATGTGTTCTGGGTATTTGCCACACAATCTCTATTTATTATATTTTTCTGTTTATCAATAAGAATTTTCTTTCGTATTTGCATCCAATTTTTTTTATGGTATAATTTAATGTTGACTTCTCTCTCTTCTCTCTTTGGCCAGTTCAAAAAGGATATCTAAACTGATATATTCATTGTTTTTAATTTTAGCAAAAACAAAGTCATTCAACGTCTCTTCGAAGGAATAATCATATTGCACAGGTTTTCTTCCACTGCTAATTCCTGGCTGTAATAACATGCTTATATTTTACGGACAGTGCTTGGAGTAATCTGAAAATTTGAGAGACATTGATCAATCAGAATACACTTTGAGTAGGTGAAAAACAGTTTACCTGAAACACTAGCGAAACTCGATTAATGCTAGCGGAAATATCTGCCGAATATTCAAAAAACTCGAAGTAACACCGACAAACTGCCTGGCGTTCTCTTGTTGTTAGGCGCAATGTATCCTGGTAAATTCCAGCAATTTCAATAGCACAAGGCAAAAAAAATACTCAAATTCAGAGCTAATTTTTATAATAATTCACCAAAATCTCGATAAAATCATCGAAAGAAGGTCTCTATGGGTTATGTTAGTGTTATTCCTATACCAACCTGAATTCAGCAACCCAAAATATTACTGAATAGTCTATTACCAACTTAAATTCGATTTTCCAGAGCCACCCGAGATGTCAATAATTCTTTAACGGAGTATAAGCTCACCAGAGTCAATCCTTTTTCATATAAGAATCCGCCAATTTGATCACCAAAAATGTGGACCCCTTTGAGAGTTTCAACTTCAGAGTGCAGTAGCGACCAGAAAAATCAAGTGAATATTCCGAATCTACAGAGTTGAATTATACAGGTTGCACCGAATTAGCGTCGAAAATTCAAGGGGGCCTTTCTTGAGAACAAAATCGCTAAGCCCTTACTTGAAAGAATTACATGCTTCCAAAAATAAAACCAAAATTTAATTTTTCACCAGAACTCGTCGAAAAAACAAAATTTTCTAATTAAAACATATGCGTCCTTGAAACCAATTCATTGGAAAACTTTTTCGACTTTTGTGTTGTTTTCGTAAAAGCAATAGTATCTCAATAAAAAAAATTAATATAACCTAGTGTCACCTACTAGATTTTTTTCGATTCCATTTATGTTCATAGCCGAGGCTGTGATTAATTTTTTCATTCAGAAACAAGGGATTGAAGTTATTCTGCGATAAATTGTTCTTTACGACATATATCTTTCAATAAGAAATTTTTTTTTGGTTGATGAAAAAGAAAAAAAAATTATCTTTGGAAACGTAGAACCCCTTGTTTTCATTTCACTCAATAGTTATCTCAGTCCTACAAAAACGTTTAAATGGGCAAATATGAAGTATTTTATGGGCATTCAGAATTCAGTACTAGAAAATGCAAAAAAGCATCATTACCTAAAAATTTCATGTAAGTTGGTATTTTTCAAATGGAACACCCTGTATTTTATCTTCCTAATTAGTACAGCTCTTTCGTCTGGTTTCAAATATAAATTTTTTATTGAGGTTATCTTTGTCAGGTTTCGAAAAATAAAGATTTTCGTCTAAATCTAAGGCAGCTGTAGAACGCCACGTTTCTACAGCTGCCTTAGATTTAGACGAAAACATCCATATTTTTAGAGAAATTACAAAGATAACCTCAATAAAAAATTTTATTTGAAATCAGACGAAAGAGCTCTATTGATTAGGAAGATAAAATACAGGGTGTTCCATTTGAAAATACCAACTTACAATATTCACTGAGATAGCTATTGAGTTAAATATAAACAATCACTCTGTACATACCTGCTTGGTGCAATCAATTTTTGGGTGGAAAAATCATTGTTAGGTTATTTCCTACAAATTTCTAGTATGAGCTCATTTAACGACGCTGATTTCAAATATGCAGACGGATTTTCTATAGTTTTTCCGGTCGATTTTGAGCCCTCGAAATTTAAGGACGGATTCATGAGCTATGAGGATCGATTTTTGTGATAAATTTCATGCAAAAAGGTCTCATAGATTCTACGGAAAGGACAAAAAACACAAAGGACTGCGGAAAGAAAGATATTTTTATGCGATAATAAGACTCTACAATACAACAATCTAAACGTAAACTGTGAACATTTTGGGAGGGTTATAATTTGTTTCCACTAACGATAACAAAGGTTTATGAATGAAAAAAATTAACCTGAAGCGATTTATTCCGCGTGGTAATTTTAAACTTATATTTGAAATCTGATAAATAACCCACGATCTATAAGTTATTATGATTTCGATCAAATTTCATGAAATTATCTTTCACAGATTCCCAGGTAAGCTCTGGATGTCAGGATATAGTTAAATCCTTTGATGTAGCATTGTGTTTCCAATCATTCTATAGACCGAACAATTGGAGATTATTACAGCCCTGATGGCAGGCTGAAAATTGACTTATTTTCCACCTGTCATTGTGCACCGCTCAATAAAAACGAATATTTCTGATCCCTCGAATTATATCTTGTACAAGAGCCCGCCTAATCGCCAATCAACGAATCATTAACATGTTGCAGATTAAACGGCTCCGAAGGGGTGAAGTAGGGAAATGAATTTCCAAAACTGTTTGAATATTGCATCTGCCGCCCTTCAGGGTAAACGCGTGATCGGAATATTAATATCTGCTGACCAACCATAGACCCTTCGCTCCGTAGAGCGGAAAATTAACAACTAAGCGGGAAAAACACCGTTCCCGTATTCTGTCTCCGCCTTTCTTGTTGCAATACTGAATTCAACCTGCCTGATTTGCATTTTTAGGGAAAAATCAATCGAGAAACGATGGGGGTCTGCTGATTACCGCGTGAAAATTGATACTGAGGGTCTGCGAAAGTTTTCTGGAATAATTTTATTATTTAGTGATGGTTTGTCTGATAAAAGGTCCCCTGAATTTTGATCGAGGATGTTCACAGTGGGACTTCATGTTGCTTCCGTTCATTCTCTGATGAAATTACTTTTTAGCTCATCCTACCATGGTAATTTTAGACATTATTACCCTTTACCACTGTTTATACAGTTCATATCGATGCAAATACTGTAAAACTTGAAGGAAGTTTTTGTTAGCTATGTGACTGAAATTTTTATATTTCTTAAACAAGCAGTTTCCGTTACATCTTCTACAATTTCATATTCAAATCATATTTCTACCTGACTTTTTTATACAATAATTTCTTCATATTGTTCACACATTTTGATTGAATTGCTCCGATTGTTATCATTAGAGGAAGTTATATCACGTTTCGCATCTATTCACTTGAAGGCCAATGTTCTCAGTTTTCACCATATAACGCTTTGAATTTTCGGGCGTCATCTGTTAGTGAATCTAGAGGTTTATGGTTACTATCCCATGCTGTCGTGTGAGTTTAATTTTATCCGCTAGGTGGTGGAAAGTCCACTTAATTCAAATTCCACATATGCCTCGAGCATTTCGCCTTTGTGAATAGCCTGTCACCTGAATCTTTGTACTACGATGTCCTTGTTCAATGTTTGCTTTCATCGTAGGTATAAGTGAATGATTCAACATGAAATTCTGCAAAAAGGACATTTAGTCTCAATTTCTATCTCAGCAATTTAGACCTAATTATTTGAAGAAACGAACACGAAAATCGGTCTCTTTCTATTTTGAACTTCATTTGTAATGTGCTATGATATAAGCTTGTTCTAGAAAAAACTGGAATTGAAACAATGTTGGAGTGTAAAAAATTTTGAACCATGAATCGTTGTCCACTCGCAAGAAAGCATTCACCTTGTCGATCAAGGAAAAATTGCATTTGAGCTTGTACTATATCAATCTACTCAAAAGTATTTTATTCTTCCACATATCCCACCGCAGGAAAAAATTATTTGAGAAGCAGCCGATATCGAGTTGAAAATCCTGCCGAAATTCCTATGTTCTAGTATCCAAGCGCATTCGCCATTTTGTAACTACACGTTTCTAGTTCAAGATGAAATGAAATATTTAGGAATGTGAATAATCAATTTCAAATTCGGTTACCTACCTCGGAAAAAAAATCTGAATATTCGAAGTCGGGCATACATTGTATTAATTAACGGATGTCGTTAATTTTGGAGCTTTGTGACTGAGATGTGATACTTAAGCCATAGATAAGGAAAGCTTTGGCTTCAAACGACGCTTTGTTTTGACAAACGGAGGTAGACGACAAATAAACTTTGTATCGGCGATTGAAGGAGTCCTCGATAAGATGAAAAAGCGCAACGTAGGTTGACCATGAGAAAATTTCGGAGAAAGAATTTGAAAGCGTGAGAGGCACTGCGAAAAAGTGTCAACTCGGGACTTGTGTTTTTGGAAGTGAGAAAAAGTTTACCTTTGAGGGATTCTGAAAGAGTGAGGGTCACATGTGGCCTGTCGGGGATAGCGGAGTGTTGCCCGCCAGGTCAGGAACTTAGTCGGGGACTTGGGTTAGGTCCGTTGTTCGGAAGTAGAAAAACTCGGGAAGAGCCCCGTCCCGGACCGGGAGTGAGTGGTGCAGAAGTAGATAACTGGAGAGAGTTAGTTTTTCGGAAGTTGAGAACTCGGGAGAGTTAATCGTTTTGAGTCGGGGACTCGCATTCGGGGAAGTTGAAAGTCGGGAAGGTGCCACGATAGGTACAGAATTTTAGGTTCACTTTTCGATTAAGAAGGAGTTGCTCGCGGGTAGAGAACTCATTAAGAGGCAAACGTACGGGGTTGGTTTTCCGGGTTGAGGCGGGTGGAGTTGAAAATAGCCTTAGTATTTTTTTCAGTAGAGGATTTTATTAGAGTTCGGATCAAGGGAATGATCTGTGTCAGATCGTGCAAATAAGTATGGGAGAGTTTTAATTTTGAGTAAAGTTAAGGGTCGCATGCGTTGCGGGAGTGCGAATATTAAAAATAAGGTCACTATCGGAGTGGGAGAGTTTGTTTCCAAGTAGGTACAGATAGGGATTAGGTGATTTGCAGATCAAGGTAGCAAAATTCAGCTCAAGTTTTGAACCCTATATATGTGAATGGTGTTATTGTAATCCCCAATGGTGTTTGTTATTGATATCTCGACACGAAGTTGATTTGATGTATTTTCTATGTACGGAATTTGAATAATAGTTGCATTCATTTTGTAGCGTTGATTAATTGACCCCTCGTACAATTTGGATTAGTATGTTTATAGGAAGTAGCAGTTTAATTGTCTGATTTAATTATGATTATGGGAAAATAGATGAATGATAGATGTTTTATTTTTATGTTCTTTTTGGTGTCTGTGAAAATTTCTATTTTATGTACGCATTTTACCATCATTTTTCGTAAATATAATATGTTCTTTTGAAATTCCTGGGTTTTCTTTCCTGAATACCTGTTCCTCAGAAAATATAAAACAAAGGACTTCCTCGGGAGCAGGAACTCGATTCTCTTCGGACAATAGATTTTACATGGTGACAAGCGGGATATTATAGAATAATACGAAAATTCCATCTTAATAACTTGTTCTATTGATAAGGGTACAAGTCGTTTTATTACAGAAATGCGCTTGTCGAAAGAGTAGTTCTTGTAGAAAACTTGAAAATTTGTTTGAAATATCTGATGGATGGTTACTATTTTACATTACAGATTACAAAGTAATCTGATTGGGTTTCACCCACTTTTTGGTAGTGCATATACCGATTTAATACAGGAAGGCAACGTCATTGATGGACCCCGAGCACTTCAGAGGGAACATAACAATTGCATTCATTCGGTTATCTTGCTCCCATTTGGGCTTTAGTCACCGCACTACCCTGTTCATAATCGGTTTATTATGCCATTCATGGTTCATTAGGTTGAGTTTCCAGGGGATGGACCTAATTATTAATCACCACGTTGGATAAATTAATTTCACAAATTCATTTGATGTGGGTGTTCAGTTCGCAGATAATTGAACGATAACAAAATAATGTTTTTCGCACACCCACGTATTGAGCCGAACTCAAAATTCAATTTCCTGGTTTCTGTGATAAAATTTGCATGATCCGTTTTAGGCTTTGTTTATCCATTGTCTAGAGGTACAACTGAATGAACTCAGTTTTAGCGTCTTTACAGACATACGGTAGGAGGGAGAAATGGCACGTTATAGGTTAACAGATGAAGTAGCCTACAAAAATATGTTTTACTATAACAGGAACAATTTCTGTTATTCTAATACATTAACCTGAGGTTCACCCTTACCTAACAGAAGGAACTTATCACCATAAAAAGTTGGGAACAAGAAAGACCTCTGGTCTTTCACCCATGACCGCTGGCCACTAACCAGACCAATGACCATGTCCTAAGAGAAAGCGCACGCAAAACGAAACATGCAACTAATATCCTGTCATCACAGACGAAAATTAATATAGTTCTCCAGTTATGCCGTAGAAACTTGCAACTGAATATTTTGATTAATACCTGAATAATTCAGAACTCAAACCAGCGGTTTCATTCCAAACTTCATCCCGCCGATCTGCAAATTAAATTATGAAATATCAATAAGTTTCGGAATTCATTCACGATCCGATAATTAGTTTCGAATGAATTTATAGCTGAGGGGTACTTCGTTTCGATTTGCGGGCCTTTTTGAAATATCAAATCGCGTCTGAATTTATTTCGAGGACTAATTTTAAATTATGCCCCCTGTTGGGAATTGAACAACCGATAGGTACTTATTGCTTATTGATAAATGCAAACTAGATTCTTCGTAAATTTAGTTATGTTCAATCTGCGTGGCATTATGTTAAATTAAACTGAATATGTATTGAGTGGCTTACAACGTACCATTGTTGTATAATTTGATTATATTACGCTTTGGTCCCATCTGCCGATTTTGCTGGGAATAGTTAAATCAACCGAAATTAGAATCCGTTTTAACGAGAACGAATGATTATCATAAACTGATGAATGGCATCAATAATTAACAAGGAATTATCTATTTCTTCAATGAAATATTTTTATTTGAAACAATAAATTCTAAGCAATCATTGGAAAAAAATTTGACCTACTGAATTTTCACTGTTTATGTTCCAAGTAATGTTTGAATATTTCCATTCCATTTTAATGTTTCTTCTCGCAGGCCCATTATATCTATGAAGGCAGCATGGTCACTCATAACATTTCAATCAATAAACAATTCTTCAGAAGATTTTGGACATGGGCCATGCAGACAAAATGAAAGTCGTGATATTATTTTAGCTTCATAATGCATTTATAATTTTTTGTCAATACATTCCAGACTTCCACTCTTCTGCTATCGAAAAAAGATGATTATTATCAAAAATTTCGATATCCGGTATAGGCACAAGTCAGAAACTTACCCAGTATACTGAATTTGAGTTTTATTCAATATGATGAGCAAACGCCTAATTCAGAAATTTTAATCGAATAGGACACATTATTTTCGAATTAACTGCATTCAAGCAGGGTGACTTTTTTTTATTCTTCAGACTTCATGTGGTATGTCAGTCAAAATCCCCTTTCTACCCACCTAAGTTGGGAAACATCAAATTTTCTTCATTTGAGTCCATATTTTTCCACAGACATTATAACGGTTCCCCAGTTAAATTTCACCAAAAGTCCCATTGTAAAACGACTCAGTTAAATTGAGTTCAAATAATGGGAGTTCCGTAACGGCAAAAAAGGCCAATGACAAACAAATTTTCAAATAAACTCGCGGAGCCAACCACCCCAACCCCAAGAAGAGATAATTACGCAGTAATAACATCAGTAATTTGCCGAGAAATTAAAAACGAAAGGGGCAGAAATGGAACTCCACAATTTCGCGACCATGTATTTCAAAGGAAGATGTACTGCATTAATTCGTGGTTGAGCTTAATTAGGTCGTTAGACTTCATTTTTAATTTCGTTGTAATTATCTTTACTAGGGAGATTTGAACCTTTCTTCTTCTTTTGACCGACTTCTTTACTTCGTTCATTTCCTTATTATTATACTTGAAGCACACCAATCCTTTATTGCTCAATAATTGACTGCTGATGATGGCCTGCGAGCTTTTCTTACATATTTTTGGGGTTCCCTCCAATGTAAATGAACATAGTAATATAAATATAAATCGTTTTAGGTCTGAGCTCAACCTGCCAGCAAATTTATGACTTCTCCGTGTCATTCTAAGGAGGGGTGTGATGGATGTCAGGGTCTCATATAAAGCAGCCGACGAATAATGACCTTAATTACATAACGAGACTCTATTTACTCACTGATTGTTTACTAGAGTATTCATTCAATAATACGCGTTGGACATTCGGTATTTAGTTAATAATAGTAAATATCCCGTGGCATTGGAAATTCATTCATATCGATTCATTTCAGAAAATATTGTAAACCTGTAAGATTGATATTCCCTAAATAAAAAGCTTGATATCACCACATGGCGATCCGCCAGCTCCCAACAAATTGGCGTACATTGGTGGATTTGAAAAAGAATACTGACCCTACAGGACATAAAAGAGAAAAAGTTAAACTGAAAAATCGCAAAATCAGGATTTAATATTTAATTTTTGTAATCTGAAGTCATGTACGGAAGCTGCTGTTCTGAATTCCAACGACTTTATAAAAAACGCATTTAATTATAGATTCTCACGTCTACAACGAATAATATACTTAAGCGCCCTATCCTCCGGCAGAGCAGTGGATGAAAATGGATTTTTTTCAGATTTCATGAATATTTTCTCAAGTATAACGGTGGCTTTATTATGTGAAAAGTAGCGAGCAGTCAATTTTAAGTTACGCATGAATGCTCGTCCAACGTGTATGAAAAGCATTTAAAATGTAAATCCGAAAATTTGAATTTTTATTACCCGCCTCAATAACCTTTTCGCAGCTAGATTTCGAAACGTCGATAACTAAGGGTGCGAGTCGCTGAATAACAAATGATATTTCTGAGTATTTTTTCTAAGATACAAAGACGAACATTCGAGGTGATGAGAGGTGGAAGATAGGAAGGGAGATCCCCCACGAGGAATGAAATTTTTCAATCATTGGATCTCCCCCTAGCTTCAATTCGAGATTTATAAACCATTATAATATATATAAGCTTTCAGGGCAGTGTTCTTCTCATCCGAAGAATACGAAACGTCCCTTTATTGGAATTCAGTTTGTTGTGGAGACAACATCCAGAATATTTGGGTATACCAAATTAACGAGTGCGACAAGGATGAATAAATATTCCTCACTGACAACGCTGCAATCAATTCAATCTTTGTTTACGTTATTTCTCAAAACTGATTGGCAACTCTCCCATTTTTTTTCCAAACATTGAAAAACCATTTTTGAAGAGAAATATCTCAATAAAAGCTGCATGCAGTACAGCTTTCGATCAAAAATTATTTGGGTTCAATCTCAATCTCAAATTAAAATGCTGACAACACAAGTTTGACCAGCGGACATTCCTGTCTACCAGTTGAATAACGGATCAGAAAATCTTGGCATCAATTCAAAATGTAAACAATGACTACGTTTCTTGCACTTCAAGGTCCATGGGAAAATATCTTCAGTTCTCTACACGCGTTTTCTTATTGAGTTTGTCCTAATCGCCAATGATGTCCATTTCTCAATTGTTCGATAAACCTTATCAACATTATTGCGTGCTACTGTACCTAATTCCAATTTATCGGAAAATAAATGATCTTCTATACTATTGCAGATAGGGTCGAGATGATTAGTTCATATTATGGGAGAAATCGATACGCTAACAAGGCTACTGAACAGTTCAATCAATATAATGAGATACATGGGTTGTGATGGAATTGTTTGCAGATTTCTTGGAATAAAAAATAGTACTTACAAGCAATAATAACAGAGGCAGCAGAGGTGTCATTTCAAGCCATTTCGACCTACAAGATGAGGAAGAAAAATCAAACTGTTTTGTGAAGCCTACAGCTGGGGGTATGATGGAGATGGGGCAGTGACAATTATAGCCTTGAGTTATACCATATAAAAATGGCTACAATCAAATAAAAAATAGGCTGTTCTCATCTTGGACTTCTGCTTTTCCGCGCTGTATTAAAATGAAACAAATATAGGAGTTATATATTTTATTCATGAATAATTCAATACTCCTGAAAGCAAACTCATTACAAATTCTCTTTTATTATACATAATAAGATTCATCCCTTTTCATTCGCTCTCGTCGAAAGAGCGATTCAAAAAATTATCTCGTTTAAATAATTCTCCCTTCAATATGATCGTCAATTGTACAAGATCAGATGCCCACTGTTTTCAATCCAGCGTCTCCATTGTAAAAAAAAAGCACCTAACAACACTTTTCGGATTCAAAACCTCGCTGCATGAATAACATCAACCGTTTGGAAGACAAAAGGGCTTTTGATCTTCGCTCTGCGACACACTGAAATATTGAAGTTTTAACCTGGAGGAAGCGCATTTTTCAGAGAGCAGAAATAAAAGATAAGTTAAATGTACCTTTGCCCGTGAAAGATGACGGTGTTTCAGAAATAACACAATAATATTTCAAGCAGAAATGGATATACTGAAGAAATCGAGAGGGAATGAGATTCGACTGAAAGGTAGTTTTAATGCTGCAGCAGGAAGATTGAGCAATAGAATTATTAATAGCATATGAAAACTTTATATTGAATCACTATCGAAAGAATTAAAATATGAAAGATTTTATTCCAATCATTATTCTGTTTTTGTGTCTGCAGTCTGAAGAACCTTCATCATGAAGCAGATACACACGTGTTTATCTCCATCGTAGAGTTCATAATTATTTAGGTGCACAAAAAAACTCATAAGAATGAACAATTAGCAATGTGGTGGGCAAATTTGAAACTTTAACTTCTGTTCAAGATGTCAAAACACGTAAACGTGCACGTCGAGCTCGGTCCATTATATTGGGGAAGTTTGTGAAACTTCGGCTGAAAATCCCCGAATGTCCATTGGACTTGAACGGCAGGTGTTTGCAGTAATTGATCCTAAGCCAGACATGTGAAAAATGTTGAGATAAGACTGGGACTCTAACTAACAGAATTTAATTCAAACAATCAAAGGTAACTTCATCAGTATGAAGTGGGTGATTGGAAAGGTGTGAATTTTTATAACAAAATCATCTCCATCCCATTTAGACTTGAGTGGGTATAAAAACCAGTAGAATTGTCGCATCTTGCCACAGGTGGGAATTCGAACAAACGTGTTGTATTCTCCCGGGAGAGTCCCGGTAGTTACACATTGTGTTCCACGTTTTTGGGTCAAGATATCGTACGCAATTATTGCATGCAATAACCGCCAACGTGGAAGGCGATAAACGTGATTGTTCACATGGTGAGAGTTTTTCCAGATCCTTTCAATATTTGTACATTCGAGTCGAGAAACTCTCTCTATCTAAATGGGCCTTTAGTGTTTTCGTCAGTTTATTTTATAGGGATGGATGTACCACATTGATATCTTTTGTGCTACACTATATTAGGATAACATCCACAATGAAGGTTGAATTTATACCGAAGGTATGCCAAATTTTTGCCGTTTCAGGATAGAGAGACTTTCTCTGAAATAATTAAACTTATTAATTTATGGACGTTCCCAGAAAGTCACTTGAATATTGTTGTTTTGTCGTGAACGTAAACGACCCCCTGTGTTGCGCTCGGAATCCGAGGTTTACACATCTGTCCGGCGATGAGGAAGAATTCATCATTCAATTCGCAAGTGATTGACAGCACCATCACGTCGGGCAAATTCCGTAAATTTCCTCTAAATTAACGCCTTATTCGTCTTCGTCTTCATCTTTTTCGCCGTTTTTTAAAATCTGCTTTGTGTCTTCTGATACACTTGAGCAAATTTGAGTTAAGTGCCCTTTAGCTTCATCGTCGATACCTCCGGATCTGTGCCGAAATAGTGTTTGTCCTCTTTTTCCTCTCCTTCAACCCTATTTCAGTGGCAGCTCGTGGTGATTCGCAGAAATTCTGTCAGCACCCTTTTGGTTGCACAATTTCACCGTAAGTTCACCCGAGGGTGGTCGCAAACCATTTTCGCGACTATTCAATTGTAGCATCTTGAATTTTCAATATTCACCGGGAAACTTCCGGACAATAAGGATTAAACAAAATGGGTTGGAGGTGTAGAATTTGGACACCACTCGGATTTCGATTACATTTTTAAAGGAGCTGAAATATGGGATTATTGAAAAACATCAGAATCAACCGCGACAAAATTTTTCGCTGGTTTTTTCGTGAAATAATGTATGACGTTCGGGGACAATGTTAGGCATTGTTTCACATATTTCTACTGTTATCTCGTACTCCCGTTTTCAAGGAACCTTTGAATTCCTTTCTCGATCTGAAGAATTCCTTGGACCGATGAATTTTTCCGGGTTCTGGTTGTAAGGCAGAAACGAGATTTTGATAGGTGCGATAAGAATTTTTCGGATATTTCCGTCGCAATTCAATTGTCTGTTTTGCCGTTGGGAGAAATTGTTTTCAGCTCAAAAATTGTTTTTCTTGTGTGTTAATTGAAATGGATACGATACACTGCATTTGAATGGTATAGATATGTGAAACAATCCGTTCTAACAATGTTTCCCGAAGTCACATTTTCTAGTAAAAAATAGGAAATTTTTTTTTCCTACTGCTAATTTTTGTTTTTCATTAATTTCATGGCATATTTCAGCTCCGTCAAATTTCAGAACCCAAGAGGTGACCATATTTTACCACCTTTTAGCGGAGTGCAACCAAATGCGCAGTATACTTACTATTGAGGTATTCAAATTTGACATCAGTGAACAGGTAATTTCTTCGAATGATTCGGTAATTGTAAAAAGGGGGGGGGGGGGGGCTTTTATTACCTAGATCATTACCTACTCATTGAGTTCATCGAAGTATCACAAATTTAATTACCAGATTCTTCATCTCAAACTTCCGAGAACAAACAGCATACCTACAAATCATGATTCTGCAACAGAGTAACAAAAGGTTGTGTTTCACTTGACAAAAATGGAAGTATTTCAGTAAATGTCGCCAGAAGAAACTAAATCGATAAAAGTTGATACCTGTCAATCACGAAGATGAATAGAAATCAACAATCATTGGAAGCAATCATCGGCAAGTAACGTTTTCTATTAAATCAGCACTTACCCTAGCATTCTAGGCTGCTATCACGTTTAAAGCGAAGTACTTCTTTTTAGAACAGCACTAGTTAAATGTTAGATAAAGCAATAAAACCGCAATTAGAGCGTGTTAGTTCAAACTCAGCATCCAATTAATAATAATACCGTTGTGTTAACAAGTGGTTCCGTAAAATGGCGAAACGTCAAACAGCCAATTCACACATATTCCGCAAGCTAACGAATGATACGTTTACAGCACAACACAGGATCCACTGTCAGATGATATGGAGGTATAAAAATACGACTACGATTGTGAAATATGTTTTATTGGTCCGATTTTCTGCAAAAATTATAAGATTTGGTCCGCTAGATCGAGATCGGTCTGTCAACTTCGCGTGTTGAAGGGTGTGCGTGACAAGTGACAACCGGCAATGTAGATATCTTGATTATCCGAGGCTCGGGATATCGATCGGAAGTTGGATATGGCCGATTTGTTTGTTTACGTTTAGAGGTTAGAAATCTCTAAAATTTAATTTAGGTTAACTTCCATAATTATATGGCCTATTTTTTGGCGTTGTATACAATTGAGAATGGGAAGAAGAAGCTAACTTGTAAAGTATTCAGAGTTTTTATGACATTAAGTATTTCTCATTAGCCGGGAAGGAAAAGATTAGAACATACTCTAGTGAAAATGTCTTGTTCGATCGAATGATTTCTGTAAATATACACAATTACCAAAAGGATATGAATTTGGATAAGCATGAAAGTATAAATTCGAATAGTGTTTCCGCAGCAAGGTTATGTTATTGCTTTCAAGCAAAATCCGGGAAGATTGGTGGGATTTGCATGATGTAATGAAAGTAACAAGACGATTTGAACGAGTTGCTTTATACGATACATCACAATAAGTTAACTTTCATCTTACATAATAATTATGAACACTGCAACTAATCGATATTTTACTCGTTGCTGTACATCCATCTCCACCATGCTACCCTCATCCTGTCCCATATATTCTCGGCACTGAAAAATAGAAATGAATAAGAATTAGATTACTTTCCAATTTTGTTGGGTAAAAACATTCCAGAAGTATAAACATAGGAGTGTACTGTTCGATTAGAATTCTGAATAGATGGTGAAAATGATGTCAAATAGAGTTGTTCGGTGAATGATTCGACACAATTTTTCAAAAGAATAATTAAATAAGCACTTAAAAAATCAATCTAATTAACCCCAGAGAACATCAATATCATCATTCGCAACTGAAGCTCAAGTAAGTCGAAACCAGTCTGCAGTTGAAAATGATAATTTTGATGTTTTGACCAATAAGAATACATAAATTGTAGACCATAGAGATAAGATATTAGTGCTTTACGGAAACTGAACTAATCCCGGTTCAGTTCATTAAAGTTGTACCTTACTTTCATTTGCCCTATGCATCACAATAATTGTTTCAATGATTTCTCATAAACGTAGTGTTTAATTCATTTCATTTTTTGGATGCATATTCAGGCGTGTATGTACAAGTTTCCTTGAACGATTTCGAATAAGAATTCAATATTTTTCCGTGTAATACAATCCATCCAAGGCGAATAATTCAAACCAACTTTAACAATTACTGGCGATTAAAAATAAAAAAATCGAAATTTTTTTTATTATCAAAAAGTTGTTCCCATTAGCCATTGATTTGGTTATTTGATTTTGACCTATCACCGTTCAAATCGGAAATATGTTCATGTATAAACATTCAGAAGGTGATGGATTAACTTTTTGCTAATGAAAAATTTTTTTTTTCTTTTTAATCGCCAGTAATTGTTGAAGTAAGTTCAAATTATCCGCCTTGGATGGATTGGATTACAAGGAAAAATATTGAATTTTTATTAGAAAACGTTCAAGGGAACTCTTGTGCATTCACAGAGTGTATGTAGAGACTTTCAAATCTGATGGCCCTTTCTCGTCTTTTTTTTCTGAGAAACTAACAAAAGTAGTATTCATTTTTGGCCACCTTCTTTTGTTTTCCAGTTATAAGCGAAGATTGGAAAAATGGCGATATCAAAAAAAATTTATATCTCCGCTAATACTGATGATAGAGCTCTGAAATTAAAACATTATACAGGCACTTTTTTTACGTAGAATCCAGTGGCGTGCTCGTCTTTTTAGCAGGATTTCTAATTACGAAGCAGTGACCCGAAGTTATGTTTTTATAAGTGGGAACACTAGATTTCCGTGCCATTTTCTGAAAGCTTAATTTTTACTGATTTCAAAAATATACAACATCGTATGGCTTGTATCAATATAAATGAGAGAAAGTGCCCAAAAACCTTTTTTCATCTAAGGGCCGGTTTCACAATGTCTGGTTATTCTTCAGGTAACTTGACCAAACACTATTCGGGTTAAAGTTTTGGTTAGGAAGAAGATTAACGGTACATTAGCCATTGGTTAATGCCAAACCAGCAATTGTGAAACACTTTCCTATGGTTAAAGTCTTAACTTCAGATTAAGTATTGGTAACCAGACATTGTGGAACCGGCCGTAAGAGTCTCAATATTTCTATGGTTTCAACTGTTGATGAGCACAAAAAAATAGAGCTTCCTATAACAAGAGCAGTCTCCTTCCGTCAATCTCATTGTTTCTATACTTTCTACTGATTTCTACAAAATTCGAATCTAGATATTATATTCAATAAATTTTTATATCTCAAAATTGATTCGGAAATAACGGAAAGATCCACACGATCGACTGTGATCTTGGAGAAATTGAGTAGAAAGAAATGAAAAGACTAATAGAAGGAGACTGTGGTAATTATACGAAGCTAAATTCTGCTCATCAACAGTTGAAACTATAGAAATATTGAGACTCTTAGATGAAAAAAATTTTTTGACCATTTTCTATTACATATTTATATTGATACAAACCAAACGATGTTGTTTATTTTTGAAATCAGTAAAAATTAAGCTTTCAGAAAATGGCACAGAAATTTAGTGTTCCCATTTATAAAAACATAACTTCGGGTCACTTCTTCATAATTAAAAATCCTGCTAAGAATACGAGCACGCCACTGGATTATACGAAAAAATGCCTGTATAATGTTTTAATTAGGGGTATCAGATTTTGTCTATCTCCTCTGATTCAAAAGTTGTAATGCTAAAACATCGAAATTTGCTCAACCTGTACATTCAAAAATTGAAATGAATTCAACATGCCATGAGAAATCATCGAAACAATTATTGTGATGCATAGGGCAAATGGAAGTAGTGTACAACTTTGATCACCTGTGTTCGTTCAGTATCAAAGTGCTGTCAGCCCCCACTTGTTTGTATACATTTTTGAAAGACTGGATAATTGCTTTCCTTTTTTGGATATTCAGCTAATTTAATAGCCCCTACTTAAGTAGGGTAAACATGATCATTGAAAATTGAGCAAATCAATTCCTATCCCATTATTTTTCAAACTTTGACAGATGTTAGATCAATTTCCAAACGCTAGGATCAGAAATCATTAATTGGGATGACCAAATCAATGTTTCAGTAGCCCTATCAATTATATTATACCTCCATGCTTTTTGGTTTTCGGAAACAATCAGATTAACCAAATATCAGTGCCACCAACTCAATCTTATCGAAGTTCAGCAGTAACAAGAGACAGTTTAAATAGAACAACAGGGCTGAACATTGATGCGCTTGCACCAATGATCAGTTCGATTTTATACAACTTACAAAATGTTTTATGATTTTCTGGTACCTACCTGTCCATAGCTGGCCTAACATCTAACAATGCAAATTTGAAGCTATCATCTAATGAACCTCCATCGTAGTAATCAATAACATATCGTACTTCTTTTCCACATCTGTCAACAATCCAGTCATGTCTATCGAAAGGTAGCTCATAACCCATTAACCACCTGATTCTAGCTCTTGGGCTGTAATCGGCTGCTTTTCCTCCAAAACTTTTAAGTCTGTGGAGAAATGATTGCTTACTTTAGTCATTCAATTACTATATAGAGGGTTTTGCAATATGAATGATACAATTTAGAATGGTTATAATGGCAACACTGCTTATTATTTTTTGATATTTCTTAAAAAATTTGTGTTCAGTAGGTTATGCCATTTGAATTATTTGATCAAAATCAGTGCTCATTTGTGAATACCGAGAGAAATTTAAGAAGAATTCATGGACGACATTATTCAGTTAACCAACTGACTATTCGTCGTATCGAAGACAAATAATTTGAAATTGAATTTTTCATACGATACAAGAGTACTGGTATGACAAAGAACTGCAGGCACACAAGAAATTATCGATTTGTTAGCAGCAAGTGTAAAAGAAAATTCAAATTTATCGGTTCCACGTCGTTCTAAACAATTGAATCTGAATTATTTTTTCCTGCTGTTGTTGAGAATAATCTTGAGGATATGTGGTTTCAACAAAATGGTGCCACCTGCCCCCTCAACAATCAATTTATTGAAAACAAAGTTCGATGATGAAATTATCTCAAGAAATGGTTCAGCTAATTATCCCCCCAGTTCGTGTGATTTAACACTATGTGATTTCTTTCTTTGGGGACATGTTAAGTCCCAACTTAGTTAAAAATCAACATATTGAACGTCAATGAAATACAGCCAAATTTATGTGAAAAAGTGATGAAAAATTGGGTTGACAGAATGCAGTACGTACGGAGAAGTCGTGGTGGTCATTTGAATGTTGTTATCTTCCATACATAATGGCATGATGTAAAAAGAAACATTATGTCTTACTGAATTATTTATGTGTTTTTCTTTAATCTTCAAATTGTATCCTTCATATTGGAAAACCCATTATTTTATTGAATCTTTCTACTTCCTCGAAAACTCCACTGATACATCACAAAGTGAGATTAAACAAGTTGAATTAGAAATAACAACTAATTTTCTATAATTCTTTAAATATACTTACTTTGGATTGCCACATTCTTTAGCATGAAGTGCTTCCCACTTCAACACTTCTAACCAAGCTTGCTCATTATTAGCATTATGAATTTTTATAATATGTGCCATATCTTTTGCCTGTAGATCTTCATCCTTCCATCTCCAACCTTTCCTCAACATAGCGTTCCAAAACATCTGTGCATAATTTTGGTTTAAATTCATTTTGCAAATTCACACAATTGAAAATACTGAACTAGGTATTCCCAAATAAATATATCTGAAGGAAATTTTTTATATAGTGGATTACGGGAATACAGGATAGCCACAAAAACTTGACGAAGTTTTAGGTAATAATACTGTTTGTGTTAAGAACTGAAATTGTTTCGTGTTAAGAAGTAAAACATTGTCCCTGGATAATGTTCAAACACTTTTTGCACATTGTTACATTCACAGTTTGCCATTGATTTATGTATTTATTTTTGCCATGAACAAACTCAACACAATTTCAGTTCCTGTCCTTAGTTAATCGGTGTAATTAAACTTATTGTGCGGTATCGTACCGAACTTATGCAAGCTTTTCTCATGGACTTATTTATTACTTTAAATGTGCAGTTTCAAGGCGCTAATTTTCAAATAATATTTGGAATTAATGTATTTGATATCAATTATATGTCAGTGAATTTATATGATGAAAAATCTAACCTGTTGACTGGGATAAACCCAAAATTGACTCTCGCCTTCTTTAACTATAGCTTTGGGAATAGTTGAAACTTCTCGATCCACTGGAAGAGGAAATGGTTGTCCTGGAGAAGGTTTTTGATTGGCAGGACCCATCTAAAATATTTTCAACACGCTAATTTAATATTGATGAAAATTTCTCCCCATTATTTAGCAAAATAAAGAAAACAATCCTGACAAGAATATATTCCAATACATTCATTCAATATGATTCAAAAGGTTTTTCCTCAATAGTCAGTGGGAACACGATATATGAAAGATTCATCGTCAATAATATATTCATTTCTTGCACTTGATGTCGATGGTTCCTTTATATCATTATCAACTTCAACATCATTCGATTCAATTTCGTTAACTTGGTCGAAACTTTGTGCTTCATTTTGATCTAGATCAAATATAATTATTTCTTGTTCAGTAGGCAATGATTCGCCTGATACCTGTATTTCTTCTATCTATAAATATAATTAAAGTTTAGTTTTATATTTACCATATTTAGTGGATTTATTTCTTCCTTATTGTTATGGTCGATAGGACATCTTTCTTGAGTATATTCTTGAGGTTTTGCTTGTGAGTGCATAGGACATTCCTTTGGTATTTCACCTGAGTATTGTGGAATAGGAGGGTGATTTGAGGGTAACTTAGACTCGTATTCATTCTTCCTCAATACTTCTTCAACAGGAGGTGGATTTATGATATTATTTGCAGCTATTTCGGCACAAGAAACTGTGTTGCCCATTTAGATTATTGTAATCCTACCTGAGAGGTTAGAAAAATTTAAATGTTAAGTTATGTAAGTTCAGATAACATATTATGATTACTTACTAGTGTTATGATAAAATAATTGCAAAATCGATAAACAGACTTCTTCTCAGAGAAATTCTTCAGGTATTTGCTTACCGAATAACTTGAATTTTTCGAATTCCTCAAAAAATTATGGATTTTGAAGTTCGTATTCCGATATTATGACAGTGACATTGACAAGATTGACAAGAAGGTCGAAGGTCAATCATAGATTTGTTGGGCTATAGGGAAAAATCACGGAGTGGGCGACATCAAGTTTTAGTCGTTTGAACTACCCGAGTGATGAACAACAAACTAACTGTTTATATGGGAAAAATGCGAATTATTTGTATGATTTTAAGTCATTTATGTATCGAAAGTGATATATTTAGGTGATGATTTATGAACAATAAACGAGCTGAAAATGCAGCGGATTGTAAGAGATAATGTGGGAATAAGATTTCTTTGCATAAATTCCCGTTGAATCCCAAGGCAGTTAAAAAATGACAGACAATCTTGAAGTTTGGGAAACGTATCTCAAAAAATATGTTACTTTGCAGCAAGCACTTCCTGAAAGATGATTTTTTTTATCGTGAGTTCTTATGAAGAACAGAAATGACAGAATATTTTGATCATCACTAGGCCCGACATTTTGTAATTTTCAGCGCCATCTCGCGGTTCGCGATTCTTTTTGCTTCCAAATACTGAGTAGGATGGGATATTCTCATTCTGGCGATCTGCCGTATTTTCGAACAGAGTTCATTTCAAACATGTGTGATATTTATAATGTGTGATTAGTTAGGGAATTACTGCCTATCCGGGACAAAATTTAACAGCGATTCACTGATTGAGCAAATTCAGGAAATGCATCGATATACCCAATAAAGCAGTACTTAATCGTTGAACAGATGAAACTGAAAATTATTGGGTACCTATGCACATCACGGTCTTACACCATCACCAGGAACCGATGAAATCAATCGGAGGCAGTTCTAGTTCCAGGAAGTTATGTTGATGGGATCTTCGGCGTGCTAACGGAGAAGGCACGAAAGTTTCGATTCTTCTGCGGGTGGAAAGGTCACCCGAGAAAGTGAAGATGTTCCCCAGGCACGAAGTTCAACAGTGCAAACTTGCGGATTGTTGGTATTGTAAATGGAAGGCCATATTTGTTACCAACCAATGTTAGTTGAGGATTGAGGCTTATGAGAATTATTGAGGAGGTTTTTTATTCCATACAGCGTGTTGAAAAACTTGGAAAACATTTGAGCCTTTGAATAAAATATAACCATCGAAAGGAATGAATAATAATAAACATTGAAAATTTATCTTTTGTGGTGGCTGCTGCAAGGAGGAAAATGGTTCACTGCCGCCCGTTTCGTTTTCGAGATACAGGGTCTCAAAGTTTGAATTTTTTTCTTATAGTATCTACATTTCACAAGATATTCAGCTGAAATTTGGCATAGATATCACAATTGAGAGTTTACACTATGTGACATGCCAATTTCGATAGCAAATCTACAGGGTGGTATTTTTTCTGGAACTGTCCCCTGTTTTCCTCCAGAACTTTTTTTTGGTGAGCCACCATTAATTTAAAAAAATGTGAAAAGCAGCTTTGTTGTGATACTAATTTTTATGGTTTCTCGTAGTTTTGTCGTATCTGCTATCGATTTGGAGAACATTTTCTTCAACGATTATCTCGTAATCCTCAGAAAAATCCAAATTGTCATGAAATTTCAGTTGGTAAGGTGTGGTGAATTAATTCATTGGTTGTTTTGACATATCAAATTGAACTGTTTGGGTTGAATATCTTGTGAAATGTAGATACTATGAGAAAAACACTTGAAAAAAATTCAAACTTCAACACCCTGTATCTCGAAAAGGAAACGTTTGCGATCCCATGTTTATGGGACTTTTTTTTCTTAAAATTACTTAAGGATTCTCCACTCTTCGTTTGTACCTCCGATTCAGGAACAACCTGTATATGTTTACAAACAGTTTGTTCTGGGCTAGCTTTTCTGCAGTTTACACAGACTGATGGGAGTGGTGGGAATAAATCCCACTTGTGAAGCAAGGTGCTGGGGCATTTCCACTTTTGCCCCGCAGGCTGATCAATTTGATGCGAAATATTAAATAATGCTCGGTTTCGATCTCGTAATCGCGAAATATGAATTCCGTCAATGACATAATCGAATTGATAGGAAACAATACACTAAGATGATTAACATTTTAAGATTATTTTGCAGAATGGGGACATCACGGAAAACAGAAATATTCTTGGAAAACCAACAGACATTTAGTTTTCGGATATATTTCAAAAATTACGAGAAGCACTGCCGTGAAGTCAGGAGCTTTTGAGCGCTCGTACATCCACCTTGTAGGTAGATTCGCATTTTCCAGTTTCAGAAATCAATTGAAGGAATTTTCCACAGCTGTCAAAAAATTCTCAAACTTAGGCGAAACTCCGGACTTAATGTCAGTGCTTCAGCTGATCAATTTTTTTCGATAATTCACTAGATTTTTTTACGGTATCTATGGTCTTGGTGATGCGATCTGGACAAAATTTCGCACGTAGTTTGAATACATTATTCTTCAGCTAGGTCTGAAATTTCATTCTAATCCAATCCGTAGTTTCGAAATTATCAAGAACAAAATATTTTGAAAGTTCATATTTACGGAACCCCCAGTCTAATTTGGCTCATTGATGAACGTGACCGCGACATTCGAGATACAAACCTACCCTGAAAATTTCAAGTTCCTAGGCCTTTCCCTTCGGAAGTTATAATTTTCTATGGTTCTGGTAATGCGATCTGGAGAAATGTAGCTTGAATACATCATTCTTCATTAGTATACAAAATTTCGTCACGATCGAATCTGTAGTTTTGAAATTATCAAGAAAACTTAATTTCAAACGACCATATTTACGGAACCCCTAGTATAATTTCGCTCATAGATAAACGTGATCACGACATTCGAGATCCACACCTATCCTGAAAATTTCAAGTCCCTAGGAGTTTCCGTCCAAAAGTTACAATTTTCTATGGTTCTGGTCATGCGATCTGGACAGAATTTTACATGTAGCTAGCTTGAACACATCATTCTCCATTTGAGTGCAAAATTTCATCTCGATCAAATCTGCAGTTTCCAAGTAATCAGGAGAACAAAACTTTGAAAGGCCATATTTACGAAACCCCTGGTGCAATTTGGCCCATTAACGAACCCAACTGAGGCATTCGGGAACTGAACCCACACTGGAAATTTCAAGTCTCTAGGTTGTTCCGTTCGAGAGTTATCGTGCTTACAGCCGGACGGACAGACTCGAATTTTCCGACAGATTCGTCATCATTGAGTCGAAAATAGTCGATTGAGACAATGACGAACAAAATACTGAATGTTGATTTATTGAACTGGAGAATAAAAATATTAATTCAATAATGAATTCCAAACTTTAATTTAATTGTTATCAATATTGTTTCCAATTTGGAAGTAGAATATTATCAGCCTTTTCGATACTTAAAATTCAAGTATCCTCCAATACTAAATTATTGTCAAAACCGAACGAACGTGGAGAGGTTGGCAAATAATAAGGTTGGGAAAAGGCTAGGCCTTTACCAAAGGCATTGCTGACATTCGGCTTTTCCACAATGACATCATAGAATCATTATTAATTCAAAATGTGGTATAAATCATTGTGATTCATTTCTCTGAAGACTTGTTCTGCTTTTGATGTTATCTCTTTGTTTCTGAATCATATAAAAAACTATATATAGAGCTGACCCGTCCAGGTTTAGCGGCGCACGGACAGATATTTATAAGAAAAAATCTATTCAAATTTTGCCTAATAGTTTCTTATTTTTTTCTACATGAAAATTGTAACAGTAGCATAATTGAGATGTTGCACAAATTCTCGTATAACTATTCAAGAACTACATTTTTGCTCACATTATTTTCACTTTTATTCAAAGATTTTTTCAACGAAAACTGTGATTTTTCCGCGAAAAAACTTGATTACCCTTCAGATATCTCACATATCGCGCGACAAAGTATAAATTGAAGAAAAAAAAATTCGAATGCGGAATGATACTTAGATAAAAACTTGTTATGCAACCTATTTAAATTCTTCATAGTTTCATTGAATGCATATTATTTCGATAATAATCGCATGATGATTCATTCGTCTCGAAGTTTATTTTTGATCCCATGAGAAACATTCAAATCAGTTTCTGAGTCACAAAACTTTCATTGCCTTCGGACAGCACCTTCTTGATTTGAGGAATGTATTCATTAGTTTATAATCATAAGCTCATGTTAACTTCAACATTTCGCTTTTCTCAACAGTCCCTGGTTGATGAATATCATAGGTCATGTCATCATAATGAGATGCTTGATTTTTTATACTGCAATACGTGTGCTGATTTTGGAACAAAAGTTCTCATTGTTTATTCGTCTAGGAACGTCAGACTATGAGAATGAAGAATTATTCGTCTTCGTCAGTTTATTTTTTTTTGTCTAAGAGAAGACAACTAAGTCTGCATAATCCATTGCCTCAATATTCAAGTTACCAAACTCCTTGCACTTGAAATATCCTTCCTTGAAATGATATTTTAGCATTTTATATGATTCGTAGGAGTAAGACCAGTTGAATTTTTCATCGTCATACAAATGCTATAAGATGAAATGATTAAATTCGAATTGAAACCGTTCGTTTTCAAGATATTTTGGTTTGAAAAATATATATGCTGAAACTAGCGCATTCGCCATTTTGTTAGCGTTTGTTTTGAAAGATATCCTCTATATAATTTAGGTTGGTGAATCCACAATACTGAACTGTATCTTCGATTGATATTCTTCAAAAAATTTCGTCACAACCCATCAATTTCTCCATCAAACGAATGATGGATGAATGGAACTGAAATGACCACAAATCATAACCTCAAAGATTTTAAACGTCTCCATATGGTCTTTTGAAGTTCAAGCCAGTATGTCACACCAAAGAAGCCTCTTAATTTGAAGGAACTTTAAATTAATCCGTAATCCAAAACCCTACGCCACTGGAATATGGATCTTTTACAAACTTCTGGAGAAGACACGTTAGGATCAATGGGATGAATATGTTAATTTTCGAACGTGACAAAGCCGACATTTGGTATTATGTCACATCGTTGTAGCGTGAAGAAAGCGGCCATTGTAACAATGAATGATATTTGAGATCATTTTACTAGCGAAGATAATAGAATGTTATGGACGTCTTTTGTAGTGCAAGGTTTTTCGTTTTCATCGAGACGAATGCTTTTCTTCGGATATGTTAACCCGATCTGGGTCAACGGCAACCAGTCTTGGTAATGGTAATATTTCGTCTAATTGCTCCAGATCCATTTTGAAATCATTCAATTGATCCAGATCGCTCTCACTGTACAGAGACGGACGGTAGAGAACGGAAGTTCTCTCGGATTACACGAAAATCTTCTTATTGTTTCGAGAGTGTTAAAAAAATCCGGTGGATCATATCTCCTGTCTGGGAGATCTCAATTTCGCTCTTTCATCAGCTACATAGCAGAAGAATAGTGCTACCTATTAATCCCTTCGATGCGGTAATGAATTTTCTTTCGAGGACGCCTTTCATTTCTTAAATGAAAAATTATAAAATTATAAATATATAAAATTATTGTGATTGATATATTTCAGGCTAGAGAAAATAGCAAGAAGATGCAGAAAGTACTCAACATTTGTATTATAACGGATATATATTTTACAAATGAGTATTCAAGATTCTTAAATATAAACAGTACATCTTTCATTATATAATCGTCGACATCGATGTAGAATTTATTATGAAACCTCTTCAGTTGACTCCATATTCTGACAATCAGTCCCCTTTATCGATTGAAGAAATCGCAAGACTTTCCCCTATTCTTCTGATTGATGTTCTCACGGTTTTCTTGAATATTCCACACATCCATCGATATTGATAAGTTTTTATTGCGCAACCAGTGAGAACGTGTAGAAAATAAATCCTATCAAGTCTTGCTGGTTCTTCGAGAATGTGCATCTTAGCTCACGTAATGAAATTACATCCAAGATGTGAAAATCAAATTTTTCCTCTCCATTATATTCAGTAACAATCATAATTATGCTATTCGTTACTTCTTCCTATGATAGTAATTAGATTTCTTTTTATCTCCATAATTAATAAAGTAGGCAAAGTGAGAAGTGCTTTCTTTCACGTCTTTCAAATGGACACAATGCACATGTCTGAGGCGCCTTTGAAAGATTCTATTGTTGTTACATGTTGAATATATTAGATTCGGAGCGACCATGTTACAAAAAACGCAGTGGTTATCAAAAAAATTGATAATTATGATTTGTTGTTTATTTAGGAGCGTTTCGACGCCTTTGACTTTGATACCAATGATTGGCAACTTATCCTCAATTGATATTGACAATTTTTCAATATAACTTCATCAAAAAGAGATATGAATCAATCGAAAAGGTCCCAAACAAAAAGCAGTCTTAACTATTTTGGAAAAAATATTCAGATGAGTAAAGACTTGTCATGGCCAAAAATTAATCTAAATAGAGGCTGATCAACTGGCCGAGATGTGATCAGATAAATATGACTCTTTGAAGGTAGAGTTTCTACCTAAAACTAAAATGATGATTGATAGTGGGAGTTGTGAATTTCACCTTGATACCATGAGAAAAGAAGCTAACTGATGTCCAACTGAGAAAATTCCAGCTTCCAGCATTTTAGGAAATAACACCGTGGTATTCATCGACATCTAATTGGCCGATCGTGTTGCACCGAGCCGCAGTTATCGTCCATCGTGGACAGCCTTGATCTATTCCAGCAGACATCCTTCGACGATTTCATCACTTCTTCAATTAGATTTGTATTATTCTTGGCTGTGGGATCGGAATAGCAGGCAAGATTCTCATCGTTTCTCTATCTGAAGAACGACGAAAGTGGATGGAATTCGGTGCGAATTTATGGGGAGACCTATTTTCCGGCTTGCAGTTAATCAGTTGGATCGTTTCTGATTCGGATGACATTTTCAGCAGGGAGACACGAGGGGGAAGATCGATACCGTGCTAGAATGGTGAATGATCAACCTTTGAAAGCTACTTTCGATGACTGTTACTCGTTCGTACTATATGTTTAACTGCGACTTGGAAATGGTTGCCATTCACTTCAAAGAACGTTATTATTATCATCGAATTGAATTGTAGTTCAGATCATGAGACCATTTTAGTAGATAATCATCGAATTGAATTGTAGTTCAGATCATGAGACCATTTTAGTAGATAACTATTTTACTACTTGAATTCGTACAAACAGAGAAACATTGATTTTTATGTGTAGGTGACATACAGTTTTGATTTCTCAATGATTTAAGATTAGATTAAGATTCAAGTATTATTCATATTTGTTGTAGTTCTCCTATTCCAACGGTTACTAGATATTGTGAAAATTGAAGAATAACAATTTTTTTTGTGCTATTTTTTTAGATATTCACATGCAATAGGTTCAGTTGAATACGTTTTGTGAAAATCTTGTAGCATAGCAATGGTGAACTCGGTTTGTTCATTTAAAAGGTTATTGGTTATTTAAATTTCAAACAAGAAAGAATGTATCCCTATTTTGCAAGACAGACTTATTTTGAGAAAAAATGGTTCCCATAATAAAAACTAGCTTTTAACTGCCCATGACATAACCAGTGATTTCTCAAGACTCACCACAAAAATAATAATATACTAATCGACGTGATATTTAACTAGACAGCTTGACTCCAGCATGGAATCTCAAATGCTGTACATCAAGTTGCAGCCATGCTAATAGTTCTTAATTTCATAACTCACTAATTTTCTCCACTAATTATTGATAAATTTGCCAGAGGCAGTCGTACGTTCGATATACTCTC
Source organism: Aphidecta obliterata (assembly GCA_963966015.1). Taxonomy (NCBI): domain Eukaryota; kingdom Metazoa; phylum Arthropoda; class Insecta; order Coleoptera; family Coccinellidae; genus Aphidecta; species Aphidecta obliterata. Next base: position 18,545,432 of record OZ014433.1, on the reverse strand, counting down.
TCGTTATTTTTGGATGGGTCGGCTACTGAAAAGGAATATTCTTCTCATTGTTAGGCACTTCAATAGATGAAATTACTTCTAATCAATGAAATATTTCTTTAAATAGCTGTGAAGGTCGAATTAGTTGAATTATGTATGTCAGTTCATGGAGAAAATCGCTATAATGAATAAGTTTATAGGTATTTGTGTAGATGTTTTATCTACAGATGAAAAAGTGAAAGGTTGAAGATATCGATATATTGATTCTGTAAAATTGTTTATTGTCATCGATAGCGAACCAAAGGTGTATGTATTTTGGAATTTTAAAAAACTGAAATTCCTCGAATTTTATAGTCATACTAGCAATCAGTGCAATATCTCTAAGTTAATACCACCTACACCTGACTTTCCCATAAAAATTAAATTATTTTTCACCTCGAGTATTTCATTACGAAATCATTTAGGCATTGTTTGAATCCTTCTGCATATAATACCTGTTAAAAATATACAATATCTGGTTTTGTCGGAGCAATTAGGCAGCATGCTCTAACAATGCATGTGTGATATTTCTCCAGAATTTGATGCGAAATATTAAATAATGCTCGGTTTCGATCTCGTAATCGCGAAATATGAATTCCGTCAATGACATAATCGAATTGATAGGAAACAATACACTAAGATGATTAACATTTTAAGATTATTTTGCAGAATGGGGACATCACGGAAAACAGAAATATTCTTGGAAAACCAACAGACATTTAGTTTTCGGATATATTTCAAAAATTACGAGAAGCACTGCCGTGAAGTCAGGAGCTTTTGAGCGCTCGTACATCCACCTTGTAGGTAGATTCGCATTTTCCAGTTTCAGAAATCAATTGAAGGAATTTTCCACAGCTGTCAAAAAATTCTCAAACTTAGGCGAAACTCCGGACTTAATGTCAGTGCTTCAGCTGATCAATTTTTTTCGATAATTCACTAGATTTTTTTACGGTATCTATGGTCTTGGTGATGCGATCTGGACAAAATTTCGCACGTAGTTTGAATACATTATTCTTCAGCTAGGTCTGAAATTTCATTCTAATCCAATCCGTAGTTTCGAAATTATCAAGAACAAAATATTTTGAAAGTTCATATTTACGGAACCCCCAGTCTAATTTGGCTCATTGATGAACGTGACCGCGACATTCGAGATACAAACCTACCCTGAAAATTTCAAGTTCCTAGGCCTTTCCCTTCGGAAGTTATAATTTTCTATGGTTCTGGTAATGCGATCTGGAGAAATGTAGCTTGAATACATCATTCTTCATTAGTATACAAAATTTCGTCACGATCGAATCTGTAGTTTTGAAATTATCAAGAAAACTTAATTTCAAACGACCATATTTACGGAACCCCTAGTATAATTTCGCTCATAGATAAACGTGATCACGACATTCGAGATCCACACCTATCCTGAAAATTTCAAGTCCCTAGGAGTTTCCGTCCAAAAGTTACAATTTTCTATGGTTCTGGTCATGCGATCTGGACAGAATTTTACATGTAGCTAGCTTGAACACATCATTCTCCATTTGAGTGCAAAATTTCATCTCGATCAAATCTGCAGTTTCCAAGTAATCAGGAGAACAAAACTTTGAAAGGCCATATTTACGAAACCCCTGGTGCAATTTGGCCCATTAACGAACCCAACTGAGGCATTCGGGAACTGAACCCACACTGGAAATTTCAAGTCTCTAGGTTGTTCCGTTCGAGAGTTATCGTGCTTACAGCCGGACGGACAGACTCGAATTTTCCGACAGATTCGTCATCATTGAGTCGAAAATAGTCGATTGAGACAATGACGAACAAAATACTGAATGTTGATTTATTGAACTGGAGAATAAAAATATTAATTCAATAATGAATTCCAAACTTTAATTTAATTGTTATCAATATTGTTTCCAATTTGGAAGTAGAATATTATCAGCCTTTTCGATACTTAAAATTCAAGTATCCTCCAATACTAAATTATTGTCAAAACCGAACGAACGTGGAGAGGTTGGCAAATAATAAGGTTGGGAAAAGGCTAGGCCTTTACCAAAGGCATTGCTGACATTCGGCTTTTCCACAATGACATCATAGAATCATTATTAATTCAAAATGTGGTATAAATCATTGTGATTCATTTCTCTGAAGACTTGTTCTGCTTTTGATGTTATCTCTTTGTTTCTGAATCATATAAAAAACTATATATAGAGCTGACCCGTCCAGGTTTAGCGGCGCACGGACAGATATTTATAAGAAAAAATCTATTCAAATTTTGCCTAATAGTTTCTTATTTTTTTCTACATGAAAATTGTAACAGTAGCATAATTGAGATGTTGCACAAATTCTCGTATAACTATTCAAGAACTACATTTTTGCTCACATTATTTTCACTTTTATTCAAAGATTTTTTCAACGAAAACTGTGATTTTTCCGCGAAAAAACTTGATTACCCTTCAGATATCTCACATATCGCGCGACAAAGTATAAATTGAAGAAAAAAAAATTCGAATGCGGAATGATACTTAGATAAAAACTTGTTATGCAACCTATTTAAATTCTTCATAGTTTCATTGAATGCATATTATTTCGATAATAATCGCATGATGATTCATTCGTCTCGAAGTTTATTTTTGATCCCATGAGAAACATTCAAATCAGTTTCTGAGTCACAAAACTTTCATTGCCTTCGGACAGCACCTTCTTGATTTGAGGAATGTATTCATTAGTTTATAATCATAAGCTCATGTTAACTTCAACATTTCGCTTTTCTCAACAGTCCCTGGTTGATGAATATCATAGGTCATGTCATCATAATGAGATGCTTGATTTTTTATACTGCAATACGTGTGCTGATTTTGGAACAAAAGTTCTCATTGTTTATTCGTCTAGGAACGTCAGACTATGAGAATGAAGAATTATTCGTCTTCGTCAGTTTATTTTTTTTTGTCTAAGAGAAGACAACTAAGTCTGCATAATCCATTGCCTCAATATTCAAGTTACCAAACTCCTTGCACTTGAAATATCCTTCCTTGAAATGATATTTTAGCATTTTATATGATTCGTAGGAGTAAGACCAGTTGAATTTTTCATCGTCATACAAATGCTATAAGATGAAATGATTAAATTCGAATTGAAACCGTTCGTTTTCAAGATATTTTGGTTTGAAAAATATATATGCTGAAACTAGCGCATTCGCCATTTTGTTAGCGTTTGTTTTGAAAGATATCCTCTATATAATTTAGGTTGGTGAATCCACAATACTGAACTGTATCTTCGATTGATATTCTTCAAAAAATTTCGTCACAACCCATCAATTTCTCCATCAAACGAATGATGGATGAATGGAACTGAAATGACCACAAATCATAACCTCAAAGATTTTAAACGTCTCCATATGGTCTTTTGAAGTTCAAGCCAGTATGTCACACCAAAGAAGCCTCTTAATTTGAAGGAACTTTAAATTAATCCGTAATCCAAAACCCTACGCCACTGGAATATGGATCTTTTACAAACTTCTGGAGAAGACACGTTAGGATCAATGGGATGAATATGTTAATTTTCGAACGTGACAAAGCCGACATTTGGTATTATGTCACATCGTTGTAGCGTGAAGAAAGCGGCCATTGTAACAATGAATGATATTTGAGATCATTTTACTAGCGAAGATAATAGAATGTTATGGACGTCTTTTGTAGTGCAAGGTTTTTCGTTTTCATCGAGACGAATGCTTTTCTTCGGATATGTTAACCCGATCTGGGTCAACGGCAACCAGTCTTGGTAATGGTAATATTTCGTCTAATTGCTCCAGATCCATTTTGAAATCATTCAATTGATCCAGATCGCTCTCACTGTACAGAGACGGACGGTAGAGAACGGAAGTTCTCTCGGATTACACGAAAATCTTCTTATTGTTTCGAGAGTGTTAAAAAAATCCGGTGGATCATATCTCCTGTCTGGGAGATCTCAATTTCGCTCTTTCATCAGCTACATAGCAGAAGAATAGTGCTACCTATTAATCCCTTCGATGCGGTAATGAATTTTCTTTCGAGGACGCCTTTCATTTCTTAAATGAAAAATTATAAAATTATAAATATATAAAATTATTGTGATTGATATATTTCAGGCTAGAGAAAATAGCAAGAAGATGCAGAAAGTACTCAACATTTGTATTATAACGGATATATATTTTACAAATGAGTATTCAAGATTCTTAAATATAAACAGTACATCTTTCATTATATAATCGTCGACATCGATGTAGAATTTATTATGAAACCTCTTCAGTTGACTCCATATTCTGACAATCAGTCCCCTTTATCGATTGAAGAAATCGCAAGACTTTCCCCTATTCTTCTGATTGATGTTCTCACGGTTTTCTTGAATATTCCACACATCCATCGATATTGATAAGTTTTTATTGCGCAACCAGTGAGAACTTGTAGAAAATAAATCCTATCAAGTCTTGCTGGTTCTTCGAGAATGTGCATCTTAGCTCACGTAATGAAATTACATCCAAGATGTGAAAATCAAATTTTTCCTCTCCATTATATTCAGTAACAATCATAATTATGCTATTCGTTACTTCTTCCTATGATAGTAATTAGATTTCTTTTTATCGCCATAATTAATAAAGTAGGCAAAGTGAGAAGTGCTTTCTTTCACGTCTTTCAAATGGACACAATGCACATGTGATGAATGAGGCGCCTTTGAAAGATTCTATTGTTGTAACATGTTGAATATATTAGATTCGAAGCTACCATGTTACAAAAAAACGCAGTGGTTATTGAAAAAATTGATAATTATGATTTCTTGTTTATTTAGGAGCGTTTTGACGCCTTTGACTTTGATACTAATGATTGGCAACTTATCCTCATTTGATATTGACAATTTTTCAATATAACTTCATCAAAAAGAGATATGAATCAATCGAGAAGGTCCCAAACAAAAAGCAGTCCTAACTATTTTGGAAAAAATTCAGATGAGTAAAGACTTGTCATGGCAAAAAATAATCTAAATAGAGGCTGATCAACTGGCCGGGATGTGATCAGATAAATATGACTCTTTGAAGGTAGAGTTTCTACCTAAAACTAAAATGATGATTGATAGTGGGAGTTGTGAATTTCACCTTGTTACCATGAGAAAAGAAGCTAACTGATGTCCAACTGAGAAGAATTCCAGCTTCCAGCATTTTAGGAAATAACACCGTGGTATTCATCGACATCTAATTGGCCGATCGTGTTGCACCGAGCCGCAGTTATCGTCCATCGTGGACAGCCTTGATCTATTCCAGCAGACATCCTTCGACGATTTCATCACTTCTTCAATTAGATTTGTATTATTCTTGGCTGTGGGATCGGAATAGCAGGCAAGATTCTCATCGTTTCTCTATCTGAAGAACGACGAAAGTGGATGGAATTCGGTGCGAATTTATGGGGAGACCTATTTTCCGGCTTGCAGTTAATCAGTTGGATCGTTTCTGATTCGGATGACATTTTCAGCAGGGAGACACGAGGGGGAAGATCGATACCGTGCTAGAATGGTGAATGATCAACCTTTGAAAGCTACTTTCGATGACTGTTACTCGTTCGTACTATATGTTTAACTGCGACTTGGAAATTGTTGCCATTCACTTCAAAGAACGTTATTATTATCATCGAATTGAATTGTAGTTGAGATCATGAGACCATTTTAGTAGATTAATGAATAACACTTGAATTCGTACAAACAAACAAACATTGATTTTTATGTGTAGGTGACATACAGTTTTGATTTCTCAATGATTTAAGATTAGATTAAGATTCAAGTATTATTCATATTTGTTGTAGTTCTCCTATTCAAACGGCTACTAGATATTGTGAAAATTGAAGAATAACAAATTTTTATGTGCTATTTTTTTAGATATTCACATTCAATAGGTTCAGTTGAATACGTTTTGTGAAAATCTTGTAGCATAGCAATGGTGAACTCGGTTTGTTCATTTAAAAGGTTATTGGTTATTTAAATTTCAAACGCCAACTAGAAAGAATGTATCCCTTTTTGGCAAGACATATTTATTTTGAGAAAAAATGGTTCCCATAATAAAAACTAGCTTTTAACTGCCCATGACATAACCAGTGATTTCTCAAGACTCACCACAAAAATAATAATATACTTATCGACGTAATATTTAACTAGACAACTTGACTCCTGCATGGAATCTCGAATGCTGTACATCAAGTTGCAGCGATGCTAATAGTTCCTAATTTCATAACTCACTAATTTTCTACACTAATTATTGATAAATTTGCCGGAGGCAGTCGTACGTTCGATATACTCTCTCGTTATTTTTGGATGGGTCGGCTACTGAAAAGGAATATTCTTCTCATTGTTAGGCACTTCAATAGATGAAATGACTTCTAATCAATGAAATATTTCTTTAAATAGCTGTGAAGGTCGAATTAGTTGAATTATGTATGTCAGTTCATGGAGAAAATCGCTATAATGAATAAGTATTATAGGTATTTGTGTAGATGTTTTATCTACAGATGAAAAAGTGAAAGGTTGGAGATATCGATATATGGTGTATGTATTTTGGAATTTTAAAAAACTGAAATTCCTCGAATTTTATAGTCATACTAGCAATCAGTGCAATATCTCTAAGTTAATACCACCTACACCTGACTTTCCCATCAAAATTAAATTCTTTTTCACCTCGAGTATTTCATTACGAAATCATTTAGGCATTGTTTGAATCCTTCTGCATATAATACCTGTTAAAAATATACAATATCCGGTTTTGTCGGAGCAATTAGGCAGCATGCTCTAACAATGCATGTGTGATATTTCTCCAGAAGAAAACGCCTCCTCCAATTCATATTTCAAGTGCCGACACCCACTACAAATGGTAAATTGATTACTATTTCCCATCAAGATAGTCATCGCATAGTTGCGCATTGGAGGTTTTTGAATGCATAGCTGTGAGATTTTTACACTCCTTTATAGGTTCATGGTTTCAGGGTATATTCTAATGAGGAGCACAGGAATTTCTTGTTTGCAAATTATTCCTTAATGTAATATCAAAATTTTGAATGTCTATACGAAATTTTCGCAAAATAGTTTCAGTTATCATTTTAATTATAAACATTTTTATTATTCACTAGAATGCTATTCCGTCCATCACCCATCATAAGCAAATAAAATGATCTAAATTAACAATGTAAACTGAATAGAAAAGTTTTCAACTAAAGATACTGAACATCTAGTTTGTCACAGGGTTATATCCTGTTTTGTTCGAAATTTATAGTTATATCTGATTAATTTCAATTATCAAACCTCATTTTTTCAACAAAAAATTGTTAGTAATTCTTTTAATGTGTATGATTTCAAACCTTTTTTTGTGTTGAGACTTCATTTATGGATGATCCATAAATAAAAGTCAACCATCATTAACTCCGGGAGATTAAATCAAATCTAGCGTAAACATTTAATTGCCTAACAGCTGAATCTCTTGAAACTATCTTTAACACCTCGTTCTCACCTTCATTAAGTCTCAAGAATTAATTATCTCTCTCAATCTGATCAAACAGCAGAGATAAATGGTAATATAGAAACCAAGGCTTCACTACTTGATTTTGACGTGTATCATAAATAGTCCCAAATCTGTCGAATCATTTAAAAATGAACTAATCATTATAAACATTGTATAATAGGTACTGAGTGTTATAAAAATCAATTTATCATGTTGTGAATATTTGCCTATGAATTTCATGAATTGCTGAGGATTTTTTGACATAAGAAGTCAGTAAACTGACATGAATCGTAGGAAATTTGTTTATCATTAGGTATATTATGTCAATCAAAAATAAAAAATATTCATCTTATATTACTAAACAAATGAAAATTATTTGATGAGCGGTTAACCAGACAACGCTCACTCTGTTTGAATACCGTGAAATAGGTGGGTCCATAAATGAATAGTAAACTAACCATATCGTATTGTAATGGACAAACAATATTTTCTCCATAGTCGAACGAATCGATTTGACTGCTTTCTGAGCAAAAATGAGTTTCGATTTTCTCTTCTTCATAAATCAGGCGAACTTATATCAGGTTAATACAGATGATAGAATCAAAGATTTTCTTAGAAATCTCATTCTTTTTCGACATCATTCATGAATGTACCTCTGTTGGGAAACTTTCGAGACTAAGTTTGAGTTTTTTCTTCGGTCGAATCATAGGAAAAAACCAGTTTATTTACATTTTGAATTGACGTCAAACCTTCCCTGCTGAGCTTAGAATTTCATTCTGCTGAGCTGGCGGAGCCAGATTCCTCATTTGAAAAAATGTTTCATTTCAAAACTTGAAATCAATTCATTCTGGTAGATTAGTACGTACTTTCTATCTATCCTTCTTCATTATTTCTTACAGCGTTGCCGACGCGGAAGTGTCACATTTATTCATCTTCCTCGCACTCATTACTTCATTTATATTCATCCTTGTCCAAACAACCTGAATGTCAGTTAATGTTGGCATCACAACAAACCGAATCCTATTGAAGGGGTGGTTCGTTTCCACAGGATGCAAAGTCTATGATCCAAACGTAACGTCTTTTTTTCCTTCGGACGATTCTGAAGGTTTATTATCGAAAATATCAAATCATTTGAATATAATTCCGTATTTAATGTATGTTCTTTATCGTTTTATCGTTGCAATATCAAAAGTCCATTGTTTCATCCATATCAAATGATTGATATCATAAGAAAATAAAGTTTCTGTTTACATGAAGGAACTCGGCAACAAGTTACGGATGTAAATAACAACCACGATACTCATCTCGATGGGTACATTTAAATGTCGAAAGAGCGACCTTTGCGAATCACACAGTATCTCTTATATCTCCAATAAGCGAATCCGGTACGATTGTACGATGAATAACAAGCACGCTGTCGCTTCAACCGTGAAAAAAAAATGATATTACGATCATACCCTCCGGAAAAATCAAGTCATCCTTGGTGTGGATCCGCATTCTAACCTCCAAAACGTTGGGGCCGATAGAATGTTTCTCACACGGGAACCTAGCTCATCTTCGGTTGACGTGGGGGAAAAACATTATGGCTACGCGACCTCAGAGTCAACACTTTCACTGTGGGTTCGGTAAATGAACGTTACCGGATAATTGCGCGGTGTTGTCATAAAAAAAAATTGTGAATATCTTATGTATAATATTAGATTCGATTGCCTGTTACTCGAAGAGGAGAGTTATCTCATCTTCGGATGAGACAAACATTGATCCGATGTCTGACACTATATCCTAGTAAAATTTGGACTTTCTTCAGTTCGTCAAGGATTCGAGTTTTGTGATAGCAAAAATCCAGAATCGAAGGCGAGGGATTTTGACGAAGAGGGGGAGTTGTCTGCCCCATGATAATGCTCGGCATAGCCATGATTCGAAAAGTTTAATTTCAAGAAAGAAAATTAACGATGAAGAACTCTAGTTTTATTGTTTCTTCTTTTATCTAATATGTATTCCCCATGCAATATGTATACATATATCTGTTTTACTCACATCAAAATGAAATGTTTCCTTTTGTTATCTTCGTTTTCGTTCTCCGTCTCAAACAAAAATATATTGAAAACAGTTCGTTTCATGTATTGCTTTCCATTGAAAAAAAGAAGTAAAATAACAATTATCCACCCAAATAAGGATGGGGCAAATGAAGAACTGAAGAAAGAGCGGGCGGTAAGTTACATGAAGCTGATAAAAAAATTTCATATCACCATCAAACTTATTCTGAATTCCTAATGAAATACTTCTTATATAATATAATGGCTGTTTATGTGAAATAATCAAATTCAGTAATGAAATTAGAAAAATCATACTAGATAAACTAATAGCAAGCCAACAAAACAATTAGTTTACCCCAGAGATCTCCAAATTTATCATTTGCACCTGTAGACTGGTTTTCATCCATATCAGATCTCGTCAGTATATACAGTTAGCAAAATGACAAATTCGATGGAGAAACAGAAAACCTTTAAAACATAAGGCAACGATGATCAGAGAAAATTTCCCCAATCACGCCACATGTCCGCTCCAAAAGTAACTGTCTCAAATATCTGTAGGTCATGAATCGCCTTCCAAAGTCCCCAAGACAAAGACACATGTGTGAACCGCCGTAAACATTACGAGCAAACTGTCACACATAGAAATTACGGGTTCAAGCTTCAACCTGATTCGTCTGAATAATTGACTAAAATAACATATGGATAATAATATGGATCGAAACCGGTCTACAGGTGCAAATGATAAAATTTGTGGTCTCTGGGGTACATGAATTGTTTTGTTGGCTTGCTATTAGTTTATCTAGTATTATTTTTTTTGATTTCATTACTGAATTTGAAATACTTCTCATTCGAGTGAATCATCAAGAAACATGTAAAGCTTGAAGAAATTGAATTCTGCATTGGACCCCAAAATAAATGAAGAAATACTGGGTTTCACCATATACATATTTCGTTAAAATAAAATTTCAGAAATGATGGATTATCAAGCATCAATCATAATTTTCAATTAGCCCAACTGCTGATATAAATTACCCCATCGTTATACTTATCATAAAAACTGAAGGAGCAAAATGGCCAAATTCCCCGCAAGGTAAATATTGCGATGAAGATCCTAGAGATATCTATTCAATAATAATAAAACGATACTATCCATATAATCAACAGACATAATAACCAATTAGGTAAAAGTACATTTTGCATAACATGCCGAAAGCCTTTGAAGAAACTTTCCAGCAAATAACACAATTTACTCGACGTGTTTTTCCAACACATTTAGTCAACGATCGAACAATATTAGGACGACCGCTCTGAAATAAAGAATGAGGTAATCGCTGCATCTGTCGTCACATTTATAGGTTCATTGCAATTGATGTGAAACTGTATAGTCATCGAGGATCGGTGCTTACCCACATTGCAAATTGTACCAAACGAGATGATAATTTATTTTTATAACTCCGCGAAAAACAGGTTTCTTTCAGATGTCCAAGAGATGAGCTCACGGTTTATGCGTTGAGAAAAAATAACAACAAATATGGAGGTAATTGACTCCGGTCATATTTATCGTTGGCAACTATCCTCTGGATGTCGCTTTCGTAAACCGCAGGATATATTTTGAATGGAGACCCGTTCGGTATTTTTAGATCAGAAGATGCAGTTGGATTTATCGTTGTCTGCTAAAAAAAAAGGAAGAAGTAGTTTAATAAGGCTGTTTCGGTTCGGAGATCCCAACGTCAGGTTAAGCGCGAAACGTTCGGAACCAGTAGTGTATAGGTAAGTATTGTAGTCTTTTCTACAGATATCGAGTAGAATTAACAAAACATGTCTGAGGAAATAGAAACTCAGGATGAGAATGGGAAAATATAAGTGTTAAAACAAAAAAAGTTTGTCCGAAAGCACATATTGCAGATGTCCAAGAGATGAGCTCACGGTTTATATGTCGAGAAAAAATGACAACGAATATGGAGGTAAATTATTCCGGTCATATTTATCGTTGGCAACTATCCTCGTTAAACCTTTATCTGGATGTCGCTTTCGTAAACCGCAGGATATATTTTGAATGGAGACTCGTTCGGTATTTTTAGATCAGGAGATGCAGTCGGATTTATCGTTGTCTGCTGAAAAAAAAAGGAAGAAGGAATTGAATAAGGCTGTTTCGATTCGGAGATTCCAACGTCAGGTTGAGCGCGAAACGTTCAAAATGGAAGAATATGAGTGTAAAAACAAAAAAAAATTCCGAAAGCAAATATTGCAGATTCCAAGAGATGAGCTCACGGTTTATGTGTCGAGAAAAAATAACAACAAATATGGAGGTAAATGACTCCGGTGATATTCATCGTTGGCAACTATCCTCGTTAAACCTTTATCTGGATGTCGCTTTCGTTAACCGCAGGATGTATTTTGAATGGAGACCCGTTTGGTAATTTTAGATCCGGATTTATCGTTGTCTGTTGAAAAAAATTGAAAAAGGAATTCAATAAGGCTATTCCGATTCGGAGATCCCAACGTCAGGTTAAGCGCGAAAAGTTCGAAACCAGTAGTGCATGGGTATTCCAGTCTTTTTCTCCAGATATCGAGTGAAATTAACGAAATATGTGTGAAGAAATACAAACACAGGATGAGAATGGAAAAATATGAGTGTAAAAACAACAAAAGTTTTTCCGAAAGTAATTATTGCTGTAGGTATCTAGAAAGAATAATACTTAAGTACTTAATACTTAAAATGTCAATGTTTTCGAATATTTTCTTTATAGATTCAATTAATTCGGTAAACTCGCGAGAGAACTGAATAGGCAATTAAGAATATTACTCAAGCACAATTCAAACTGAAAATTAATTTGCAAATAAAAAGTTCGTAACCTTGCATTTTAATCCCATTAAAAATTTTCACACGAATTTCACGTTGGGTACAGCGCAGTTTCGTCAATCATTCTCCAGCATTACCGCCTTAGTTTAAATCATCACAGCCAACTTATCCCTTGATCTAATCGGTGGTTCCGATTAGTCGATTTCAAGGTAAGTAATAAAAAGCAACAGTGAAGAAACAAGAAACGAAGATTCGTTTGTTCAAGATCTAATCTCCGAATGGTATTAATTATTGGTTCGTAGGTATTTAGCCCAGAATGGCGGATGATGTAAGTTCGTTATACCATTGTCTTAATCCTCAAGCGTGTGACTTTAAGGTTCTCACCGATAGGCGAATAAACGAAGTATGTATGTTAGTGAGGTACACAAAGCTCGGTTTATGCAACGGCCGAGAGATTTATTGGGTCGAATCGGTTGTGCACACAACTTTGGGATCATTTCGTGGAAGTGCGCCCTCGGAGGGTCCACCAACCTCTGGAATCGTTCGATAAAAATCCCTAGGAATTTCAATAGATATTTAAGATAATGAAAAATTTTCCTGAGAATCCATGCAGGTTCAGTCTGTCTCTGGTTAATGTGGTAATAGACGGTCGCCAAATAAGCATACAAAAATAGCACAAATACAAAAAAACACCTGATTTTCTCTAAATATCTCTACTCATCTCCGAGAGGATGAAAGTCAGGCATCCATAACAACTATACATCATGTTCCTCATTATGTTCAGAATTTTATAAATCAGTAAAGCTTTCGTGATCAGAAATAGTTCATAGATTATCGTCATCATCAACATAATTTTTGAATTTTATGATTTCATGTTTAACAGTTCAACAGTTTGTCATATTTTCCTACCCCAATATGTCAGAATCGATGCAATAATATAGTAACTTTTGTTGGGTCTCATTTAACCGAGCACCAAAGTAATATCGATATGATTTCCCAATATTTCTTTTTTGTCACCAAAAATCATAGTTGAGTACCAAAATTTTGTAATTAAATTTTATGGCTCAAAAATAAATAATTTAATTATTTATTTTTGAGCGAAGTATTGAGCTTTGAAGTTTATTTAAATATTTCAGCATCAACGAATAATTGTTCATACCACAAATCTTACTTGAACACTAAATATTTGAGCACCAAAAGAAACAAAAATCTGCATAATAATAATGTATTTAAGCCCCAACAACACAGGCATGAAAAATTAAACATTCTATCACTAAAACTGAAAATACATTCTAACTTCTAACGATACAAAAAATATAGAAAACAGCAGCATAATTATTATTGTACTATAAGAGCTGCCTTTGCTCTCGTCGTTCGTCATTTCTTCCTTTTTCATTCAAGTATCATTTTATGTTCACATTGATACGCCTCTACTTTTTCTTCAGTTCGTCTTAAGGTGACTTATAAAGCTCTCAATACCACCCCGCATATAGAGGAAATCCTTATTATTTTATCAATTCCACGTATCCTACATTTGCCTGAAATAAATTTCTCAGGCCTAAAAGGAAGAGTTGCAAAAGTATTAATCATCATTCGCCCTGTATATTTCAAAAATTCATATTATTCTCTATTAATCTCACCTATATTATAAATTTGCCTGAAAGAATTGAATGCATTTCTCAAGCCTAAAACGGATATGTAGTTGCAAGTCTTAGTTTAAAAAAAAATTCAAATGGATATTATTTTTTATCAATCTCACATATCATACGTTTACCTGAAATGAATAAATAAATAAATATTATTCTCAAACATTATCATGGAGTATATATAGAATATTTAGTGTGCAGTGATAATTTTTGAGAAACATTATTTAGTTTGGGTTTTCGTTTAATTTCATTTTCAGCTCATAGAATTTCATTGGATACTTATATAATACGAGTACATTGATATTTGAGATTATTTCATGTTTTTGGTGTTCACACTCCACATTAGGTATGACTTTAATATTTATGCTAAATGCTAACTTTTTAACATTTCAGGTTCTCAGAAATTCTGTTTCTGTTTGAGGTTTTTCGGTGCTCGTTTATTAATTTTGGTGGCCAAATATTATTTTGGAGACAGGGGTATAAAACTCATTGTTGGAGTACAATAATTATTTTGGTGAGCGTTTAAAATATACCCATTCCTTTTGCACTCCGTTTGAAAAAAGTTCTCAAGCGATTCCAAAAGCTTATCATCGAAAATAATAAACCAATATGTCATCAAAACTATTGAGTCATAATGAATACTGTTCCTTTTCCCTTGGCGGCCTTCATAATGGAAGCTCATCGTCCGGTTTCCTCTAGAGTGCTCATAAACCAGGTGGAAACTGTAATGAGATCCTTGCGATGATCCAAAGAAGACGACCCCTCCACGATATTTGCCTAGCCCCCCTTGTTGGAGGACATCTTCATCCTTTCACTGTGATCATCTTTGTAAGCGCTTCTTCTCTGTCTTCAGTCAGTAATTGACCTGCCACAAGATGAGGGGTGTTAGTGTTTTGTTTATATTAGGTGAGTATCTTCAGGAAAAATTTTGGATACAAAGTGTGGATTAGTTATGTGAATTTTTGGAAGCATCGGATTGTGCGGAGTGGTGAGACATATAGATGGCACATGAAATTTTTTTCTAATAGTTTTATCTTAATTTTCTATATTTTTGTTCATCTTGGAAAAAATTCAGATTCAGTATTAATTTTTTTTCGGAGTTATGATTTAAGTCGAATGTTTTCATCAATCATTTTGCTGGCTTTATTTGAGAAAATTAATTCAAGAAACAAATTTTCAATTATTAGATAATAATCTGAATTCTTCTATTCCAGTGAGATTTTTCGGAAATTTTTCTTTCCTGTATTTATTTTCGCAAGAAAAACCTCAGTCTCTGCCAAGATATCAATTTAACATTATCGATTCTCCCTGAAAAACACAGGAACAACATTTTTTGGCAGGGATGATATACAGAATAAATAAAATTGCGAAATTACTTTTTCATCACAAAATACCTCTTCAGTAATTATCTTTCAACCCTTTTGGTTCTATGGGAGTAAATTCTCACAAGAATATTTCATATTTAATTAGAAATATTCAAATATGATAACTAGTGTTTCAGTCATCAAAGTTATAAATTATTTGTTAGGCGATTTAGATTTTTCCTATTAATTATGGGTGTTCATGAGAGAAATCATACGAAGTAGTTGCAGGGTTTCGTAATTTTCTGATGTCGCACACAATCCTTTGAGGGCATATTTTTAATCCTAAGGTCAAAAAGATATCGCAACCTTGAAGATATCAAGCTGATATTGGTGGAAATCGGGAAAGCGATTCACTCATTTCAATAAATTGGTTTCCAGAATGCTTTAGGTCTCAATTTTTCAACAATGGACCTGAATTTTGCAGGGTGCGGCTTTATGACTTGAGTTTTCCGAAATTTTCTGAAATTTTAGAATCTCTTTCGGTCTTAAAGATTTTCGAAGGAAACTTGCCTCACTTCATAGATGGGTAATGAGACTTTCAATGAAAAAAATCGTTGAGGAAATACAGAAATTTATAGAATTTTCATAGATCACACATTTTGGAAATTCAAAAATTCGTGTCATTCGCTTTTTATCATTTTTCAGATACGCATCAAATGCGAATCCGCTTAATATATATGGATCCACTTCACTGGTGGATCTACCGGCGTTTATAATCAAGGTTGTTTTTCAAATTTCACGAATGAGGAATTCGTGTATCGTTGAAGAATAGCGTATGTGATAATTGGACATGACCCAGATTGTGAACAGAAATTTGAATGATTTTATATTTTTCTCACACACAATCCAGAGTTATCAGGACAATAGCCCAATTACGAAGTCACCCTTGACTACCGCAAGTTACTGCCGTTGCGACTTTTTTTACCAGATACTATCTCTCTTTGTTCCATGATTAATTTCCCCATTAATTATACACCTCTGGAACGTGTAAACTTATACGGCAAAATTGAATTGGCGACCTGTAAGCTGCCGTCACCCACGCAATTCAATGATGTAATAAAGAATGGACCTTAATTGGTTGAGTTACGGTATAATGAGTAAATACATTGGATATGAGCGAAATTGCTTGACTGCTTGAAGAGGGATAATCAATATCGAATTATTCATTCTGTTCAGAATTGGGGGGCATGGGAAAATGAACCCGTTTCTGGTTTAGATATCGAAATGAATTAAATAGGAACGTTCGCTTGATTGATTGGACGTAATTAGAATGTGCTATATTAAGGAGGGTTGGGTATATCACGATTTTGTTCAACCATTCAATCATTTAGAAATTTCGTTAATACGAAAAATAATACATCCCCTACTAAATAGTCCCAAATAGATCGGTAGTTGGTCTGTAGACCCCTTTACACAAAAGGGTGGTCCACTTTTCAATATCTGGACTTGAACAATCGATTGAAAATAATGAAAATTTTCCAAAAGATTCGATTATATTTACAATACCAACCACAAACTCTGGAGGTGTCCAAACCAAATATGGTATGCTCCATCACATGTTCATGACAATGTGAAGTACCTACTTATTGTGCCGTAGTTTTCTTCTTGAAATAAGTTTTTCTATCGACCTTTGATACCATGCTACAAAACAATTGACCAACTTGAATATTGAAAAGATTTTCGCTTGATGCTATTGACTATGCTACGTCCCATTAGTTTTTCTAATTAGACCATCTGACGAGATAGTTCTTATTCATTTTGCTGTACTCTGGGTTGTTGGATTCTTCTTGAGCATATTGATTCAAACTTACTTTCTACTCTCAACTGAACAATGCAGAACAAAACTACGAATCCTAGTAATTATAGCCACTTAGCAAGATGCGTAACGTAGGGAACACTAAAACAATCGTCAACGTGAGAATCACTAACTCACTCTGTGTCAACATAAGTGATATTCATCTGAATACTCGATGTTTTTTCTGGCTCAAACTCATAATTAAGATACAAGCAGAATAGAGGGAAGTTACTCATTCCTTTCAACCATAATTAAGAGTTTTAAAATTGGAATTGAAAGACTATCTATTTAGCGGTCGAATAACTCGAATACCCTATTCATTGTTAAACTAATCAGTATAGATGTTAATCTGAAAAAGTCCTTCAGTTTCTTGTAAACATTCATTGATTGGTATATATTTTAGATATTTTTTTTCACATCGCTAAATTTTTAAATTTTGTTCACGATGATAGTATTAATTCATTTTTTTGAATAGCATAAAAAATGCTTTAAAATATTTCAGATTCTTTATCATAATCCACCATAAAAGGAGGCGAAGGATGTGTTTCTTCAAATTCAAAGACTGCCTTTCAATTCAGAATGCCAATTTCAGCTTTTCAACAAAAATACGTTGAAGGTGAAAGTTGAATTAACACAGTAATGAGGGGTATCGTAACGTTCGCTCAATTTTGTGACCTTTTCCGAATAGATAAGCTGACAAAGATGTGATAGATGGTATAACTATACTCGCGAGAATAGATAGATAGAGGAGAGATATTACGTAGCAGAATAAACCCGGCAGCTTTCTCCTGGGTGATGAATATTGATTGTCCTTTTTTATTCAATCCATAAATTCGCACTGATGTTTTGTGTGCCGAAAAAACAAACCTTGAGAAATTTATTGAACCTGAAAAAATGTGCCCATAAAATGATGTAATAAATTCACAATACTCGAAGTTCATTATTCGAAAATTGACACTATTTTGAAAAAAAGTTTGAGGACAGTTTCAGAGATCGAAGAAAATGAGATTTTCGAACGCACTACTCACATCAAAAATCCACAAAAATTTTTTTCCTCCTACTTCTCAAAAGTTTTGTTCTTGTTGAAGACAATACGAATGAGTTTCAAAATAACTTTTCGCGAGCCTTAAATCACAAAGGACCAAAGCAAGGCTTGAACATAATTATTTTCAAAATGATGTTAAAATTTGAATTATTTTTAAATGATACCTTCTTGTCTTTATATTAAGGTATTCGAAAAAACATGCATCATGTAACATTCAAATTTATGGAAATTTGTAAGGATGGAACCGGAAATGTATCAAATCGATATAATAGCGAGTTTTTATAGTTGTTATCGAAGCATAATGTTCGCATGAAATGCAAGCGATTATAAATAGATGACGTGGTTTATAGAGCAACTTTCCCTGATACACTTCGCAATTTCTTCTCGGTAAATTGGACTTCGAGTTTTCTTGCTTATGCGTAATATTCGTAGATAATAATCGATTTTCTGCGTATATTCCTAACCTACTCCTTTTAAGTTTGATTTTACCCTAACCAGAAATTGAGAATATTTAAAAATCAAATAAAAAAGGTTTATTGATGGAATATTTTTTTGTTTTTGTTGATAAAGACAATTGTTTTCAATAAAATAATATAAGTTCTTTCACACCGCATTTATTTTGAATTCAGGATTATACACAGCATGTGGGCATGCGCAGTTCCTGAACAACAAGCCCTTCCCGACCTACAGCCTGGAAAATATGCCAGATACCGAGTTTTCCTGTAGGGACAAGATCTTGGGAGGTTACTATGCCGATGTGGATGCACAATGCCAGATGTTCCACATTTGCGTTAAAGTCGCTGGTGTTGGGGTAAGTCGAACAATTTTTTTCTTCGACAATATAGACGTTTTAAGCACTAGAAGTCTGATCAGAAATTCCATTATGAGAGATGAAAAGTAAATTATAATTCGTCTGAAATTGATCATAAACTTGAACAAATCGAAAGGTGATTTCTAATCAGTGTAACCGTCTCCGAATACCATATCGAATTGGTGCAAACCATACTTATCGAGTTGCTTTATGCAACCGCCTTATGGAAAATTGGATTGAAACGAAGCCTTTTCATCACTGGACGACAATTCTAAAAATTCAAAGAATTTTTATGGTGATTCCTTTAGCCTTGAATTTCGCAACTCAAATGCAACGAGGAAGACCTTATTTTCCTGAAGTTTGAAAACTATTCACGAAGTTCAATTCCAATACTTGCATTACAAAAATACGACCATAAGTGTTTACCTTCTAATCTGACTCAACTTCACGTTAATGATCCATCTCCAAAGCGTATCCCATCAGATCCTCCATTTTCGTAACCAGATCAAGATATCCAATAATTATACAACCATATTTCATCTACATCCTGTACATAATTCGCGTCGGTATTCTCGCATGCGATGAATGGTGGTTAACATCTTGAAAAGAACTATCTTGATGACATAAAACTGAGGAGTAGCAGCAAGGTGCTCTTGCGAAACCCAACCTATGTCGTATCTTTTTTTTTCCCGATATGAATACGTTGCATTACCATAATTTGCATCTTATTAACATGAAATGATGAGGGGATATTATATATTTAGAAACTAATTCTCTTCCATTCGATCAACGTAATTTTTCACTACTTACCTTAACAGCTCTTTCGAAAGACGGTTATGCTTGAAATTAATAGAGATGCAAAAAGCGTGAATTGGAATCGGCCTTGCGATTGTAACGACGAGTTAGTATTTTATTGAGATTAAATGCTTCTTCCGATTATTTCGGTGATCAGTCGCCATATCGTGGACTGGACAATTCTTTTGTGGTAATTTTGACTGGGACCTGAATGCTAATGTCCCGTGAATCAGGAAATATGAAGCAACGTTAGAGAGTTTATCATGATCGATTGTTTCAAATGAATTCATGATTCTTCGAATTGGATTGAATCCATGTGAATTTTATTCAATTTATTGATCGGTGAAATAGTATATTAAGTTTGCAGCGTGAGCCGAAGGCGAGTGCTCTAATTCATCAAGTGAGTTATGACCATCACCGAAAGTTGAATTCTATACTTTATCTACGACAATAACAAAAAATACTAAGATACAAGTACAGAGACAGAACTTTGTTTACAAATATCAATAGTTACCTATAACAATGCATTATTTATGTTGATTGTCCTTCTTAGCATAGAGTAGAAAGTCCAGAGGGATGATGCTATATATTTAGTGCAAAGTTCACTAAAATATGCCAACAGAACATTCTTTGTGAACGATGACATGATATTCTTACTGCTATACCAATCCAATCTTGAAAATTGTTTTATACACCTTTATATTTGTTTTGGGATTTTTCGGACAATAAATTCTGTATGACAACATTGGCTGATTATCTTATTTCCGAAGATGTACATAATAATTCATCTTCGCTATCTGAATTCATCTTTTTCAGCAAAACATTCACAATAATAATTAGGTATCAACTTAATTTGAGAAAACTTCAACATTCTTCATTTGACCTTACTCCCCTCAATACCAATAATGTTCTGTTCCCTTTCGGCCAATCGGCTTGTTCAGAAGCAGAGAGGGAGTTATAGTAGTGAGTTATTATAACTCATGTTGTTTGTCTACATTACAGATACCATTAATTGCTCAAAAGTAGTTGATTAATGAATATATGAATCAATAGGGGTAGATAGACTCATTTAAAGATGAACAAGCCATAATATAATCTGATATAAATATATCTACCTACTTATGTCAGTACCTACTTATGTCAGTTTAGATAGTGAAGTGGAAATGAAATTATAATAACTGATGTATGAAAAACACACGAGAAGATACTTAACAGCAACAATTTTTTTGTAGGTACAAGATTTTCGCTTCTTATGTCCCAATGGAACAGCATTTGATCAAGATCATCAAATCTGTGCAGAATGGGAAGATGTAGATTGCGATGCATCCACCCTGTACTATTCCAGCGACAACTTTGATCTTTACAGGCTTGGTTCAGGTGAGTGAATGGGAGCACTAATTCCAAACAATTTTCTGTAGAAATATGAAATATATGAGAACTGGTCAAAATATTGACACCATTTTAATCTTAAGAAATCACCTTTCGCTTGAAATTTTCACTTCGATGGACTAATTTGGGTCTCTTCAAATGATTTGTATAGACTGTTCAGAGTATCATCAGAACACTAGTTTTCTGATGAAACAGGTAATGTTGGCATCAATTCAAAAGGTAAAAATTTTTGAGAGTTTTCAACTTCTCAGTATTTTCTTCTGTTAATTCTCGAGTTAAGTTTCTGATCTATAATATGAAAGCAAAATTGTAGTTATTATTCAATACATAGGATGGAGGAATGCATTCTATTGCATTTATTCTGCGCATCATAAATTATAATAATAGCTAGTAGCTACACAGAACAACTACGATGAGTACTATATTTGATGTAGTAGGTATACATTGATGATTTAATTTCCCGGCCAAACTTCTCTTCGAAGTACCTAGGTAACATTTTCCGCAATAACATTCCTACATTATCAAGTAAAGCACCGATGACCTCTAGCATCCAGATTGAGATTCCAAAGCGATGTACCGTTGCAAGTGATTCAACTTTCACTTTCCTCAGACTCATCTCATCTTTTGCTCCAGGCTGAATATTACACATTCACGATTCATGGTTTTCGTCATTATATTTCCCATAGTTGTCTCTTTTGCCAAGAAGTGTTACATACTCCGTAGTCACAGTGAATTACGTCCTCAGAAATTATTGTTGGTTTCAAAATCTCTCATTTGGCTCACTGGGTAACATAAGTGCGAAAGCTTTTCTGTGATATTATATAATAGTTTTATTGTTGATTTATTCCATTTATGGAATATCGAAGAGTTCGCAATAAGTGAACACTATCCATATTCGATTTTATACTACTCAGATTCTTCATAAGGGGATGTGTATGGTTTGAGTACCTTTGGATAATTGATGACAACACAACCTTCACAAAATTTGTTTCATTTCAAAGATCGATTATTTCTTACAACGGAGATGTTCAAACTAAATTTTGCATTTTTCTATCGGAAGTTATGCTACCAGAAAATGTATCACCCTGTAATGGAGAAGATTTTCCTATTTCATTATCTAATCCAATCAGGACAGTGAGAATTTCGAAGGATATTCTGGTTTTCAATCCCCTTGGTTTGGAAGTTTACCCAAGTTCACCAAATTTGAATTATCTGAAAAATTGGTATAGACGTAGAGGTATATCCAGAAGCAGAACATATAGTAATTAAAACGATGAAAACGACGAGAATTCATCATAAGTTAAATCTTATATTAATGTTGTAATAAAAATGTTTTGAAGCTTTTACATAATGTTTTCTAATTTAATAGCCATATTTACAACCTCATAAATGTTTTAGTGTCTTGAAAAATACTTACACAATGATTTATGTAGTTATTTTATAGTTTGTTCATCATTGTGTGTTTACTTGATATATTTCTATATGCTTTGTTTGTTATTAATTGAATTTCACTTTATTACTGATATTAAATTATAAATATTTGAAGTTGGTACTGCTCCCTACATTATATTCTATTATTATCATAATTTCGCAAGAAACCAAAATGGTGAATAAAATATTTTCTTGCTTTCTAGGTTATGAATCGAAAGCCAAGAAATATGGAGAGGACGAAGAAACCTTCGCGTTGCAACGTGCGGAAACCGGAGACGTAAGATTGAACCGAGAACACCAATCACAGCGTGTCAATCAACAAAAAGAAACGAACTACAACTACAACAGAAAAGCCCAACAACAACAGCAATCACATCGTCCAAATCACGATCAAGATCAAGAACGCGACATCTTCAAGAGTTCAAGCAGCTCCAACTTTTTCAACAACCGAAACGGTGGAAAAGAAACCGATGAAGATTACGATGATAATGTGAATGCTAACCAGAATAACGATCAGTTTCAGAGGAAAAAACTGAACAGAAAACCAGTCAGAAGACCAATCAATAATAATCAACAACAACAACCACAAGAGACAACCACTACTCCAGTCCCAACCCCTAAGAGAATCAAGCAAACTCAACCAAGAAACGAAGAAAACCAAACTAACAGGCCTCAGAAACCTACAGGTTTCATCAATAATTTCGCAGGAAGCAGCTACGTGCCAACTACAACTCCTAGAGGCACAACCACTTTGACCAATGAAAGATATACTGTAGCGGTTAATAACCATAGAAGTAGGAATGGGGGAAGGCACAGGGCTCCCATTCCTGATCGCCAATACAACAACGCTGATAACTTTAGGCAAAGCCAAAGTACCAGCGAGCCATTGACTGTCAGTACTCCAGCGCCATTCAGGCAATCTAACCAATACAACAATGCTCCTTCAAGACAATCAACCCAATTCAATAATAACTACAATAATCAACAGAACTATCAAACTACTCCTGGATTCAATAAGCAAACCACCCAGAATCATCCAAGACCTAGTAACAAACAGCAGGATGACGATAACAGCGACGACTTCGATATTAAGAAGTCCACCAAAGCAACAGAGAATTATCCACAAAAAACTAACTTCGAAGTAAAGAAATCCCCTGCACCTTTCCAGAATCAGAACGATAACTATCCCACAACATTCTCTCCTAAAAAACAATACTACCAAAGCACTCCTAAGAAAGTTGAAAATTATCCTACCACGTTCTCACCGAAGACCAACCAAGGTTATAACACAATTTCCCAAGTAACCACCCAATACAATACCAATAACCAAAACAATCAGAATCAGAACAATCAGAAGCAACAACAGAATAATTATCAAAACAATCAGCAACAACAGTTCAATACCCAAAAACCCCAACCTTTTAGTAATCAGAAATCAAACAACTTCAACACCCAACCACCTCAGCCTTTTTCGAACCAAAAACCTAATAACATCAACAACAACGCACCTAATAATAAAAACCAGTTCAACTCCCAGAGAACGAACTACAACCAACAGAGCACACCTAAGACCACTCCATACACCCAGTACACCCCAACCATTCCCAAAATTACCTCAACCACCCCAATCAGTAGATCCAATAGGTTCGATGAAACCCACTACGATGATGGCTCCTACAACACGAAATACGACTATGACGACAGACGTGAGGATGAGTTCCTGAAGACAGCACATAGTCAAAACATAGCCAAGAGCAGGAACGATTTGGCTCAATCACAGAGAGCCCAGGAACAAAATAAACAATCTAAAAGCAAAGCTCAATACGAATCTCCCAGACCTTTCTCAGTTACACCCAATGCACCAGCCAAACAAGATTACACTCGTCCATCTCAACCGATCACACCAAGGTATACACAACAGCAACCTGTGAACAAGCAGAGGAGCCAACAACCAGTTCCCTCCTCAACACAGGCCCCTAAAAAAACTAAAGATGTTAGCTATGACTACGCCTACTACGATACGAATGGAAGCGAAGCAGAATATGACATCGATACGGAAATCAAGAAATCCACTGCGAAAAATTAGAACTGAATGAATGTAAAGTTAAATATCGTTGAAAGTCTGTGTTGAACTCGTAATGTTCAAACAAAGTTGCCACCAAGAATAGGAAATATTCTCCGAAACCATGAATATTTAAGCCTTAATCTTATATTTAAGATTGTACATACTGTAATATTCTATTCTTATGAGTAAATTACTGTTAAATTTTTCCCTTTTTTTTAAATGAACCATAAAAACAACGTCCAGGAACCACCCGCACAATTTTTTGATTGAGTATCCACATAAATTTGAAGAAAATATGTATGTCAGTGTTTTTCAACAGGTATTTTATTTCAGTAGATGAAATTTATCCTAGTTACGCCACGCCCTCTTTGCTCTCATTGTATGATTCCTATATTCAACTATAGTAGTGGTGCAATTAAAGTTCTTCAATAATTCATGAATCGA
This sequence comes from Aphidecta obliterata, assembly GCA_963966015.1. Taxonomy (NCBI): domain Eukaryota; kingdom Metazoa; phylum Arthropoda; class Insecta; order Coleoptera; family Coccinellidae; genus Aphidecta; species Aphidecta obliterata. Next base: position 18,520,298 of record OZ014433.1, on the reverse strand, counting down.
ATTTTCAACAATCCACCTCAACTCATAAAACTTTTCCTTTTCAAACTAATGGACAACACAAATGACGAGTACGATCTGAGTAGTATAAAATCTCATTCAAATGTTTTTTCGAATACAAATTTGCTATTATCTGCTAAAAAATTAATTTGATTTGAATTGATTAAATTTCAAACTTCAGGTTCAAGACTGTGAAAGCACTGATATGAAGTCAGGAACTTTCTTGTTAAAATAATTATTATTAGATAAATATAAAAGAAGCTCGATAAATGTAACGAACTCTGCAGTACCAAATAAAAATGTTTCTCGAATAAAAAAAAAATTTTGTTCGTTAAAAAATAATTCATAGAATAAATTCATTGGTGAAACTCGAATTTGAAACATTCCTTATTATCGCTGCAGCGGTGGTGGTTTCGCTATATTTTTCCATTTTGAAAAGATAGCTGGTGACTGAGAGAATAAAGGTGAATTTTTTTTAGTTCTTTCCAAATTCATAATAATCGTACCAAAATGGCGGAGAAAACCCCGTTACAATTTAATGAACTAAAACATACAGGATACAAAACAAATACATCCTTTTGGTAGGTAAGGAAGACAAAATGCTCGCAATCGCAAGAAAGAACTCAAAATATTACATTACTATAAAATGCTAAATTTAATTCAATAGTGAACGTGATCATCGAGCAATTATATAGGGTGTTACATTGGGAAACGGAAATATTTAAAAGGTGAATAGATGGCACCGAGGTGATTCTAGATATACCACATTTTTTGGCTCTGACTGTCTTTGTAACCGAGATACAAGATGTTTTTATGTTTTTTGTAACATCAATTTTGGTCACTAGATATGTACATACAGTTAATTTTGTCTTCAAAATACAAGTATCTGGAAAATACACAATGGGTTGGTATGTAGCTATAAAGAGGGGAAACCAATGTATTTGATGATGATTTTTAAAATAATTATGGATTCAATAGTTTTGATAATATATTATTGAAAGTCACTCCTAACCACACTTTGGTATCCACGTTTTCAAAAGCTTCACTTTTGAGTTAAAAATTTTCTGGGGTAAAACTGTCTGCGCAAAAATGTAAAGCACACGATTCAGTTCAGTTTCTTATGCTCTTTTCAATTATGTGAACGAATTTTCGATATACAGGGTGTTGCTTCAAGAATACAATCGTTCCATAATTTTTCGTTTACCCAGACCTGGATTTTCCTTGTGGTTATTGATTGATTCATCTGAGCTTCAAATAAGAAACATGTGTGCCAAATATAAAGAAAATATGTTGTATTTGTTATGACCTCAAGAAGAAATATGCACAATTCATAAAACATCCTGTATCTCGGTTTTACAAAGACAGTGAGAGCCAATAAATGTGGTATATCTAAAAACACTTCGGTGCCCTCTATCCGCCTTTAAAGTATTTCCGTTTTTTTTAGGACCCACTTCGATTTATCTAGAATATTTGTAAATATTTTGCACAGATTACTCTACTATGATTTTTATGAAATGTGTAGAGAAATTAAAATGAGCGCTGTTGTGAGGAATCGAAACATTATTGTTTGATATTGAGTGAATCAGTTCATTCAGTTCTCGAATGGTTATTTGTGAGGTTTTTTTATATTTTCCTGTAAAACTTATGTTATCCCTCCCAATATAATAAATGAGTAAAAAAAACTATCTATACCCATCCCTAATTCCCTCAAATATTTCGAATACTATGAAATGAATTATATAGTGAATACTGCTTAGAAGAAGCTATCATGTGAAAAGGAATACCTGAAACTGTAAACAGAATGTTTTATGAAAAGTCATAATAAACGTTTTTGATTTGATTTGGTTATTTGTGAAAATTGGGACGCAAGATTAGTAATTCATTGCGATTTTACTCCCTTCCTTAGACAACCCAAAATACACACTCTAGAAAAGGTGAAGGTAACTTAATTATCGATTTTGACATTAGTGCAATTGAGGTTATGTTATGATCGATTGTTTTCATCGGGTACGGTTATGTTTTCATGACACGCGAAGCCGTATTATGCGAAAATGTCCCGAAATCGTGTGAATCTTCTAATATTATCGATATCATTAACGCCATTAGTGTCTCTATTCATCTTGAACAAATTTCTGACGTCCACGAAGATTTTACACCAGAGCTCCAGCGATCTCGATTGGATCAAAAATGGAATCAAGAATTTATTGGGATACTCAACGATTATTTTACCCGGATATTTGACTTATATTTACGTAAAAAAAACAGGTTATTTCGGGAGAACTTCCAGTGGTTTCGTTTCCAATTTCTTAAGGCTGTGCTTTGGAGAAGATGGTTCAATGTCTTCACCCCTCATTATTCCTAGTGACGTCCAGAGGGTCATCCCTAAAAAGAGTTTTTGGTGGAGGACATTTCTTCTCATCTTTTATTTTACTGGACTTCAAGTATCGTACCTGTCCTGGGGAATAATACAAGAAAAGGTGATGACGAAAGTTTATGAAGGTAGTGATGGAAGAATGGAATATTTTGGAGATTCACAGTTCTTGGTATTCGTTAATCGGATATTAGCCTTTTCTATTTCAGGACTCATTCTTTTATGTACAAGGAAATATGAACATAAGTGTCCACTTTATAAATATGTATTCTGTTCATTTTCTAACATAATGAGTTCATGGTGTCAATATGAGGCTTTGAAGTATGTGTCCTTCCCGCATCAAGTATTAGCAAAAGCTGGAAAGACAATACCAGTTATGTTGATGGGAAAATTAATATCTAGGACTCAATATAAATATTATGAATATATTACATCAATTACACTATCAATAGGTATGTTATTGTTTATGGTAGATGTGGGCAATGATAAAGCAAGAACAACAGTAACAACTATATCAGGTGCTTTACTTCTCGTTTCATATATCGCTTTTGACAGCTTCACGTCTAACTGGCAGAGTTCTTTATTTAAAACCTATTCTACATCTCCCATTCAGATGATGTGTTTTGTGAACTTTTTTTCCTTTATTCTTGCAGGAACTTCGCTAATTCAGCAGAGTACTTTTTATGCTTCATTGAATTTTCTTTCGAAATATCCTTCATTCTCTGTAGATTGCATTCTGTTATCACTTTGTTCAGCTCTTGGCCAGTTGTTTATTTTCAGTACAATATCAGAATTCGGCCCCTTAATATTTGTTATAATAAGTACTATAAGGCAGTGCTTTTCTGTTTTACTCAGCTGTATATTCTATAATCATGAAGTGCATGCTTTGGGAGTATTTGGACTGAGTTTTGTATTTTGGAGTGTCTTTCTGAGAATTTATTGTAGTTATTTAAGAGAGAAGAAGAGAATAAAAAGGCTAAAAGGTTTCAAATGTAGTGAAGATCAAAAATTTTGATAATTTGGTGCTGAGTAAAGTTAATATTCATATATCTAGTCAAAAAACTATTTATTTTAAATTTATGGAAACAAACTTATTGAAAGAAGGGTTATTTTTATTTAGATGTAATTTTATACCATGAACTAGAAGTTCTCATGTCAGAACTGCTGAAACATATCTCAAAATTTGTCAATTCTATCAGTGTAAAAACAAGATGACACACTGCAAATTTTACACAAATTGTGCTATTTTCACTTTACTTATTTTCGTCAATTTTTGTTTCATGGAATATCTCAACAGATTTATATTTATTTTTTGAAAAATGTTGACAGGTTGCAGTATATCAAAGCAGGATATGCCTCAAAAAACTGATCAAAATCGGACCTAAACAATGTCATTGTTTCAGTTTCCTGACACTTTTCAAATTTTCAATTTTAATATTATTCATGTTATGATATTGTCTATTATATGTAAATTATTTTATGCTCCAATTTCCATTGAAAAATTCCGATTAAACTGATAGATGTACTACTAGCAATTTTTGATGTGGGAAAATAAGTGTTTTTATAAAATTTTGAATATTGTTTTTGGATATCATGTTGTGACTGCCGATGCCTTGTAATTTATCTTGTAGCATTAGTGAATTCTCAAAACTACTTTTTCTTCATTTGCTGAGATATACCGGATTAGGGTATAAAGCTTTCGAATTTCTTCCTGACTTATTTTGAAGACTGAGTGATTTAGACTGTTCTTAGATTATTTATATGTTAAATAATATGTATGTGCAATTATAGAAAGACTACTAGATAAAATCAACATTAAAATATTTATTAAAATAAATCATTATTTATAATTTATTAGGCTATGAGTATTCTTAAACAATTTACATTTTGATAATTACAGAATATATTACAATAAATTTAGTCTACTAGGAATTATGTCACTGTCAACAACTGTTTTATTTCTTGGCTCAGTTAAAATAACAGAGGTTTCCTTCATTTGAAATTTTTACACAATGTATAAAAATTCTTCCTCATTGAAAAGAAATTGTCAAAAAACGTTTCTTTAAATTGTATATGACAATTACAGAAATCTACAAACACCTCTCAGGTATTTCTCGTGTACAAACTAATTTCTCATCATCAAAGTGAGTACCTAAATCACATACAAACTTCATATCTAGTAATTGATTCTTCGAATATCCGTTTGTGCAATAGTGGAATAATCTACAGTCTCTTGGATCTGAATAAAATTGATTTAAAAGTTTTCCAAAACAATTGAAAACAAAATTTTTATCAACTTTTTCTTTTCTCAGTTGTACTTTGTAAAGCATAGAAGTTGTACTCAAATTCTTTCTTTTCGTACTGGCTAATGTTGGCTTGACATTTTTAGATAGGGCTATTTCTGTCAGAGCCTCTTCTTCTTCTTGTGGTTCTTCTAAAAATTTCTGATTATTTTGCGTATGGACTGCTTCTTCGATTCCTGCACTTGTGGAAGGAGTCTTTTGTGTTATATCTGGTGTACTACCAAATCTGTGCTTGTAAAAATTGCTGGGTCTTATAGACACAGGAGTTCTGGGCGTAACATTTGTTGAACTGAATCTATGCCGAGAAAAAAATCTATTGCCAGCAATTGTTGTTTTATTCTTCTTTTGGTGGAGTCTTCTGTCATTATATTTACGACCATTCCTGTCTTTTGGGACTTCCATCTTATTCTGTTCATTATTTATCTCATTTTCGGATGCGATTTTTGACGATAATTTACCGTTGTTCTCAAAATTTTGTATGTTTTGTGTGGTACTATCCTCTTCTGAATTAATCTGAGTGATTATATTGATTTTCGTGCTTTGCGCTTCCGTTGTTATTCCTTCTATATTTGGAACTGTACTCTGTATTTTCTCAATATTATTTATCTCAGTTATGTCGTCGATATTTTCCTCTTGCAGAGATTTTGTATTTTCAGTTGGATATTCTGTAGTTAATTCTTCAATTTTAAGGATATCTTTAGGTGTTTCTTCTGTGGAAACAATGTCCTCTGTTGTGTGTTGAATATCTTCTGTATCTAACAAATAATGTTCTTTATGGTTATTATGTTTATTGGCGTCATGAAGGGCAGCAATGCTGTTAGTTGCAGTCTCAATTTCTTCTATATTCAAAGTTTTCGTAGGATCAGTTCTTGCGATCGAACCGATATCATTAGGTATTGGTATTCTTGAATATTCATTTTCAGTCTGTACCGATATTGGAGTAGTTGAATCCATATAACTATTAGTATATTCTTCTGTCGAGTTTGTTTCAGCGCTCGAAGATGAATTTATTGGTGTATTAGTTTCGCTTAAAGATGTTGCTTGCGTTGTTTTTTCAAGCATTGGGTCAAGGTTCGTACTAAATGAGTTAATGTATTGAGGGCTAGAAGTTGTAGTTTCTTCAAATGCAGTGAAATTGCTGATTTGCTCTGTCGTCAATACTGTTGAAAGAGTTTCTTCGACTGAAACATTAGCATCGGAGTATTGTTCTGTAATTTGTGTCACACCTGTGGAAGATGAAAATTCTTCTGGATATTTTGTTTCTTGATGGGTTTTAGTAACGTAGAAACCATTTGGAATCGAATTCAATAAATGAGCAATTGATAGACTTTCATATGAAGACTTCTCATCACCATCATCCAACAATTCTTTTATATTTTCTGTCGCAGATGTTGTTATTGTTGATATTTCTGATGTGTCATCAGATGTGGATATGGAAGAAGCTGTTGAAATTATGGATTGACTTTCATATTGTGGTTCTTGATTGTAAAAAGGCTTATTCTGTTGCCTCCTTCGAGAGTTCCTTTTTCTTCCTGTTGTTTCTCTGGAAGAGCTTGATACGGGCATATTCTCCATTCTTCTTCTACTGTAGTCAAAAGGTCTTTTTTGACCTCGTTGTCTACCTCTATATCTAAATTTTGGAGTAGAAGATACCAATGGCTGTTCCTCTTTATCATTTTCTTCTGAAGACCACAAAATTGTTGAATTTTTCTCAGTTTTAATTGTTTCATCTATTGGTTCTGCGAAAGCGTTTTTCGTTTTCAAACTAGTCCCTACAGATTCAGTTGTAGCATCTGTGTAGGTTGGTGTTGTTGATATCGTTGCCTCACCTCTGTCGTTGGTTGATTGTACTGTTGATTCGTTATTTTGATACGCTGTTGGTTCTGTTGTGGTTTCGGTGAAATCTGCCTCAGTTATTTCGTACTTTGTTGTTTCGTGTCCATTCCTATATTCATAATTTGTTTCAATCTCAAGAGGTTTAGAAGTGAAGAGTTGTGGTTCATAACGCGTTGCATAACTTTCAGTTGCTATAGTTTCGTATATTGTAGAACTGGCTGATTCGTCTTCACTGTTATTGAAATCGTTATTCTCTCGATACTCTTCTTTTATTGTTGGCACATTAAATTCTTCAGTTCTTTCTTGCGATTTTTCCTTATCTGGGTTCACAACTTGGGTGTAGGGAAGCTCAGTTGAAGTGGTGGATTCGAAAGTGGAGAATGAATTCAATGTTGTCAATTCTTCGCGTTGTGTCGTAGAATTACTTTTTTGGAACTCCGCAATACCGGTGAGATTGTGTTGATAATTATAGATTTCTTGTTCATATTTCTGGAAATTCCTCAAACTGCTGAGGATATCACCAAAACTTGTTAAATTTGTATCAATCAACAAAAAATTGTTAGTATTTTCAGTGTTTGCAACTTTCCTTTCCAAAGAAGTTTGGTTCGGAACATCATGTGGAGGTAAACTTCCATTATTTTGCAAGGAATCTGTTGTTTCTTCTGAAGGGAGATGTTGGTTTCTGCTATCATATTTCTGTTCATCAGGAGTTTCTGTGAAGTCTATATTGATATGAGTTTCTTCATGTATTATTCCTTTAACTTCATCGTTTCTGTTTTTTTCAAATTGTTCTTCATTTGAATTTTGATTATAGGTTGAAGGTTCATAATTATCGTCTACGTAATCATATGTATTGATATCACCATAGGGTTCAGTTGATTCTTCATTAACCTGGCTTGTAGTTTTTTTTGATTCCTCTGTGTTGAGTTCAGGTTCGTTTTCATAATATGTATAATCAAATGTTTTTGTTGTAGGTTTTTCAGATTCTCCTATTGTATTATCATCGTCATCTGATGAAAATTTCGTTGATGCTGCATAGTCTTGTGTTGTCACCTCAACAGCTGTTTCATCTTTTATAGTGGGGACCATTCCAGTTGGTTGTTCATAACTCTCATCAAATCTTTGCAAGAAAGGTTTTTGAGAAGTGCTGGACGAAAAAGCATTACTAGTATACCCGTTATATCTATTTGAATTATCGAGATCAAAATGAGTTTCTCTACTGTGTATATCACTGTTAATATTGTAGTTGGACTTTGTGTCATCAATCCTTTCTGTTTGTTGCTCATAAAATTCTTCATAACTTGGTTGTGAAGGATTTTGAACTTTCAACCTACCATCATTGAATTGGTTCTCATATTCAATGGTTTTTCGAACATTTGGACTAGGGGTTGTGCTATATGGAAAAGTAAATCTATGACGTCCTCTATTGGGTTTTCCCCTTCTGGTATTTTTAGCATCAGCTGATTTTCCGAAATTTTGATCTGAAAGAATCGGTGGGTTACGATGATTATCGATGTAAGTTTCAGTTGGCTCTTTATAGATTTGATCTCCTTCGTAATTCAAATGTTTTCGCTCATGTCTTGTATCAATCGAAGATTTTCCATTATTACTCCTAATATTACTGGATTGTGCTGTTGTAGCTTGCACAAGTAGGCTATTATCAAAGGAGTTCTTTCTTTTCGAGTACTTGGAAGAGTATATTTCTTGGTGATCATCCTCCTTTTCTGAACGTTGTGTATGTTCATCTTCATAGTCCTCAGGAATATAAGGCCTCTGAGAAAATTGTTCGTTTATATTCGATATCAATTCTGGACTAACAGGTATCCTTATAGGCGATTTTGTTGTTTTTTCTTGGCCCTTATACCAGTCAAAGAGAAACTTTAGCACTTCAACAGCTTCTTCTTCGTTCTTGATTATATCAGATGGATCAATGCTCTGTTGAGCTCTTTTGGACCTCTTTAATTTACTGCTGCCGATTTTCCCAGCACTTAGATCAGACTGTCCAGAACCTTCCAAGTTTCCCGAGATTCCTCGTTTTGTTCTTTTACCGTTGTTCTGTATTTTTGGCACGTCATGATAAAATGGGTCTAAGACCACATCTGCTTCCTTGTAATCATCGTAGGAATCAGGTGGTCGCGCTAAAATCTGAGCAGCACCAATTGTTCCAAGAGAATAATTCAAAGTTCTTCCACTAGCATCACTTACACTAGCACTTGCACTTATGATGATCCTTGGTGGCAACTCATGTTCATCGGTGTACCTCTTCGTTTCTATATGTCTACTGAGGGCAAACGGAGCAGGTGAACTGAACACTATTGGAGATATAGTTGGTAACACTGGTGCTGGTAACTGGTTCCCTTGAGGCTTCTCAGCTCTCGTGAAATACTGATGCGATGGTGATTTTATTGGCTGCAAGAAAAAACTTCTTGACGTCGATGATGGCTGATGCACGTCGAAATTTTTCCGTGTCAGTGGTAAATATTCGTTCTTCTGCGTACTAGATCTGAACAGGTTATTATGATAATGATGGCTCGATAGAACTGGAGGCCTGAAATTGGCATAATTGTGATGGTATTGGTAGTTGCTGGTTCTAGAAGGATTAAAATCTCGAGGTCTTGTATCGTGGTAGTTGAAATTATATTTGAAGGTGTTTTGAGTGGGTTGAGAATTTTGTAAATTCTGGTTGTAATGGTGGTTGTTATTTTCTGTTGTTGAAGATGAGAAACGAGGAATTTCTTCAACAGAATGTTCATCCTCATCGTTATCGTCTGTCTTGAACACTGAAATAGGTGTAGTCACTGCTTTCTGATTATTATTGTCGATGTTACCACTGAAAGGATTATGTTGGGGAAACTCGAAAGGTTTTGTCCTTATATTAGGGGGAGCACCTGGGTTCAAGCTTATATTTATCTCTTCGGGACTATAGCTAGGTGGCTGCTCGAGAGAGAAGAGATGCGAAGATGGTCCTTTATGATATGGTGATGGCGTAAGAGGTCGAGCTGAACTGGTGAAGTAGTGAGTTCTAGTGGTTGTAGTTGTCGTTGGACGTGGTGTTGTTGTAGTAGTAGTAGTAGTTGTTGTTGTTGTGGTCGTTGTTGTGGAAGAAGCTAGCTTCTCGATTATTGGTGAATCCGTTTCGGAATTTTCTGTAGAAAGAACAGGAGGATTTAAGATCTGACTGGGGATATAGAGATTTTATACCAACCTTCCAATATGGGCGGCGCTGTGTTTCCGTATAGCTCCAAATTGAGGCTGTAGAATTTCTCTGATTTCGAACAATCGACCTCATCGATTCTTTCACAAACTCGAGTTTCCTGAAAAAAAAAAGAAAAATGTGAATTTCGTAGAGATGTATATATGTGAATCTTTCGATTTATAAAAAGAACATAGCCAAGCTTTCGGAATTGTCGTGGCAATTGGGAGAAGATAAATTTACTTTTTGAGTTTTCCACTTGTTTATGTAGGTGTGATTAAACTCCCACCGTTGTAGTAGGAGAGGCTGCTATGATACCTAGGCATGGAGTTTATGGGCAAAGCCGAATAATTAGGCGATGATGATGTTACCAAGAATTGGAGCTGTATCCTCTTTTGCCTCCATTATCATTCGGGAATAAATATTTCAATAATGAAAGGTACAATAACAATATTATTTTTTTTTGACAACATTAACTTACTTGGTCGAAAACAGTTCCGTTGAGACATAAGAATCGTATGTCCATAGGTTCGTCGAGTTGGCCAATAGTACACACATGAAACATTTGACAGTTGGTTTCTAAATCAGCATAGTAACCTCCGATCACCTTACCCACGCAAGAAAAATTTGTGTCTGGTAAGTTGTCGAAATCTAAATACTGAAACAAGAAAATTGTATTTAGTATGCTTTTCAAACAAGGGGAACCTGCAGAAATTACTCAGGGCTTTAAAATATCTAAAATATATTCAAAATAAGCTGAACTTTGAAAACATTCTTATTTTGCACGAATATGGAGATTGGCTGACCAAATCTAGTTTTCCTTAGTAAACATAATCCGAAAATAACTGCTTCAAGAGCGATGATTATATTCACCGTTGCTGATCAATTATGCTCCAGACACTTTTACCTTTTTGTGTTTCACTTTGCGGTTTGCAGTTTAACACGAGTTTTTGATACCTACGTATTCGTGATGAAAGTGTTGTTTTTAATGAAATTAGATATGCGGTTGAATTAAAAATTTCCAAATGTAAGAGCTGGTAAACCAACATTTCCTTCCACAAGTGCACGTTATTAAAGAACTGTTCAAGGATTCGAGAAATAATTTATTTTTCAATCCTCTTTTATTTCGACACGTGAAGATTTAACTTCGATTCGGTCTGTAATCCAAGTTCTCACATAAAATGATATAACATTATGCTTAACTCCAATGCATTCGCTTAATACATCTGCATATAACCCTTCTCCGAAGATGACTTTCAAATTCTGAATGCACAGTTGCCTCATAAAGTAACATAGTAATGCTTTAAATATCACCAGGTGATGATTTGTCGAGTGAAATGTGTATGGCAGTTAAAAAACTACTCGTTACTTAATATTTCGAGTAATTGGAAGTAATCAAATAACCGAATGTCAGCCAATTTCTTCGAATCTTCTAATTCTCTATTTGTAGAAGCTTAATTGAAGAATTCAAATAACCCTGTTTCAATGAAAATGAGATTATTTTGTACGAAAAGAAAGGTGAAGAATTTGTGACAATAGATTCTCAAAGCATCATCAAAAACCACAATAAGCTTATATAAGTTCCATGGGAAATCAACCGAATTACGCCTTAGCTTATTGTAATGCTCAAATTATAGAAAGTGATGATGGAGTATTAGTGAAGTAACACCACTAAGAAATGGCCAATTAGTTTTTATATTTAAGTTCTCATAGATGCCATTTTACCTGTAAATATTCATTTCTGATGAAATAAATCAATGTATGTAGATACCTATGAGTATTTTACTGTTTTAGGATCAATTTGTTTCCTCATTTTCACTCAATACTGAGGTGGCGTTGGTGTGTTATGCATAATCGTGAAATACGTTCAGATAATTCTAGCAACAAATGGCTCATATATAATATAATCTATTAATTTTGATGAAATAAACATTTCAATTCGAAAAATGCCGTAAAAGGTATTATGCAATATTCTACCTCCAAAGAAATATTTCTGAATAACAGAACAAAATTCTAAGAAAACTTCAATTTTATTAAGATTGCATTGTATATTGCATTGTATATTGTTTATATCCCGACTCTCCTAGGTCCTAGGATTGTTTAACCAGATAATCGGAGTATGTCAATTCAGCTCATTCTGCGTTGAAAAGTGAAAAGCACGAACTAATAAATAATTATAATCCGTTGCCAGTAGCTTTGCATGAAGATAATTGTTTTGCCATAATCCATTTAGTTTCTCTTAAATGTTTATTATGCTGAAATTCATATTTATTGTGTCGAATGATAATTCTTCATGCATTAAATACAAATAGGTACACGTCGTTGAACATTAAATTGCTATGAATTAATCTGATATCATTTCTTAGCTTTTGAGAAGTAATACAGTATCTGCATCTTTATTCCTGATGACGAGTTCTGTGATGGAAGATATTTCGTCAGATCTTTTATATTATTCAGCTCCAACGTATTTAAAATATGGAATTATTTTTGTACTCACCCCAGGTTCAAGTGATACCACAAATAAACCAGTTGAGATAATGTAGAGCCATAATAGACCTGCAAAAAAATAACAAAAATTATCCCATAACCCAAGACTTCCATTGATATATTTTATTTGATCGAAGCTTTCGGAATGTTCGATTCATGTGTCACTTTTGAAGAAATAATCAATGATGGTTAAACAATGGGCTGCTTGGTCTGTCAACATCACCGAAGTTTGAATCACCGTGAGAAAATTCTTTTCAAGACAACATCTCGCGAGTAGGTAGTACCTAATACTTCAATATGATTTCATGAAGATAAATAAACTCATCACCAATTCATTTTTGAATAGCTTTCTTTCATTGTTCGATTGATTAGGTAAATTTTGTTATTGAATAGGTTTTATTTTTATGTAATTTATTGTTGATGACAGTGTGCCATCCAAAAATTTAAAATTGAAATATTTTCGAGCGCTCGTACTACTTACACGAGGGCTATATCATTTCGACACGATGTGTGTATTTTTCGAATATTTAGCCGAAAATGGTCTCAATCGACTATGTTCGACTCACTGATGACGAATCCGTCGGAAAATTCGGGTCTGTCCGTCCGGCCGTCCGTAAGCACGATAACTCTCGAACGGAACAACCTAGAGACTTGAAATTTTCAGTGTAGGTTCAGATCCCAAATGCCTCGCTTAAGTTCGTTAATGGAACGAAATTTCAAACGACTATATTTACGGAACCCGAGGTCGAATTTTACCCAATAATGAACTTAACCGTGGCATTCGAGATTCGAACCTACCCTGAAAATTTGAAGTTTCTAGGTCGTACCGTTCGAGAGTATACGGTCGGACAGACGGACTTGAATTTTTAGGCGGATTCGTCATCAGTGAGTCGAACCTTGTCGATTGAGACCATATTAGGCTCAAAATTCGAAAAATACAGACATCGTGACGAAATGATATAGCCCTCGTGTAAAGAGAACGAGCGCTCAATAAAATCATCTGTTATATGTACCAACACTATTTCAACTTTTGTAGTTAGTCTCGGAATGACACCTAGCGAACAAGAGAAAAACAGCAACAGAAACAGTTCAGTTAGTCACTTAACCCATCGTTGAAATCAAATGAAAAAACATTATATCTGAAAAACTATACGAGGTAAAATGATGAAATTTAAGACGTGTATAGGTGTGATGTTGCTCCAGAGAACGTTCTTGATCACAGAGCTCTAACCCGAATAGTTCATGAGTTATGGAATTTTGAATACCTTTTTTTTGAGCGCTCTTACTACTTACACGAGGACTATATCATTTCAACACGCTGTCTGTATTTTTCGAATTTTGAGCCGAAAATGATCTCAAACGACTATGTTCGACTCACTGATGACGAATCCGTCGGAAAATTCGGGTCTGTCCGTCCGGCCGTCCGTAAGCACGATAACTCTCGAACGGAACAACCTAGAGACTTGAAATTTTCAGTGTAGGTTCAGATCCCAAATGCCTCGATTGAGTTCGTTAATGGGCAGAATTCCACCAGGGGTTCCGTAAATATGGCCGTTCAAAATTTTGTTCTCCTGATTACTTCGTAACTACAGATTCGATCGAGATGAAACTTTGCACTCAAATGGAGAATGAGGTGTTCAAGCTACATGTGAAATTTTGTCCAGATCTCATGACCAGAATCATAGAAACCATAGAAAATTGTAACTTCTGAACGGAAAGGCCTAGGAACTGGAAATTTTCAGGGTGGGTTTGAATTGCGAATATCGCAGTCAGGCTCATCAATGAGCAAAATTAGACTAGGGGTTCCGTATATATGGTCGTTTGAAATTTAGTTTTCTTGATAATTTCAAAACTACAGATTCGATCGTGACGAAATTTTGTATACTAATGGACAATGATATAGTCAAGCTACATCACTACTAGACTAAACCGTTAATATGGCCGTTCAAAATATTTTTTTCCTGATAGTTTCGAAACTACTGCTCGGATTGGAATGAAATTTTACACCTGACTGAGGAATAATGTATTCAAACTACTTGAAAAATTTTGTCTAGATCGCATTACCAAGACCATAGATACCGTAGAAAATTCTAGCGAATTATCGAAAAAAAATTGATCAGCTGAAGCACTGACATGAAGTCTGGTGTTTCGCCTCAGTTTCAGAATATTTTTGACAGCTGTCGAAAATTCCTTCAATTGATTTCTAAAACTCTAAAATGCGAATCGACCAACAAGGTGCATGTACGAGCGCTCAAAAGCTCCTGCCTTCACGGCAGTGCTTTTCGTAATTTTTTTCATACAAATATGTAGTTCCATTCGCTTGAAGTACCTGATACCTAATTGATTTCGATCTGATTTGAATCATCCGGTTCATCAGTTTGAACTCTAATGAAAACAAGGTTTCTCGCTGGACGCAAGTGGAAAAATCAGCAAAAGGTCATTTTATTCTCGAAAATTCCTTCTATTTCAAAAAATTTCCCTAGACTTTTCCGATGTGTGTATTTTTTCCTTGATAGAAAAGATTCCCTAATTAAGATCTGGTGATATTTTATTGATCATAGATCTTACTAATTCGATATGAGCACTAAGTAACTATAATAAAACGCGGATAAATCAAAAATGTTTAAGTAATCGTAAATCAATACTTCTAGAACTTTTTATTCCTTATATTCAGAATAAATCGATTTTCGATAAATTTCTCTCAAAGTTTCATTGCATTTCGGTAAACCAGATGAATCAACTTGAAATAGATCAGCTGAGGTTACTTTCCATTCCAATACTGAATACATAATACTCTTTCTCATAATTCGATAACGAGCCAGTATAATCATTATTCATTATCGCATTCTTGAACGGATTAATTTGAGTTGTATAATAGAGATTTGCGAGAATGTTAAAACAACAACAAGCCGTGAAGAGTATGGAAATTACCTCAGTTTATGAGCGTTACAGATTCCCCAACTCTACTGACGGAGTGTTATGAATTCAATAATTTTTAATTTCTGGAGAACTGTGCAATGTATAATTTTCGATAATGAAGGTTTTTCAGGAACGAATTTCTTGAATATTCAGTAGTGGTAGTTTTTGACTTTAGATTGTGGCAATTTCTGGATTCGCTTAACACAAGAGTGAATCTCACAACGATTTTCGATTCAAGTAACGCCTGTATAACTTGATCCTTATTTTCTCTTAACGTGGTAAAATACCTTCTATATTCAGAAGTGGAAAAAACATTCTTTGGACTGCAAAAAATAATTTCCACACTTCAGAACCAAGGTCGAAGAAAAACCTCATAGCTAACACTTCTTCAGACGTAATAAATCTCATTTCCCCATCTGGTGTCGAAAAAATTTCCCAACAATAATCCACCAACGAAAGAATTTCACGCTTGGTTCATCTTTGAAGATAAAGTCCACGCTTCGATCGCCAGATAAAATTAGATCCCTTAGAGATCGAAATTAGGTTTAATTTCCTGCCTCTGACCTTTGAAGCGGCTCAACTTGCGAAAGCCATCATCGTCATTGGACTTGTTGAATTCCTGCACCGCGAAAGAAACAAACGAAGAACTCATTGCGAAGCGTTGCGATATTTTGTCGTGAATCATCTTCACTGGAGATCGAAATCGTGTGGTTGAATCGACTTATCTAGACGCAACATTTTATTTGATGGGTCTACGAAGTGGGGATTTGAATTTGATGATTACTGTTATTACGTTTGTAATATACAGGAAACGTTCTGATACTTGAGCATTACGGTTGTGAAATTTATCTCAGAATCGACTGAATTTAATGTTCTCTAATATATTGCAGATGCTGGAAGGAGGTTACCATCATAATTACCACAATGAGAAGAAATATTTAATAAAAAGTAGAAAATAATTGAAGATTAAGAATAGAATAAATGTGTTAAAGCTGAAATAATAATTCAAAAAAATGTCAAATCGAACATATTAGATCACCATTCGCTACGAAATATCCGGCACCCACGAATATCGTGAATAATTCAAGAAGTTTCGCAACACCCAGGAGACCCCAACGTGCGATCAAGCGACGAACCCCCACGAAGAGATGAGCGTTTCTTCTGCGTCAGGCCATTATTACGCGCGAGACATCTCTCATTTATGGCGCAGTCGAAACGTGACATAAATTATCGGGTTATCGCGACTTCCTCTTTGGTTGAAATCTAGAAATCGGGAGAACTTCGAGCGAAAGTGGAATTCGGCTACTCCGCGTGTGTATCCTTTGATCTTTAGATTACACATAATGTGTTGTTGTGGGGTCAGTCGGTGAAATTAAAAAGGTCAAAGTGCGAGGTTCTTCAGAAAATTGAGAAATGGAGTAGAAGTTACTTGTCTGTTTTAATGTTTCGTGTCCAAGTTAGCCGATTTCATTCGAGAATAATATTGTGGTTAGGTCTTTGACAATTTTGTTCAGGATTCGTATCAGGAAACTGGTCTGATCTGACCTCGTTTTTTAACTCATTATAGAATCGCGAAAAAAATGGAGTGACGTCGAAATAATAAACCCTTTTGTAAAATTTGGAGCTTTCTGCCTTTCCTCTTATTTCAGTTCAAACTCTTAGGTAACACCTTTCACGTCCATCCACGCTAAACAATATAGTGTAGATTATAAAACTAACGAGCTGGGTTATTATCCATTATATTTCTTCTTAACTGACTGCTGTCTTTTCACGCTCCAACACTGACGAACTACCTTATCCGTCAATGGAAGAAGTGACTTGAAGTCCATGCCTTGTTTGAAAGTGAGAATAAACGATCGTTTAATATTGATAACTTTATTATAGTTTACAAATTTTTTCGAAATAAAAAGGTTAACGGCGTCGCTTATAATCGTTCTCAAATCTGACGTAATGTTTTAAAATCGTTGGACTGCTGAAGAATGTCGTGAAGTAACTGGTATTCATTAGTTTCCTCATTTGGGTGTTGAACAAGTTTGTCGTAAAAAGCGTGTTCAATGCGGAAATCGAAGCGCAGAGTTTTTATGACATTTGAGACCATACAAACGTTTATGCATCAAGGATAACATGAGATTGGATCAAAAAATCGGTTGATGATATTTGAGAAAAAAAAACATTTCCAGGAAATTACCCAACCACTTTTTATATGCAAAAATGCAATTATTAAGAATAAACGATAAAATGACCACCAAGTTGTGGTTACTTCTTCGGCTGTTAAACTTATTCTTGTGATTTATGGTATTAAAAACCGAATTAATAGTTAATAATTCCTAAAAAAAATCTAAATTAGTGTGAACAAAATTTCCCACGTAGTTTGAATATATTATTCTTCATCTATGTACGAAATTTCATTCCAATCCAATGATGAGTTTCGAAATTATCAAAAAAAAATAGTTTTGAACAGCTATATTTACGGAACCCCTAGTCTAATTTTGCTCATTGATGAACGTGACCGCGAAATTCGCGATCCTAACCTATCCTGAAAATTTTAAGTCCCTACGCCTTTCTGTTCGAAGTTATGATTTTCTATGGTTTCTATAATTCTGATCATGCTAGCTGGACAAAATTCTGCATGTAGCTTGAGTACGTAATTATCCATCTGAGTGCAAAATTTCACCTCGATCGGATCAGTAGTTTCGAAGTAATCAGAAAAACAAAATTTCGAGCGGCCATATTTACGGAACCCCTAGGCGAATTTTGCCCAATAACGAACTCAATTGCGGCATTTGAGATTCGAACCTACCCTGAAAATTTCAAGTTTCTAGGACATTCCGTTCGAGAGTTATCGTGTATACGGACGAACGGACGGACGGACAGACTCGAATTTTTCGACGGATTCGTCATCAGTGATTCGAACTCAGTCGTTTGAGACCATTTTCAGCTCAAAATTCGAAAAATACAGACATCGTGACGAAATGATATAGCCCTCGTATAAGTAGTACGAGCGCTCAAAAATAACACGTTTAAATATGGTTTTGGGTAATGTTACATAGAATCACTGAAACAAACCAATTCTGGGAACTTCCGGTTAAATGAATTCCTGTTGTTTAAACGCCACTAGTGTTATTACAACAAGCAAAGACCGTTCTGAGAACAATGTGTACTTGCAATCTAACATGCCGATTCCGGTTGAAGTGACTTGAGTCCTATGAACTGGAAAAACGGTAAGTATAGCAGTGATCAGGTACTTTTATTTCGGAAGGGATATTTCTGTGAATATTTCAGGAATATCTAGTAAAATAGTATAATTTTGTATAGTATATACCAACAATATTTTTACGACTTACAGTATGGACACATTAAATTCAACAGAAATGAATAAATCTTGTTTAGCTAACAGTATTCTAGTCCATGTTGTACCATATGGTTGAAGTGTTTTGGAATAAAATATCGATTGAAAAGCGGCAGAAAAGGTGTTAGCATTTGTAGACAGTAATTCTGTCATCAAATTCACTAAAATGTGTCCGGAATCAGGGAAAAAAATGTCTCTATATTTATTATGGTGTCTCTCAATACTGGTATTCAACGAATGTCTCTCTAATTCGGGAATTTATATTATTAAATTCTCCCCTGATTCCAGACACCTATTCGCGAACTCACTCTTCAGACAGAATGCATTACAAGGACGTCTCGGTAGTCTTCTTGATTACGGAGTGGACTAGGGTGCCGGAGGTCTGGATTCGAATCCCGGTTAGGCCATGGATGTTGTGAATGTCTGAAAAATTGGGAGTGTCCGAAAAAATTGAGATGATGATTGAATATTGCAATCAATAAGGTCAAAAAACTAAAATAACGAAAAAAAGCATCACAAAAATTACAAAATAGCACTTGAATACAGACAGGAAGTATCCTGATCTACGGTATAACTAATCGGAAACTTACAGTAAAATTCCTAGGAAAAAATGTCGGCTACACATGGAAATAACTCCCAAAACCACGTGGTTAATTTAATAGGAAATGCAAGAAATTCCGGTTGAATACTTACTAGGTTACTACAGAAAAATTCCTGTAAAAGCTCAGGTTATAAGCTTCGAATGCAACTAACTAGTACTGTATTATATGAACGATAGTTCTGTTAAATCGATACTACAGTACCGTTATGAGTAAAGTAATTCCTGTTTCAGTTTAGTGTTCATTACTGTGAATTCTTGTAGAAACTGAAGTTTGAAGGTTTGAATACAACTATCAAGTTTGTTCATTAAATAGGAAATTCCTGTGAATAGTCACGCATATTCCGGTTTTCGTCATAGTATTATTTTCCTGTTGAAATGACGAGCTACAGTTTGGTTGCATCAACTAATGTAAAACTTGTTATTTCTAGAGGAATTAAACGACCGGAATTGTGATGCAAAATCAACAAATATTCCTGCTGTCGCTTATATAGGGAAAAATTCCTGTAAAAGTAACCGAATTCCTGTTGTGTATCCTGGAAAGTTTCTTTGGGTGAAGGAGTAAAATTATCATACTTTCATTTATGGTCGTAATGTCCATGCTTTTATATAAGTTTTATGGCAATATTAGTTGCTCTTATTATAGAAATAAAAGTTATCTTATATCTGCCTCCATTTGACCATCCACTGAATTTCAACTACATGGCGAGTTTTCCATAATGACGACCCGGTTCATTTGGTCAAAGATGTCCAGATAGGCTATTGTATGATAATTTTATGGCTACAATGTAGTATAACGATTTTCTGAATGGTTAAATCTGCTGCTAAGAGATGTAAATGTCCATTAGGATAAGTAGATAACATTTTATGGGTTGGCCTATATTAGGCCGAATTTTCGAATGGTGTAAAAGGTACTCAGTGTGCCTGAAAATGATGAAAATATTGTCTTCAATTTCTGATGACCTTGAGGACACCACAGCTCATAAATCACTGAAATAGAACCGAAATGAAAATGATGAAATTCTTGAATACACACGGTCGATATGAGATTGTGGGATGGTCGGCATTTCATCTCTGATCTCTTTTTCCGGAGACTAAGTCGAGAGCGTTATGTGAATTGTCGATCTTCACTATCGAAGTGATCAATATAAGTCGCCTATTGACACTAACCTCAAAATAACTCAATTTCAATATCTGCAGACGGGACGTGTCAACAGACTCGCTACGGTTTTGCTACGTGAGCTGAATCTATGTTTCTGGTTCAAGTGAAAGTGGTTGAAGCCTGAAAAATTCCTCAAATCCACTCTCAGTGTCCGAGCAGCCTGTGTGGTTACGTAAATATTATTTTTATATCGTCTCATCGATTTATCGATGATCGTTTTACATAATTTCTGGCGTCGGTCGGTATTCGATTCAATCGACCGGCTCGGCGAATTTGAATAATCGGTGCGAACAGGATGGGGTTTCACCTCGAGTGCTATCTTATGTCGAAATTTGCATGCGGGCGAAGGATAAAGTCCTTATCTCGTTGGCCGAAGTGTTAATTATCAAATTCGTGATTTATTCGAATGACGCTGATCAAATCGTCTGCAGAATTTTTTTCAATAATCACTGAGATATTTCAGGTGAAGTTCTAACAAACAAAATAATATTTTCCGCAATTTTCGATAGCAACATTTACAAATGACATAATGAAAAATATGTTTGATGTTACTGCCCAACTGTGGGTATATTTTTGTCATCTTATTTTCGAATATTATTAATTTTTGTGAATCATAACTCCGATCGAGCCTCAGTGACGAGTAAATTTTATATCTTCAAGATGTCTCAGAATAACATTTTGTTGTTGAAAAAATTATTCCTTATATGAGCGAAGAATTGCATTCCTCTACTTATTTGTTCATATGACACAGCTACATGTCGATAAAGGACATTAATGGAATTGAATCATTTCATGTATTCGAGTACTGTTTGTAGTATCTATTGAAGACATTATTTTCCCACAGCTTTGTCCTACATTATTATATATACCCTTGAAGAATGCTTATATTTAACCAAAAAGGGAAAGAGGTTTCAATTTGATAAATGTAGAATGTGTTGATAATTATTTCAATTCATAAAGACTATGTGCTTGTCTGAATGGATAAGCAATTAATTATCTTTATCATTTCTTGCTTTTTGAATAGGAAATTTTCCTAAACATATTATAGGTAGGTACTAATGATTAATGAGGAAATCAACATAAACTGGTTATGGATATATATTTTTACAATTTTAATTTTCTATACTCAAATTTTGAGGGGAATTAATATTCGAAAAATTCATTAGGGTTCTCTCAATTACTAGGGAAGCACACTTTCATCAAGATCTGTGGAATGAAACAAAAAAATTATAAAAAGCACTGCCGTGAAGTCAGGAGCTTTTGTGCGCACGTTCATCCACCTTGTAGGTAGATTCGCATTTTCCAGTTTCAGAAACCAATTGTCGAAGAAATTTTTGACAGCTGTCAAAAAAATTACCGCAGCTCTTTGTCAATTATTCCGAATCAGCTGTTACAGAAATATAATAATTGTTTATTCAACAATTCGTTGGAATTTAGAATGGTTCTGGTTGTGCGATCTGGAGTAGCTTGAATAGATCGTTCTCCATAAGAATCCAAAATTCCGTCAGGTTCGAATCCGTAGGACTGAAATGATCAAAAAACTAAATTTCAAAGGATTATATCTACGGAACCCCTGGTCGAATTCTGCCCAATAACTAACTCAACGTCGGCATTCGAGATTCAAACCCACCCTATAAATTTCAAGTTTCTAGGTCGTTCCGTTCGAGAGTTATCGTGTATACGGCCGGACAGACAGACTTGAATTTTTCTACGGATTCGTCATCAGTGAGTCAAACCTTGTCGATTGAGACCATTTTCGGCTCGAAATTCGAAAAATTCGGACAACGTGACGAAATGATATAGCCCTCGTGTGAGTATAACGAGCGCTCAAAAAGGAATATTACAAATACTATTATCTTCCAGCAGTACTGAACTTACATATTATATAGATACAATTATTCCGAGGAATATTTTTCCAGAAACTAAGCTGGTCAAAAATTCAATTTAGGTGAAACCACAGACCATCAAAATTATTGATCCTAACTGCAGACCATGGTTTCGGGCATATTGACCTATCCTCAGTGCAGCGGTTTTTTTTTAAACAAACAGTTGTGTATATCAGAGAAAAATTCCTCACTGACTCAACTGTCTGTTCTAACAGAAATCCTTCCCTGCTTCTCTGCAGGTCTCTAGAAGGACTTAATAACCACTATTAACTTCTTGATTAGCTTCGTTTCAGGAAGAATAATTAATAATATGAACATTTTTCAATGTCTGAAGATATGAATACAAATAATATTTGATGGCATGACAGACAGAAGATGATAGATGATTAATGAATACCAGCAAAAGAAGAAGATATTATTTGTATTATAAATAATTTTTTGTTGCAGATCTTTCGATGTGAGATCCTGCATGATGAGGTATCTATTTTAAGGTAGCTTTTCACATTCACATTTTGTGTTAAAATTCAAGTGATATCAAAGCCCCATTGCTAATTATGAAATTTCGAATATTAGTTGAAAATCAACAAGGCAAAGAGCATTCCGCTTCAATTCCAATAAAATTTTTTTTTTTTAAGAATAATCACAAATATTTATTTTTGGAATAAGTTGGAATATTTCGTGTCAAACAATAAAAGGAAGTGACGTGGGAATAACAAACCTTTGTTCAAAATGTGCAGCGTATTGTTGTTTGAGGTCATCGAATCAATATATAATAAATTATAATTACTGTTTTTGATAGTGAGAAACAAATCTAACGGCAATTCACATTCGCTGACAATTGTAGATAACCGAGTAATTGGACATTTCCTTACTTAACTGCACTTAATTAACAATCAGGTGTGAATTACTTTCGAACGAACGATATAAAGATTTACATTTTCCCAATTCCGCTTATGAAACGTTCTATTATGAAATGAGAATGAATGAAATATTAATTTTATTTCGATCGATTGGAACCTTCCGTATTACGAAAGGAAAGAAGTCTTCGAGCTTTTTCTCAACTTGAACCCTGAAGTACATTCAATGTTACTCAACATACTATTCTTCCAATTAAACCATCGATAAATTCGAAGGGATCTATTTGTTTACATTTTGAATTGACGCCAACATTCGCAGTTCCATTATTTATCCGATCGGCTGATTGAAACTGGTCCATTGACAAAGCTCGTATTACTAGAATTCTCAAGATAGTGATACACTTTTGGAACAGCGAACACGTTGGTGCTCATTCAAATGTTCCAAGGTTTTCAGGGCACAAATTTTTCCATAACGTTCACAAAAATTGTTCCAAATTAGCCTCATAAAACCACTCTTGTATCTACGACCCCCTAATGAATACACAGATAACGATCTCGAATCGATTCGATAATCAAACCAATCATTCTTACTGGGATTGTGGCTAAGTAATAGGCATAATATTGCCGGCATTTGTGGTAGGTCTACAATCACCGCTCAGAGCTATTCCGTTATACATTCAAACGATGTTGAAATTGGAACTATACATAAATAAGTACAATTCAGCATTTGATGAAATGAATATATGCGGATTATTGAGGTGAACGTCATAATTCACCAAACGGAGCGAAATATCGGCAGCAAATAAGACCACGAAGAATACATGTGAGACTTTTCTGAATTTCAGACTATGCATGTTGTGTACCTAATATCCTCAGGTGTTCAACTTATAGGCTTAAGAATTCAGTGTTGTGTCTGTTTTGATTCATGTCCTCAACTATCTTCGACATTTGATTTTTTTTTGTGATTAAATGAATCTGGCGAAAATCAGTCCTTCTCAAGGAGGCCTTGAAGACTTCCATATAGACGATCGAAATAACTTCCACTATATGATGTAATGTTTTCTAACTGTTAGAACTACAGTTATAAGGAAACCAACTAAATGATGCAAGCTCGTCTCAAATCGATTCATCATTATTATTATTTTGTTCAGAGGTAAAGAGAGCTAACAAAGAACTCGTTATTTTTCTTCCATTCCAAACTCAATACCGATTCAGAATTGAGTTGTGAGTGTCTCATGCATAGCTGCTTCTTCGACATGACAAGGTGAGCCAATAAAATCTTAATTAGGTAACACGTTACCTCGATAACCTATAAATTCCACTGATATTTTTAGATTAGCCGACCTTCACGAAAAGATATCGCCAATTCATTCGTCTATTATGTCTTGGATATATTGTCTTGAGAAATGACTTGTAATTGAGCTAAAAACAACACTTCGTTCAATTTTCTCTGTCATGGACGGAATTGAACCAATTGTCCGAAAGGGTTGTGCAAATTAGCGCTGGAAAGTTTCATGTTCACCAGTTGAAAATCAATGTAGCCGAGATCTGGTTCCATTGCCGACCTTGACGTACTCGACTATCTCATTTATTGTGTTGAAAAGAAAATTAACAGATATTGAATGAGAAATAAAAAATTTATTCTTTACTAGTTAATGCTTGTAGATAAGCTCTTATTAATTTTGGTTCAAATCAATCATTTCGTTTTTTTTTATATTATTCCTGATTGGGATCCAGATAATCAAGTCTATAGCCCGATCCACACTCATGCCGTGAACGTCCGCGAACCCGCGAAACGCGAGTGTGGATGGGATCGCGCGAACCAAACTGGGAATATTCCTGGCTTATTTACACGTGAAGTTCACGCCAAGATTCGCGGCAAGAATTCTTGCCGTTATTCGCGGCATGAGTGTGGATCGGGTATAAAGTGTGAGATATCATAAGATCGGTTTTTAAAACCGGTTTCGAATAATTATTTTGGTCAACTGACTAAATTAGAAGAGAGTGCGCAAATTTGGAAAACTTGGGTTAGTAAAATTTAAAACACAGTTTCAACGAAAATCCTTCAAGATGGGTTATGTTGGGTGGTTTTCAAAATAAGGGATGTTTTAGGTTAGTACGCAACCCTTCACTGGCTCAACTCAATTTCTATTTGAGGCCTCTAAAACTTGATAGTAAACAATTCCCCTCATTTCACAACAACTAATTAGTTGGAATTTCAATTTATGTCAATGTTTTTCTCATAAATTAAATATGTACTATTCAATATTGAGAAATTTTTTATTTATGCAATATGATTGAAGTTTCGTTGAAAATCGATCTTGACGATCGAATTTCTCAGCTACATAACCAGCGAATCTCCTGGGCATTTGAAGAGATGATCAATGGTTTAATCGGCCATCATTATCTTCAGTTATTCCTTTCTCGTTACAAAACACCTGTGGTTTTCTGAAAACCACGATTCGAGCGTATAAAATTCAAAGGTCGTGCATTCGGAACACAAACCTTCAATTGTATTTTAATTTGTCGTTATATAAATTATAATCTTTCCAAAAGTGCGATGTTCGGTGTGTGAATCGGGACGATCTCGAATGAATTCATTGGGGAAAGTCATCAATCATGTAAATATCATGCTGGATGTCAAGATGCAATTATGTCAATATTGGTATTTAAGAAAATTAACCGCAAGCTCATTCGTCTAATGGAATGAAATCATTGTATAATCTGAGTTTTTAAGAATCATAATGATTCTATCTTGGCACGTATGAAGGAGTTATTGTAAATCCCGTTTAACCAACATAAGAAGTTGAAAAACTAGAACCTACTCTGAAATTTGCAAAGTTTGCGTTTCGGAAAATCTATACTCATTTGAAGAGGAAAAAATTTTCATGGTGATTTCGAAAAAATCAAGACAGAATTCAAATTTAAAATCGACCGAATTCCTTTTGGACAGTTAAAATATTTCTTCACCAGCTTGTTGCGAAACGTACAACAACCAAGAACAAAGTTTTACCTTGGCCTCCAACGCCACAATAAATTAATATCCTCGTGAATATAATTGAAATAATTTTTCATAACTAATCCATCCATTGTTGTCGCTAATTAAAATTTACAGTAGAAACCAAACAGGCGTGGCATGTGGGTGAAGTTCAGAACGCCTTCTGGCAAACAGATACCGATACGACTGGATTGACCCCTATTTCTGCCCATATATTTATATTAATAATATATCATAATGAACACCTATTCGAACTGTCTCTAGGTTGAAATTTCGATATCCGTGTAGTGGCAGTCACGATTTCGGTACCCATACGCATTATTCGATGTAGTGGCTATCAATTATTGTTCATTTGAGAATTGTGGGTGGGTCAAGAATGAATTTATATGATTTTTATCATTTCACGACCTATTCGATATTAGAACTGCATGTCGTGTATGTGGGGAAACGAGTCGTTAGTATTTTTGAAGGATTTTGAAAGATCTAGTTCACTTTCGCACGAAATTAAGGACGTCAATCTAAAGGATTGATCACTTCTAATCAGAACAGGGTTCTTGAAAGATCGCAATCAAACCAATGAATCAAGAAAAATTGTTCTAGATAAACTAATAAGCAAGCCAACAAATCAATCCACTTAATGCCAGAGCACACCAAATCCGTTATTCGCACCTATAGACCAATTTCGACTTATTCCAAGTCTCGTCAGTATAGCTAGCGAAGATGAACACGATGTGAGAAAACGACTGCCGATACAATGAAAAGCAGCGTCGATCGGAGACAATTTTTCCACTCACGACACCAGACCGCCCCCAAAGCAACCAACTCCAATTTCCGAAGGCAGATGAAAAGATTTCCTGGCTCCCCTGACAAAAACCACATGTGACCAACGTAAAAATAACGATATAATTGACACATGTGGAAATAACAGGTTCAAGCTACAACCTTATTCGTCTGAATCATTGACTGAAATATATGTTGACTGTCCATCCATCTATATTGAAAGATCTCATTAAATATACATACAGTCAAAAATCACTCTACTTTTTTAAAACTATAGTATAGTATCTTTAAGTGTTTGATTACATTTTATATTATTGATATCCATTATCTGATTATTATGGATTCGTTCTACTTGCTTATTTTCATGAGAATATTGTTTATTTTATGATGTTTTCCTACAAACTTATTTTTTCTCTCCCTTCCTTAATCGAAACGTGAAGAACTTTTAATGACATAAAGTTCTAGCAGAAACTAACTACAGGGTCTTCATAAATGATTATAACATCACATTCGGTAATTGTTTCACGCTCCCCACTTAATGTTCCGAACTATAGGTATTAAAGAATTCCGAAAAAAGCCATTATTATTTTGATGTCATGAGCGCAGAAAATAAATTCTGTGGGTAGAATTGCAAGTGTCAACAGTGAATCGGAAAAACAGGAATATTTCCAAGCCCACTGCGATGTTACAATCATTCATAAAGAACCTGTATATTGTCTCCTAAGGGCTCATATTATCATGAAAAGAGCATCCATCATAGAGTTGGAATTCAGAAATTAAATAAAAATAAACGAGTGGAAGAATTCTGTATATAAATGTAAAATGAAGGTAATAGATTGTAAAATTTTTCGAGAATGAAATTAAATATTCAATTTAAAAATAAATATATATATAGAGAGTTCAGGAAATTGATGATGGATCCAAGTGAATAAATATCATGATTTTTTCATTTTTCATAGTGAAAAAAAAGAAATTGTTGAGAATGTTCACCTATTCGCTCAAATTTTCAATTTTGACAGAATTGAGAACATTCTGTAATGTATATTACAAATCTTTTTTCTTTTTAATCTTCTGATGCTGAGTTGGTCCAAATTAGGGGTAGGAACTAGAAAAATACTATTCTACAAATAAACGCACAAAAAATCACGAGACCTTGTGAGAAATTCATGCCCAGGATTCAAATTCGTAATCCTGTCCTGAAGAATATTCCTAAGCTTAGCTGGGGGTTCCACAGCTGTTCGGGCTCCTGCACCATTTTGTTCAAAGTTGCTAGTGTTCAAAGTTTATCTCTTGGACCAATGACTATTAAAACAACAGACTCCAATTTTCTAAGAATAGAGAGTTGTCTGAATACAAAAAAATTCACGCTGAATTGGGTAAGAAACTAATGAGAAAAATCTATTCTACCAGAAAAATCCACCTCTCGAAGTGTTTGATAGTTATTGGCTTCGATCACGAAATTAATTGAAAGCAAGTGTTTCTGAAAGACAGGTATAAACGGTAATGACGTCTACTAAATCGATAAGATCTTTGAAATGTTGCGAAGCTTGAGATAGTTACTTCTATATTCAGGAAATTGATAGTTCGTTGCTCTTACTGCAAACCTAATTGGAATTGTCTTTCTTTTTCGTTGGTAGTATAGTTCTTTGAGAATTTTAACCGGAAGATATGGGGAAAACTGATGGAATACATGCTTTAATAGGTTCCAGGCGCTAATAGCTTCAAATCTGCTGAATTGATCATGCTTGAATAGTCAGGAAATAAAAATTCCGACTCATCCCAGGAGTAATAGACTCACTTTCGTGAGTGAAGAGAATGATGTATCACATTTTCCAGATGTAATAATATTAATTACATTCAATACTCAAATTCGACAGATACAAACCAGAAAAATCGATCACTTTCATATCCGGCTAGTGAATGTTCTAGAGAAATCCATTGCGCAAACATTTTTTTTATTATTGTATTTTTCACACGAATGAATATTCCGTGATTCCTCATTAGTTCTAGATACTATTGCTTTGGTCAACGTCAGTTTTGAACCTCCACATTAAATACCAAACAATCACTCATTGAAAATTAAACCGAGCGTTAA
Organism: Aphidecta obliterata; assembly: GCA_963966015.1. Classification (NCBI taxonomy): domain Eukaryota; kingdom Metazoa; phylum Arthropoda; class Insecta; order Coleoptera; family Coccinellidae; genus Aphidecta; species Aphidecta obliterata. The sequence continues at coordinate 18,491,467 of OZ014433.1, read as the reverse complement.
TAATGTAATGAAGAAGGTTACCAAATTTGATTCCTGAAGAAAGTTGCGGTTACGTGAACAAGTAATTGGATCAGATGGTGTTATAAAGATGTTCATCAATTATTGAACTTAAAATTTTAATGAGTATGGGAACTGCGGATCTGTAGCATTTCGTTTCAAATTGGAAATTTGGGTTTATCATTTTTTTTTACGTTTCGATGGGTACATAATTGAAATCATTCAATTTCACTCCAAAATTTCTTCAGTTCTTTTTTCAAAAAAAAAGTGTTCATATTTACCTTGTATAATATATTTGTTCATCCTACATAGACAGGGCATATCTCAGGACGCTACAAAAAAAATATATATATTAGAATAAAATGCAGAATAAAATGCAAAAACAATAGAAACTATATACATTTATACTCATGAAAACATAACATTGTGGATCGAATTGGTGTTTTCAAGGTAAAATTTCAATCAATCAAGCTTCAAAAAATTTGGAGAAATGATCTGAATTGCTACATATATATAAATAACTAGATGACCCGGCAAACGTTGTTTTGCCATATCTCTCCCTTTTTTCGCAATTTCAAAATTGCTCGAGGCCTTCGGCCTCTCGTTGTTCTGGCTATTAAAAAGTAAGGGTTGATCGTAGAAGGGTGAAAATTGGGGATTGTATGTATTTTTGTATGTTGTATCATAAAAAAATAGAAATTAGAAATTTTGTCAAAAAAATAAAAAAAAAAATTTAGGGGTGGACTACCCCTAACATTTAGGGGGATGAAAAATAGATGTTGGCCGATTCTGATAGATACCGGATAAGCACAAAAAATTTCATCAAAATCGGTTAAGCCGTTTCGGAGGAGTATGGCAACGAACACTGTGGACACGAGAATTTTATATATTAGACTATATTCAATAATTTTTTTACATGCGTTACAAAACAAAATACTGGGTAATACTCAAATTCAAAATAATGAAATAAATCATTTAGTTTTATCTGCTTCATCAGCGTTTACTATTATTCTCAAACTGACCTGCTTTTAAGAAACAGGAAGAACAATAGTTATATCAAAGATGAGAGTCTGGTTTTTAATTGGGTATATTCTCGTGAGTGCCCATTATGATATTACGCCACTTCCAAGAAAGATACAAAAGAATTGGTGCTGATGGACGAAAATCTTTCTTTCATTGAATTCAATAAGAAAGTGTATTATTTGTTAGAGAACTCATAAGGAAGTAGAGGTTAAAGTTATTAATTCAATAGGTGCTATTATGATTTTCCGTAATCGGATATCTTTCGTTTTACCATTCTACTTTAATAATCTTCGTTCGATAAACCAAATTTTCTCTCCTAGAATATTACAACAAAGTTTATGGGGTGATCATTCGTTTAATTAAAATCAACATTCCTCAATATTTTACTAGTTGTCAGTATACATTCTTGTCACTTCGCAACTCTGGGTTATAAAATATTTATTTTACATATATACACAGCCTCAGGCTGTTTGCGCCAACAAAAACAAAGCCTTTTCGAAATACTACCCTTTTACCCCCAGAATTTCTTAAATTATCTTCTGTGGAAAAACTATACACCAACATTTCATTATGTTCTGTATTTCCCTCAAGTGTATTCAAATTTAAAATAATTAATTAATGAAAACACAGCTTCAGGGTGTCCAAAATCCGAAGTGAGGAAGCAGAAGAGAGTGTTGCAAAAACTTACAGTCAAAAATGTCAATGCATCAATCTCCTCACCTAGAAAAAATCTACTTTCTCCATATTATGACTAATAGGTAACTCCAACAAAATGTCAATATCGTAATGATCATACAAGATCCTATTGAGATTAATTTCTAGGATTTCCTAGATGATCCAAGGCCGAAAAGTCTGCTAATAAAAAGCCCACACTTCAGTGTCTGAATCATACGAAAGGTAGGATTGAATCTCTCCCAAAGGTAAAATCCATTGACAATCAGCTGCAGATAAATAATTCATAGGCAAAACGTAATGACAATATTCTTTCTGCACTTGTATGGGACGTAGTTTCGAAATAATAATATTACATTCATTGGCGTCAGGTGACAAAAAAAGTGTCATTTTGTTTTCCCTATAGTTTTATTAGTCAAAGACATAGAACCGATATAAGTGTAGAGCGTGGGTTATTTTGTAAGCGTGCTCCTTGTATGTCAAATCAACCGTTCGATGTTGACTGATATGGATTTGTCATTTTAATTGTTGCTTTTTGTTATCCAAACAGGTAACCCATTGGGGTAGACTACCATTCATTTTTTAAACGTTTGAAATACTGTACACAACGACCATCACAATTTCTTAATAAATTGATTTGTCTTATATACTCATGGAATTTGATCAGAAATTTTCACGATTATGGTTGTTGATCTAGAAGAAAAGAAATCGAGAGATGTGAGGTTGGTTTTACAGAAAAAGTAGGCAAAACAGGAGAAAATAATAAAAAAATTCATAAAATTGACCAATTCAAAATAAAATTTTTTGAACCAATAAAAAAATGAATGTCTTCGAAATAAGTTAGTAAAAAGTAACAGTAAATTTTTTGTTCATTCGCACAAATGTCTATGTCAAAAATATTGCGATTTTTTGAGGGTCTGTTGAAAACTTTCATATTTGCTCTCCACTCCATTTCGTCTCGAAAAATATCGTACTGCGAAGAAAAGTTTACTTATGTTCTGAAATAGTCACTTCCAAGAATCACTGAAAAAATTCTTATCACACCAGAACAAGTTGCGGAAAGGGTGTTTTCATAGATTTTACTTTCATTGTCTGTATATTGAAAGGTACGCATTTTTGGAAAACAATTTGTGAGATATATTTTCCTCTTTCTTTTCACAATATCAAGCTTCGCAGTAAAATATTAAAGTTAAGAAAGCTCCAAACTACTGAAATTCCGAATTCAGTTAAGTATCTACATAAAAAAAAATTTGATTAAATTGAGTAAAATATCAACTTTCGCTGTGAATATTTAAATTTTCACTTACTGCATCAGAAAAACCATTGGAATTACTGAATGCACTGATATTTCACTTTATTGACACTTCCGAACAGAACTAGACAACAATGAATTATTTCATACATGTTTGTGAATTTATTCAAGCATCCCACTCAATCAGCAGCTCTTTAGAACAAAAGACCATTTCCTTTAAACTATAAAATCAATCATATTCACAATGGATTTCTGTATGACGAATCTAGAAAATCATAAAATTTTTATATTAATTTTAGGAAAAAGTTGAAATTCTTGTCACAATCTCAAGGATAACTTTCGTTTGTTTTTTATCTGATTCGAAAACTGCTGGAAATATTTCAATTTCTTTACTCTAGAAAAAAAAAATATGAATCAAAATCGACTGTAGAATAAATATAAATTCTCTCTACATAAAATCAATACATGAATGTTTCAAGAATGGGTCTTTCTCAATATTGGATGGAATTTCAAGTATTTGAACTGAAAGGTGGATATAGATACAGACGAACTTCTAGGTGAAGGTTTTCTATTAGAGCTCTTAAATCAATTACCATTGTTAACCTCCATATTTCGATTGAGTTCAGTTAAGTGAGTTGATATAATGATATAATACACACCATAGGTGAGCTTAGTAAATAATTGATACATAAACATTAAAGGCTCGATAGGCTATCAAATTGAATTTGGTACATGACACTGCAGTATTAAGAATGCGGTTGAATTCTTTTTAATACCCTTGATGATCCAACATTCGATATTATGCAATCTTTCAATTGGTATCACCCACAGATGAAGGTGGCGATTAGGGTGATTCAGTTTGTATCTATAATTCGCAACAATTAAGGTCATTATTTCGACTGCTACATATGATAACGTTCGAATTGTTGCCCAATAGTGGTTGAGTTAGAATGAGGCGAACGCATATTATTGATAAATTGGGGCATGATTGATATATGTCTGGTTTTGTTATGAAATAGGGCGTCGTAGAAAGGCTTGAATATTATTTAATGATATTGAAATATATACCCCGAAGGGTAAGGAAATAAGCGCAGTAACTACCGGGCCACTATTACGAAAATTACTTCTTTTGGTTCATAATTTCCAACAATTTTTATTGTTAGCCAGAAAATTACCAATTCCAAGTTTTTCCTGGGAACTCAATAATGCTAGTTGACTGAAATCGAGGCTTTTATTCTTCGTTCAACCAATTACGAAAACATTATCGATAAACACTCAATTTGGATCAAAAAGGTGTTCAACCTCATCATTAAAAAATTGATCGTTTATCCTTCAATCGGCTTTCTTCCGATGTTACATAGTTCGATCACCGAATGAACGAATCCTCAGAGTACTTTCTCTTCTTTCAAGCGGTATATTTAGTGAGCAGGAAATATTGTTGCGTTTTAGCAGCATATGGTTGGGTAAATAGTGTCGTTCTTATAAGTGAGCCAATTGTAACCTGATAGGAAGACTGGCAAGTTGCGAATAACGAACCTGCTTGGGATATTTAGGTGCGTTGCGTTGGCGTCCTGATGTATCAGGTTCTCCTGTGCCAAGACCACCGAGAAGAGGAGGAATATTTCAAGCTTGGTAAACAGCGTAGCAACCAAGAAGAACTGTCAGTGTCTGCCTATTGCTTCGGAGTTCACCAACAGAAATGAATAGAATAATTTTGTGAGTAAGGAAATTTCGAGAAACAGTAAATGATGCACTAGCGGATTTGGTGGAGAAAGAAAAAACAATAACTATTTAACTAAATATCCCAACAATGTATTCCCCAAAAAAATGAAAAGAGTGTTGAGATTTGATTTCAATTTCAAGTAGGATTTTCTTTCCAGCCCAAATTTATGAAGAAAGAATCTTTTTACTTTCAATCAATGTATTGGAAAAATATAAATGGTCCAATTGTTATTTTCAACAACCTAGTGCAAGAGCTGTAGAAAACTATGATTCTCTTAGGAATATTTTCCTACAAGGAACGTGGAAATTCCATAGAAGATGAAAATAAACCAAATAAGTTTTCATCAAAAAACCATTGTCAAAAACATCAAGAGAATATTCCTACGAGGTCTTGTGATTTTTCCTCATTTCTCATATATAGTTATAATTAAGAGGAAGGGGGGCCAGTAGATGGGTTATACGTAAAGTTGACATATTATAAAACTAAGTATATAAACTTTGACGAGTGCGTGAAATGAGCAATTTAGACAACAATCTTCTTCGAATTCTTAATAATATTAAACGACATTGCCCTTTACCTCGTCACAAACCACAAAGGTTCAGTCGAACAAAATAACAAGGACATCACCATAACTCACTTCTTCATTTTGAAACCCACTTAACCCTGGTAAAAGGAATTCTCCTGTAGGGAGCGGTCGTTTAGGATCGATATTATATACCGTCTTAGATCACCTTAAGGAGTGCTTATTCTCCAAGAGATATGCAAGGACGACGGAAGACAACATATGCCGAACCTACCGTGTCATCAAAGTGGAATTTGATTGAATTCGATAGGTAACACCATTCTAATTATCAATTTCGTGGCTTATTGTCAGCCTTATTGACATTTGAAGAACAGGTACGTATTTGTTTCGAGATAATAATGCAGCTAAAATCATGGGTGAACGTTTCAGAGGAAGAAAGTCGAACACGGGAAAGTTCAGTGATTCACACTTGTTTTTGCGGGTTCGCGAAACAAATATCAACTATTGTCATTGGCCAAATGAAAACTCGATACCTACAACAAATTTAACATTAAAACTCAAATAAGTACTTATTTTCGTCTTTTGAGTTGATATAAAAAAGTATCTCGAAAAGAATAACGTAATTTTCCAAGCACGTGCCAGTATCTACAGTTAAACCGCATGAAGGTGAATCTGCACATTCAACACCGTCGCATTGTTTGTTTTCAATTCTGCAGTGCGACATGTTATGCTCTAATAAATCCCGTATTCTACACGCATTGAAATTAATCTGTGGGATTCCTTGCTTGAAGGACAACGCTATACTATTCATAGTATGAGATTAAAAACAGCTGTTCGAAAGGGAAGTTGGATTCTCACGATGAATCTGAATGACGCCTGTTCGATTTATTGGAAGAAATCTTGACGATGTTCTCTATACAGGTGGTTGTGGTGAAGGTGAAGACTGAATGAAATGGAAAGTTGTGTGAATACTCTATTGGAACTGATCAGCCGGTTGGAAAATTGCTTGTGATCGGATTAGAAAATGAATCTGAAAAAATATAATATTTACAATATACTTAAATCAAAGCAAGCCAATAGAATATTCTGTTAGTGATTTCTAGTGATCAGTATCAATTCTCAATCCATAAGGAAATAAAATAATGAGGAAGATTAGAAAAAACCCTAGTGTGGAATATGTTCAGGTGATCTCAATTCATGATCCACTTCATCAATTCGAAACTGTATCTGGCAGATACTTGCAAGACTATAAACACTTCCTACGTATAGACGCGCTAGAATTGCATCACACTACAGGAAAATACGTTCAGAGTTCGTGTGCACGATTTCTAAAACGCAACAATTAAAAATCTTCAAACTGTACGCGGTCATTATCGGGTTTATACTGCGAGAGTAATGAATATTGCCATGTATGATCAGAGGTTGGTTCGCTTGGTCCTTTTCTTGGAGATTGTTGAGGTGCAAGAACTCTATTTGGTGCATTTTGAAGTATATTTAGTTTGGAGTCAAATTTGGGTGGCTAAAGGAGAAATTTTCAGAATTGACTTATAACGGACCGTTTTATATCCAGTAGAGTCTGCATTCTTCGTTCGATTCCCTGAAATAAATCACATTATCCGAAAAAACGTTTTATTATACGAAAAGGGTCATATGTCCTTGTTATTTCATTTCTTCTCTAAAAATGCACTGAATTCCATTTTCATTCTAGGGAAGTAGCCACATGTAGTGAAGATTTCAATAGTTATTATGAGTTACCAAAAAATGTTCATAGGAAGTGATTCTTAGATTCAACTTGTCTGAATTTTTCACAATTTTCCACTCAATAGTAGCTAGAGAGGGAGCGCACTTCTGACTTCTTCAGCTTTATCTCACCAACAATAAACTCAACGGGAAATGTAATCTTTGAAATTGTATATCATTCTTCAAGACGATATTCAACACGATGCTGTGCACTGAATTTTTTTGAGGGGTTCCGTGTTTAACATTTTGGTGATTCTTTTCAGCAAATTTTATCTGAGATTTATTCATTTCCTGATTGCTTTTCCAATTTCTACATTCACAATACATTGTTGAATGGTAACCGACTATTTTACCTCTTGCTAACTTTATTAGTGTTCGAGAAATATTGAGCTAAGCCCTACAAAATTTTGCAACAAATTTGAATAAACGGATAATTCATCAAAATAAATATTAATTGACTATTAGCAAATAATTTATTCCTTAATAAGAACCAGCATCTCTCGATAAAGGTAATTGTAAGTTTCACATAGTCAATTAAATTATTATTAGATCTGCATATCTGAATTATCCACCTTCGTAAAGAGGTTGTTCTTTTGTGTGGGCCAGTAGATAAATTGAAAATGTTGAAACCAGAATTGTGCTGTCCCTATCTTTCCTATGTAATCATTATTTCGAAATCGTTCCAGTTGTCGTCAAATTTTTGAAAACTCGTATTACTTTCGATTGAGGATTGTTCATATTTGAATCACATCAGCATTGACTACGTCTCAGTTCATGATGCTTTCAGAACCGATTCGGAACTATGCATAATGAGAAGTCCGATTTCAAGGTCGCTTGAATGGATGAGAGAGCAAAACACTATATGAGATGTCTTCGAGAAAATAAGAGACGAATTTTATATTCTAAAGATATTTAATTCGGGTATCATCAAGTTATCTAAAAAGAAGATGAAAACAGGGATTCTTCGTCAATTTCTTGATGTTTGGGAAAAACCACTTACGAAACCTTAGAGGGGGTTCTATAAGTTCAAGAAAAACCTTTAAGAGCATATGTCATGAATGGATTGCATTCAACGTTGACAGTATCTTCCACATACAGAATTTTACATTCATCAGATGGATTACACCTCATGAATGTCCTGAAATATGGGGATTGCGTGTGATTAAGTAGCGTTGACTCGTTTGCCTCAATGAGTGGCTTTGGGCGATGATATTTAATGATTTATAAACGAGGTATTTTCCACATAATTTCTGCGTTCGGGTCACTTTCATTTTCAACAACATCAGTTGTACTCGCCAAGAGAGAATTTCTAAATATTTTTTTCCAATTTTATTCAACAGGTTTATATTCCCTCGTCATTGTTGTCATTAACGAAGGTTTGATGGTCCGTTCGAAGACGCTCAATGTTGAGGAAAAAATATAACTACAAATAACGAGAAGACCCAGAGGAATAAGACAATGACGATCTCCTGCATAGAGGGCCTTTCAGAAAATGGAAATGCATATGGAGAAAGGACAGCCTTCAATTCCTTCAAAACCACAAAAAATTGTTGGACGAAAGTAAAACCGAAAACCGAGAAACAGGACACAAATAACTGTGGAAAAAAAACACAATAGGGAAGATCCCCCATAACATCCAAGGTGGAACACTGCCAAGAGGAAAACTGAAAAAACGAACCTAATCGGCACGAGCTTTCAATCACAACGAATGTACCGTACAAAGAAGACTTAAGTAATTTGTCATTTTGATTTTGTAATAAAATGGATGTAGCAAAAACCAACCCTTTTCAGAACTGCCCTGAAGGTAGTGAACTTTTTGTGGAGCAATATATCCTAGATCTATGAACTGTTACAGAATCATATTACTTTCCAATAATTATTCAAACCTTCATTATCTTGAAAAAACTAGGCAGCCTCCCGATCATCTCTGATTTAGTGCCATTCATTAAAGATGCCATTTCAATCGCATAGTTAAATCCGATCTGAAATTGCGTTCTCTGTGCATTACAATTAAACTAATACCATAATAGATTGAATAACATCGTAGAACCAATTATTAAATGAGAAAAAGCTAGGATGCAACGAAACAACCTTGAATTATGCTGTTTCACTTAGGGAAATAGCTGTAATTTCTATTGCACTATTGCCACACTAACGGTAGCCGTCCAAATATGGCCAATGGTTAATAATAAACAGGACCCGTTGATCTCCAGGACCTTTCAGTTATCGATTAGTTCTAATGGGTTATGTAATGGAGCCATAATAAGGAAATATCTGCTTGTGGATTCAATTGTAAAGGGTATACTTACTCCGTTTAGATTCTTCAAATTGGAGACCACACCCAAGGCAAAGGTGTAAAATGTCTCAGTTACATGAAGAACTGTAGCGTTAATGCACTAACAATGCAAAAACGCTAACAGGTCCTTTTTTCTCATCAATTTTATAAGTATTTTTGCTCTCTCTTACAAACTAAAGTTCAGAATGATCTCATTATTCATAACACCATTCAACTAATGAAGTCGAAAATATTCTTAGGAACTGTTAGAAGATCAACACCATCCACAATCTCCTGAAGAACACGCATCAAATGGATGTAAGATCTCATGATCTCAATCATGTCAATGATGACGGCATGTCAAAGTCACGGTTCCTCCAAAAAAGACCACCCATTACCGGTTTCGCCCGACGACAAGTCCGATCCATTCCGCAGGCTCATGATCGACCATTCGAATCGATTGCTATGCACTGGAGGATGCGAAGAAACAGTGAAGATACCTGCGATTGTGCAACATTAGTGTGTCAATGTTAGAGATCCAACCACATGTGCTACGTTGCGTTATGCTATTGTTCCGGAATTGAGGTTCGAATGAAGAGAAATATGAATGCATTAGAAGACCATATCAGGAAAGGATGTAATGTACAGAGGATTGAGAATATGCGTATATAGAAAGGCGTTCATTTTTCTGATTGAAACGTCAGGCCCAACTTCTACACTTTGCTGTAATGAAAACTTTTCGTCAGGAATCCAGAAATACACTCACGTGCAAAATAAACGCAGCAAGTTAATATTTGGTTGAATTTGGGGTCTTATAGTCAATTTTCAATTTTTTTTAGCAAAAGATGAAATTATTAATTTTAACTTGCTGATTCAGTCTTTTTTTAAATGCTATAAGTCTATAAGTTATTATACAGGGTTATTTAGAAGTTATTTGTCAAGCCCGAGTTTTGAAACATCCTGTAGAATAATTTCGTGGTCGAATTCCAGCATTTTGCTGTTTGAATCATTACTTTGAGTGCACTATTTCATTTTCAAGAACGAAATAAACTCATGGACGGTTTACTTTAAGAATTTTGATTTTTTGAAGAAGTGAATTGGAGGAGGAAAATTGCACAAAAGCTGTTGCACTCGTTGAAGATTAACGTAATTATGAAGAATTCTTCATGTTCATCACTCTACCGTCGAACATTTTGGACAAACTGGCAGAAAACGAAAAACTACTGCCATTGATGACAGGTCTCAATCGACAAGGTTCGACTCACTGAATCCTTCGAAAAGTCGAGTCTGCCCGTCCTTCCGCCCGGCCGTATACCCGATAACTCTCGAACAGAACGACCAAGAAACATGACATTTTTAGGGTAGGTTCGAATCTCGAATTCCACGGTTGAGTTCGTTATTGGGCAAAATTCGACCAGGGGTTCCGCAAATATGGTTGTTTGAAATTTAGTTTTCTTGATAATTTCAAAACCACGGATTCGATTGTGGCGAATTTTTGTAATTTAATGGAGAATGATATATTCAAGCTACATTTTTTCCAGATCGCATAACCAGAACCATTTCAAATTCCAACGAATTATTGAATAAAAAATCCTTATATTTCTGTAGCAGCTGATTCGGCATAATTGACAAAGAGCTGCTGTCATTTTCTCGACAGCTGTCAAAAATTTCTTCAATAATTGGTTTCTAACTGGAAAATGCGAATCTATCTACAAGGTGGATGAACGAGCGCTCAAAAGCTCCTGACTTCACGGCAGTGCTCTTCATAAATTTTTGAAAGTAACCTTTGAAGTTCTTCAGTAGATAAACTGAATGAGAAGAAAAGATCAATAAATAAGTTCTTCTGAAAAAAAAATGTTTCCATTAATTCCAAAAATCGAGCGCACATAGTTGACAAGGAATGAGTTCAGTTTTTTTTTCAATTATCCTCAGGTTAGCCAGTAGTTATTCAATCTTCAAGATAATAAGTCGATAACTAAATTCTCGATTATTTTTAATCATAAAATGAAATATTCATCAATTATGTTTACATGACAAGATCGTTGAACAAATATTAAATTTTTCCTAATGATGACGTGAGAAAAACACATCTTCGAAGATCTGCCATTCATGCGGGTTAGTTTCGCGCTTTCTAAAGAACTTATACACAATCGGTTAAACATTAAGTACATTATATTAATGTCAGCCAGAATAGAAATAACAAACATTGCAAATTTGGATTTGATGGTAGGTACCTAATTTCGTTACATCGCAACGTAGTGAAATTTTTACGTAACGTATATGCATCTTCACTCTATGTAAATATCATTTCAGATGACGAAGAACCATTTGGTTTATTCTTCATTTCCAATGATAACCTTTGGAATCGTTCAGGGAAAAATATAGATAGGCTGTATAAAATATTTCCAAAATTCATGGTTCTGCTCTAACCTTTATCAACTGATAAAATATTGGACAAATCTTTCCCGATCGCTCTTAAAATGTCAACTAAAGTCTCAAACCGTATCATGGTCGAACTTTTCGCAATACACAACAACGAAACCAACCGGTTAATCTGGGTTCTGATTGTTTTAATCGCCAATTATCACCGGTCGTTTATATCTTTATCAAATGATCTGCAAGTGACCTTTTGACTTCAGTGGGAGTATGGTGAATATCGAATTCAATATCGAGTGATAGTTGACCTTAAATGTATCCTGGAGGCCATCATAAATTGTTGTCTTTTGAGACGGTCTTTATGTCGAGTGGAGATCATAAAATTTTTGTAGTAAAAATTATCGTATCAATAATTCAAATATTGGAACTTTACATAAAGATTTCGAATCTCGAGTTTATGATTTCTGGACATCAGTCAAATACAGATAATCCTTAACCCTAAAAGACTGAAATGAAAGAAAAAAATTTTTTTTATTTATTTTTCGATTTGTTATTTTCAATAAAAATTTTGTATCTGTATCATTTCGCAATTTTCAATATATCGAGATATCAGCAAGAATACGTGGTTCTACGACCTCCAAGAGATCACAAGAATCTGAAAAACGGTTTATGATTTTTCCCGATTTTCCAACTCTTGTTGGTATTGTTGTTCAGATCGCAATAGGTCGCAATTTTCGAGGAACCAATCTTAACTATACAGGATAGGTGCTCCTGAGAAAACCTATTGAAATTGGTGGAAATCATAGGACAGTTTTTGAGTTTCTCGAAATTTCAGGTTCGTGTTTGATCATTTTTGGTCCAGCGTTATATAAGATCTTCAAACAAAACTTGCACTATTATAGAGAAGGTGAATACAAAAATTTCTGGGATTCCCAAAACGCACGTATCAGTCGGAAAAAAATTGTATGGCCCCTAGAAAATATAGTAAATGTTGGTGGGACACCCTGCAGGTATATAGAATGTCAAAAACGTAGATATTAAACTTATGCGATATATTACAGAATTCAAATATACTGTGAAATTCAAAATGCATATCATTATCTCCGAACAATCGCCATTTATCGAAAATCAACAATCAATCCAACAATAATAGTGACAAGGATGTCGAAAGAATCCCACACTTTCCAATATTTCCCAGGCAAAATAATCGAGATTTGAAGAGGACGACCTATTGAAAAGAAATAAATTTCACACAGACGAACGTATAGGTTCTTCTGGTCGCCCCCGTACATCGTAAATGGCCGATAAAATTACCTTGTTGCAATTTGCAAACAATCGGATGTTACAGTATATTGTTATTAGAAACACATTTTCGTCACCTGCAATTTGTACCGTGTGTAATGCCTCCATATGAATAAATTAATTTTTACAAGGATTGCAATCGGTTTAATTATGATTAATTTCTTCGAGAACGTATCAGAAAGTTATACCGAATGATGGGAAAAATTGGCGTGGAAACTGCTAATCTCTCCGCCTCGTTGATGTTTCTGTAACGTAAGCCATTTTTTTCGTATCGCGTTCTAGAAAATTGTTTATAATTCTAGAATTCCCTTCTTGAATTGATCTGAATAAATTCGAAATTATTATATTATTTCCCCTGCAACCAAATTAGGTACTGGAATCATCAGTAGAGACAGCATTTCGGAAGGGGTTCTTTGAAATCGTTCAAAAAATAACAGCTTTGCAAGGATTCTCTCGAACTATCAGTTAGTTGAATATTGTTCAATGTAATCAATCACAAACTTTGAGCATCATTTTGATTTCACCTCCAAGAATCCTCGAAGCTCTTCTGCGAAATCCATTGATGTTTTATGAAGTTATAACATGGTTAACTGTTTCACTCGCTATAAATCGATATTATATCACTATTTTTATGATTTATTTTTAAACATCCTGCCATGAGGGCAACATTTTCACCTACCCATAGACGGATAATGGCATAACAACCATTTTATGAAACATGTTCAACCTCCCACACTAGACGGGATTATCTATCATTTCATTGATATTAGTTCAACAGAACGATTTGCTCTCCTCAGATGAAGAAAGTGAGACAATTCCAAATTATCATGACGTCATTTCTTACGTGCGATTCGATTCTGATCACCCGACAAAAAGATAGATGGTGCTTCACACAATTCCGAATCTTTTTAGGTTTCCATGTATAAATATCGAAAAAATGAGGTATGAGTCTCCGTTCTCTGCTCTCATCCAATTTGTCTTAGTTATTCCCATTTTTTTTTGGAATCTTTAAGAGATAAAAATTTCTAACCGCCTCGAAATTTTTAGTTTTCGTTCTGAGTCGTGTCCAATCACTTTCTTTCCTCTATTCCAAAAATAATTCAATGAATATTTCGAAATTGTATGGTTTTTGAAGATTCAAGACTGAAAATAATTAGAGAGATTTCGAAGTACATTTGCCTTTCTTTCTTCTTGAAGGATAAATAAGTTTTTAGTTGAGAAATTATAGAAAAAAATGAAAAACATCTTTACACATAATTGGATAATAAACCCTTTCTACATAGAATTCTCATGTGTATTGGATATCTTGCAAACGGAATAATTTCTGAAAGATATTCAATAATATCCTCATTTCTGGATGAGTCTCCTCAAATTCAATAAAAACAAAACAACCAATCCATGAAACATGCACTTAGTGAAAGTAGAGGTAAAACTATGTCATTACTGAAATCAATTATCGGTAAACACAGTTTCAAACTCTAAACACTACTCCAAAAAGTTAGGTAGACATAAATTAATCGCATAATAACTTTCACACTCTTTATAATTTATGCACTCGATCCACATTAATGGCAGAATGTCATGTGAAAATCTTTGTATGGGAAATTATATTTTTCTTGTGGAAAGTGCCAACCATCACGTGAAAAAACTCATAATTCCAGAACGATATGATTTTCTTTCGAGTAAAATCCTAACAGAATCTTAAAATGTGTAAAATCTTCAGAAAACGGTATTTCTAGAGTATTTTCGTATTTTCGAGAAAGGGTAGATAAATCCGTTCAATTTTCGTCCCGAATATTCCAAGGTCACGGCTTCTATATTTGTAATAAAATATACAAAAAAATAGTCAAATGCTTTGGAGATGCTGTTGACGGTAGATTTTGAATAATTAGGGTGACTTCAGAACAATTTTTCTGAATATTGGGTAGTAGCATTTTTTATTCTAGGTTGTGTCTTTTTTGATCGCATGGCACCTGAGAAGAGATGAATTCCTAAAAAGTAATATCATTGACATCTCAGAGATTTTAGTGATGAAAATTCCTTCGTGGTTGAAGAGAAATAAACGATAGCAAAAAATGATGGGCTTTTATAAAATATACGTTCCTCTTCCATCTTAAAAGTCCATATGGATCATCATTTCTTTACCACCGAAAAGGAAAGTGCTGAGCCCAAACAATAGGAACCAATTGAGTGAATCTATTCTAATAAACATAATTCTCAGGGGAATTTCTATGCAATAAGAAAAATATAAATTATAATTTAAAATCGAAGGGATTAATAAATCAAAAAAATCTTCTTCAGTGAGGTGAGTCCTCCCACACGTCTTGTATGGCCCAAACAACGTAACATTGTAATGTATCTTGTTAACAATTTATGATGAATGTGTTGGCCCCATGATTGATGGCCTCTTAAGTCCAAGAGTTGTTAAGTGTGATGGCCGTACAAAGGTGAAATTTCGGAATGTTACCACCCAACAGGCGATATTTCACCGTGCCAAAGAGTTGAATGAAACACGATACATTTAAGGACCTTCCGATCCCAATCAATCAATGTGCGAAGAATGATTGACATATTCATCTGTGGTAATTGAAATTGACGTGGGTGTCCCAAAAATCTCTTCTGCTTGGTTTCGAAATGAGAAAGTAAACCTATCCCAAAATCGAATTTGACAAACAAGATTGATTGAAAGATGGCAGCAAGTTTTCATTCAAAATTTTGTCTGAAAATTTCTACACTTCAAGGAATGCGATGAAAAATGTATGTTAATGTATTTAGAAATCGAATCACTATCAGAGAGTGATAGATTATAACAGAGCGAAAAATTTATGGTAGAAATAAAATCTTTATGATGTTTGCCATAAAAAAAAGTTGATTTTCAACTCAAATTCATCAGGAATATTCAAATATATTTTAACTCGGATGAAGAGATATTTAAATTGAAATTAAACATCACGAATGATTCATATTTATCAAACGTTGATGAGAAAAGTGATGATTTTTTTTTTCATCTTTAAATGAGATCATTTAGTTTTATAACATAGCGCCTAAGGAAATTCTTGCGAACTGTTATAGACATTCTTGAAATAACTGACACCCACAGAAAAGTTATAAATTTTTTTTTATCTTCAAATGATGATTTAGTTCTATAAGATAGCGCCTAAGGAAATTCTTGGATTTATACATGCAAACAACTGAATGAATTTTTTTTTGTCTGAAATTGAACGCTTCGAATAATTCATCTTTATCCAGAGATGATGAAAAAAATCTTTCAGTTTCTTTGACAATGCCAAATTCAAATGAGATAACCCAGAAGATGATAGGTACCCACCTAAATCTATTCAAAAGAAAAACACCAGAAATTGAAATAACCAGGCAAATCAAAAATCCTCCAATTTTACATATGATTTCAAAGATGTTTTTTCTTTAGTAAAACATATCTACTTTTTTACATTCTTCCTTGTCAAATTAATTTACAATTTTTGTTGTTAGTTAATTCAAATTACCTTCCGAATTACGTTTTATTCGCCACGTTATGATCCTTATGAGATAATGATTTAAATTAACTAAAGATCATCTGTTTTCACCTTCGGGTATTATAACCTCTAATTGTGTTGTATTTGAATGTTAAACGTTAAATTTCGCAATATTACCACTGTTTTAACATCTTTTAATTTCAATAAATCTGAATATCACGCGTTTATTCGAATTATGTGATTTTGTAGGTCAGTTCGCAAGATGATATTTTATCGTCAGAACGGCTTCATAATTTCGTTATGCCATTTGCCGAATTGTTAATTAAATGAAACGATGATCTTTTTATTCAAATTTTTATCTATAGGTTCCTACTGAATTTGGAGAAATCGGAATATGGCAACGATATATATCATATCATATCATTTAAATATAGTTTCGTAATTTTAATTGTTTCAGAATTTCATATTAGGTGAATTTAGTTTACAATTAACATAAACATAAACACACAACTTTGAATAACTCGTTTTCATATTGTTCTTCCGCCTTCTTGATAATTTTCGAGTGTTTTGTGTCTGACGAAAGGATTTTATTTCATTCTTTCCGAAATTATTTATATCCAAATAAATATCTTCCCTATTGATAAGTGAAAAACCTATTCATATTATCTTTTCATAGGAATTTATTCACTTTTGAAAATTTTTATAGTATTTTTTGAAAAGTAATTTATGCAGTTAGTATAGTTGTTCCAAAACTAAACGATGAACTGGAAAATGTATGTAGGCCATTGCATACGACTTTTGAAAAGAAAAATAATTTTACCTTAACAATCTATTTATTATCGAGTGAACCACCTCGCCAAAACGATTTTGAGAATTCTCTACACATGTTCAGTCTCATTTTGAATTGTTTGAATAAAATATGTGTAGTGATTGTTTGAAACTTCATTTCATGATTTTCGGTTCATAATAGGTTCACAAATTATCTTATATAATAGGTTGAATGATTTTCATTAAAAGTCAGCCACCTCAATTCAAAATACAAATCGATATTTTTTTGTACCAGTGCTATGACTTCTGTAACAATAACTCATGAACTATTATACAGGATGTTCCGTAGCGTCATACCTTTAATTGACATTTTTAATCATCGGAGAAAATCTCAAGTTTCGGAGGAATTATGGATTGAACAGGAAAATTCTTAAAAAATAACGACTAATCAAAAAATAGATATTTAATGATAAATTTCCTAGGTAATTTATGGTATCATCATTTATGAACTAAATTGAGAGAGTCCATGGATATTCCGGTGATGTCAAAAATGTATCGGACATTTATGGCTACAAGACTTTTATCTTGAATGCGGACCGAATCAGGTAAATCAGTTAAAGATGGAATATCTTATATATTGAACGAAAACTTCAATCCCGATTGGAATCAGTACAGATTAATGGGTTTTCCTGGTTCACAATTTAAAGTTTGGCTACCACTAATTACTTATATAAACTCGATTTTTTATCAGTGAAATGATTAGCGGTGAGTTTCATAAAATTTCCATTGTTAGATCAAGCATTATCGAAACAAATGTAATGAATCGAATTTCATTCAAAGTGTTAAAAATATACGAAAACTGCAGTGCAAACTGAAAGAGTGATTCGAGACATCGAATGAAATATGTTGTGCAGTTTCTGAGATATGGGTTGTTTTCGGTTTTCGGTGTTTTCGGCACCCTACACTGTGAGTGATTATTTGGAATTTTATTCGGTAACTATTTTGGATTTGAATATTGAAAAATAATTATTTTCTACAGATATAACTGAGAAAAAACCAATCTTATATGTATTCCATATATAGATATAAGAAGTCGCGAAAACAATGAATATAATAAAAATCGATCAATTTCTATCAAAATTCCGAAATTCTTCGTTGGAATTCAGTAGGTAGGTATGCAAATCCGAATATCTTCTTGGATATTTTAAGCCAAAAACAGTTTCAGAACTGGAAGGCTGTCACTTCAAATATCATACCCCTTTCAAACCCGTTTTATCTTAACCAGTTCACCTTTTTGTGCACTGGATGTTTGGCAAAACTGAGTATTCCAAGAACCTTTCGCCGTCTATCGATTTCATTTGTGAAAATTAGAATTTCCATTTTTCTCCGAAAGGATAAAAAAAATATTTCATCAAAAATATTTTCGTATGGAAAACATCTTTGAGTTAAAAAAAAACAAGTGGTTTCCCACCCTCACCTTTATGGAAGAGGTCCTCATCCAAATCCATAGTATCCTATCATAACAATTTTCTATCACTTTCTGCCAAGGTCACACGTTTTTACAGAGCACAAACATCGCAGTAACCGCGAATCACGGAACTTACAGACGCGAAAAGCAGCCTTCCATGGCCTACTGTTGCGCGAGGTATAGTGCATTTACAAACAAATGAAAGACATGAAAGTGTTCTCAGAGGATTCGAGTCGGTGGGGTTCGATATTGTTCGGTTCGTTCTTGACGGGGAAAAAACTACTTTTACCTACTCGATTTTGAAAATGTGACGGTTATGAAAAAAAGGCCTTTTGAGGGTTCTGCACAAAGAAGGATGAACCGGTATGAATTTGCAGAGATTTGAGAATTTGCACATCGTTGAGTGATGTACCTAACAACATCGAATTTTTATGCTCGGATTTTTTCAAGAACCACTTAAAGATGAAATACACCGTTGCAATCAACCTCCCCTAAATTTTCCAAATTACGCTTTTAGTGTATAAACTTTTCTCAGAAATTATATAAGAACTAGGTAATTGCTTGAAATTCAGTAAAAAATGCAGTTGCTGTTTGGCATTGATCCTCCCAGAATCTGGTTGATTACCACAAAGAATAAAATTTGGATTATGAAAAAAAAATCAGATTATACAACAGAGAATGATGAAATTCTGAATTTCTTTTCCTCGCAGTTCCATGAGTGATGTTCTTTTTGAGCGCTCGTACTACTTACACGAGAGCTATATCATTTCGTCACGATGTCTGTATTTTTCGAATTTTGAGTCGAAAATGGTCTCAATCGACTATGTTCGACTCACTGATGACGAATCCGTCGGAAAATTCGAGTCTGTCCGGCCGGCCGTCCGTCCGTAAGCACGATAACTTTCGAACGGAACAACCTAGAGACTCGAAATTTTCAGTGTGGGTTCAGATCCCAAATGCCTAGGTTGAGTTCGTTAATGGGCAGAATTCCACGAGGGGTTCCGTAAATATGACTGTTCAAAGTTTTATTCCCCTGATTACTTGAAAACTACAGATTTTATCGAGATGAAATTTTGCACTCAAATGGAGAATGAGGTGTTCAAGCTACATGTGAAATTATGTCCAGATCGCATGACCAGAACCATAGAAACCATAGAAAACGCCTAGGGACTTGAAATTTTCAGGATAGGTGTGGATCTCGAATGTCGTGATCACGTTCATCTATGAGCAAAATTATACTAGGGGTTCCGTAAATATGGTCGTTTGGAATTTAGTTTTCTTGATAATTTCAAAACTACAGATTCGATCGTCACGAAATTTGGTATAATAATGGAGAAATTTATATTCAAGCAACATTCATCCAGATCACATGACCAGAACCATCGAAAACATAGAAAGTATAACTTTCGAACGGAAAGGCCTAGGGACTTGAAATTTTCAGGATAGGTGTGGATCTGAAATGTCGCGTTCACATTTATCAATGAGCAGAATTATACTAGGGGTTCCGTAAATACGGTCGTTTGAAATTTTGTTTTCTCGATAATTTCGAAACTACGGATTGAATCGAGATGAAATTTTGTATTTTAATCGAGAATGATATATTAAAGCAATATTTTGTCCAGATCGCATGACCAGAACCATAGAAATCATAGAAAATTATAACTTTCGAACGGAAAGGCCTAGGAACTTGAAATTTTCAGGGTGTGTTTGGATCGCGAATATCGCGGTCACGTTCATCAATGAGCAAAATTAGACTAGGGGTTCCGTAAATATGGCCGTTCAAAATATTTTTTTCCTGATAGTTCCGAAACTACTGATTGGATTGGAATGAAATTTTGCACCTAGCTGAGGAATAATGTATTCAAACTACGTGCAAAATTTTGTACAGATCGCATCACCAAGACCATAGATACCGTAGAAAATTCTAGCGAATTATCGAAAAAAAATTGGTCAGCTGAAACACTGACATGAAGTCTGGAGTTTTGCCTAAGTTTCAGAATTTTTTTGACAGCTGTCGAAAATTCCATCAATTGATTTCTAAAACTGGAAAATGCGAATCTACCTACAAGGTGCATGTACGACCGCTCAAAAGCTCCTGCCTTCACGGCAGTGCATTTCGTGATTTTTATGATATTTCTCGAAATTCAGAAATCGAGAAAATCTGGAGATTATAACCTTTTTCTCAAAAATTGCAGCTTTTTCGGTTCAGAATACTATTATTACGTGGCATATTATGCAGCGAAGAAGTTACAACTTAGGTTTCTATGTAATACCTAGGTGTTGAATATTCAACGCTTTTTTGTGAATTCCATAGTGAAAGTTGCTCCATCTCTGGAATATTAACTAAAAACATTCTATCTTATCCAAGGATTCCATAAAACTTTCCCAAAATTCATATAAATGGCTTCTCTCTGAACTATTGTTTCTTGTTGAGAAAAAAAGTATTCAAAATTCCATAACTCATGAACTATTCGGGTTAGAGCTCTGTGATCAAGAACGTTCTCTGGAGCAACATCACACCTATACATGTCTCAAATTTCATCATTTTACGTCGTATAGTTTTTCAGATATAATGTTTTTTCATTTGATTTCAACGATGGGTTAAGCGACTAACTGAACTGTTTCTGTTGTTGTTTTTCTCTTGTTCGCTAGGTGTAATTCCGAGACTAACTACAAAAGTTGAAATAGTGTTGGTACATATAACAGATGATTTTATTGAGCGCTCGTTCTCTTTACACGAGGGCTATATCATTTCGTCACGATGTCTGTATTTTTCGAATTTTGAGCCCAATATGGTCTCAATCGACAAGGTTCGACTCACTGATGACGAATCCGCCTAAAAATTCAAGTCCCTCCGTCTGTCCGACCGTATACTCTCGAACGGAACGACCTAGAAACTTCAAATTTTCAGGGTAGGTTCGAATCTCGAATGTCACGGTTACGTTCGTTATTGGGCAAAATTCGACCTCGGGTTCCGTAAATATAGTCGTTTGAAATTTCGTTTTCTTGATCATTTCGAAACTACGGATTCGATCGTGACGAAATTTCGAACTTTAATGGAGAATGATATATTCAAAAAAAAACATGTGAAATATTTTCCAGATCTCATAACCAGAACCATTTTGAATTCCAACGAATTATTTAATAAAAAATCCCAATTTTTCTGTAACACAGTTTGAAGAAAATTACGAGTTGAAAGTTCCTGCCGACATCACGTCAGTGCTTTTCAAATTTTTTTCTAGTTCAACTCCGAAAATAATTGGTGTTATAGTTGTCTCCTCTATACATACTCAATTTCGAGCACTCTACCTTTTTCTACGTTAACGACCCTGTGCCATTCCATATAACACAGTCCAGTGATTAAGCGCCTCTCACCAGTAAAAGTTGTTCAGTAAGAACTATTAATCTTATTTTAATCTGGAACGTATTATTATTATCAGAAAAACTTGGGCGATAAGCGACTCCACCGTCTACTACTGTTATGCAATTTCCAGTCTGCATCTCACATGGGAAAACTTATGCAAAATGAACGAGTGAACCTTAACGGAATCAAATGAAGTTATTAGCGCCATGGGAGAAATTAGCTTTTTGTATTTCAATTGTATGAAAATATTTATGGAACTCTGCTCGTTTGGGGATTGAAATTTAGATGCATACCTATATAGAGGAGAGAATTACTTATTCATCTGAAGTCTACCTAAACCAACATCATGGTGAAAATGAAAGCAAACCCCAACATTGCCTCGCTTACGGTGTTTTTCGCCCCAAAATACTATTCAATCGACATAAGAAATTCTTTCTTTGACATGTTTTGAAAGTAACGAGACTGGCGTCACTATAAAACCACTGCAAGTTGTAAAAATTTCATGATATTCTCACCAATGTAACTTATCTAAGTACCTATCTATTAAAGTTCTTATTATCTCTATCATACGGATACGAATATGACGTTTGTCAATGATGTTAGTACTTTCTGCTTCCTGCAAAACTCAAAAGGTGTGAAAACAGACCAAAGTGATTCAAATGTAAATTAAGTGTCCGCCACTTTCTATTTATTTCAAAATTTTCAGTGATCCGATCAAGATTTCTCCCACCAAAGATTGCTCTGTGCTCCCACTGAGCCACTTCCGGAAACTGATAGAAACGAAAATAACATAATCCAGAAATAGCGGATAGCGCATATCCAATAACCGAACGCAGTAGAAATAACCGTTTCAGATTATACGAGTTGAAATCCGTGATTCTAAATTATTTCGTCGGTCGAGTCAATAAGTTTCGAATAAACGAAGTTATTGGAAAACAAACTTTTTACCTAATAGTAGTAATAATATATCAAGGAAAAATCAAAATATTACTCTAGATAACAGGTTGCACAAACGCAGAAACCACAGAGAATTTATACTAATCATACCTATGAACCAAAGTTGAAGTTAAAGAACCTAACCTAATTGCTACCAAAAATATATCTATATTCATACATTTAAATTATCTGAAAGTACTGAAAGTTCGTTTTGAAACGTGAGATTCCTTTATAAACTACGAAAAATTCACCTTAAAATAAGTAAATGTGAAATAGTCGCTGCAAAAATAAATTTGGAGCTCAGAAAGTGTATTCGAAGTTGACGTGATATATTTCCCGCGCAGTTGTGTCAATAAAACTTTGAAGGCGTTTGACTCGTACCTAGAATTTTTGCAATGTAGTATTACTTTCAAACATTTTGTGAATTGGTGTTCAGTTTATATTCTTGTCATATCATCTATAACTGTTGAGATTAAAAATAATGTTGTTGTGGGTGTTACAGTTTTAAATTTATTTATATCCGTTATCGAATTGGGATAACAATTCTCGAAAAATGACTTCTGAAATGGATAATCACGATGATATTGATGATACACTATCCATAATCAAAGCCAATTTGAATTCTCAAGAGGATGATGTCATAAGTGAAGCTTCAAATAAGTTCAAGTTGTTGCTTCAAGAACATAACGAATGCATACCGAGCAAGGTCTTCAAATGGGCAAAGAACAATGATAATGTGACTATTAGAGCTCTATTAAGTGAAAAACTGCAGGAACAGATAACAAAAATAACCAAGAATAATCCGTCAGAACTAATCACATTTATTCCTGTGAATGGAACAGATGTTGATCGTGAATATGTAAGTATCATAAAATTCATTGATAGGCTCGACAATATCAAAACATGTTATAGGTTATTAATTTACTTATGGAAGCAGTTGATTCCTTGTCCGAAGAAATCATTAAACATTTACTTTGTGGTTCAGTTATACCTGAATTGTTCAATGCAGACCACCAAAATAAAGAAGCTCACGATGTCTTAATTGATTTTGCATTTGAACTGATCGAAAAGTTGCCAATAACTAAACTGAATGCTGAGGAGGTGAAACTATTCACGTTACAAGTAATTGAAAAGTTAGTAACCACAGTGTTCAGCTTGACCAAGATCCTTATTATCGTTTTAATTGCAGATATATAAAAGTTTTGGAGAAATGGAGAGAAGTTAATTTCAGTCGTTGGCACGAGCTATGGATGTTCTTAGTGAGATTTTCTGCCAAACACCTTCACACAGCAATGGATTTGGCTAATAAATTGCTGAGAGTTGTTGAATTTGCATTCAGAAACCCGTCTTATGAACAGAGACTCAAGGGATATGAATGCTGGAAAGTAAATATAGAATTATTGATTTGAAATATGTAATTATAATGTACTCTTATTCAGGAGCTGATTGATAATGCCAGTTTGGATATGAAGCATATGTGCAGCAGTAAGCAAATCAGACTTCTTATGACGCCGTTACGAGCTAAGTTTTCGAAAATGGAAGTGGTTATTTGTAAAAGATTTGAAGTTTTCCTTTATCTTCTTGAAAAATTACAAACTGATTCAGTTTTGTGTTTAAATGAATTTTTGGAATTCTGCTTTGGAGTTTCAAATACAAATTCTTCATCTAAGAATGGGCAAGGAAAATTGGTACCAAATTTGTGGCTTAGAAGTATACAGGTTTTCCTAGCAATATTAGGTTGGTAATATCTTTCTATTACCTCAAACTTGTTCCTTAATCCTAACTTTTCATAGGTGATCAGACACATATCGCAGCTGAACTAAAACGGAAATTATTTGAGAGAGCAATAATCAATGAAAGTAATTTGGATCGTTTTCACCAGGTAGTTGTTTGTTCAGTTATAGAAAGCTCCACAATATTGAAGATCATATCAGTCAATATATCAGAGAAGATTAATGTAAGTATGTTTATATCTAATATTTGGGATTGGGGCCAATTTCATAATCAACTCCTAAAGCCACCTTTATTAAAAGTCCCTTTTGAGTTAATTTTCTGTCCTTTCATAATAAAATTGAAGGTCCTTTCATTTAGAGCGCTTTTTCAATAAAATTGGTAGTTAGTCACACTTGAGGCGATTTGTTTGACCGAAAATTGTTTATTTTGAACAATTGTCGTTGAAGCTTGCAAATTTCAAGCTCATCTGGTGTTATATTCGTTTTTTCAATAAGTCAAAAACCAGTAAGAAAAGTATTTAAAGACCCAGCATCTAACCAAAGTTGAAGAACCTATATGAACCAAATTTTGATTATGAAACTAAAATGTCAGACTAAGGTGTTGAAACTTATCCTAAAAAATTTGAAGTCGGAAGCTTTTGAGCGCTCGTTCATCTACCTTGTAGGTAGATTCGCATTTTTCAGTTTTAGAAACCAATAGAAGAAATTTTTGACAGCTGTCAAGAAAATGACAGCAGATCTTTGTCAATTATGCCGAATCAGCTGTTACAGAAATATAAGGATTTTTTATTCAATAAATTGGGGGAATTTGAAATGGTTTTGGTTATGCGATCTGAAAAAAATGTAGCTCAATCCGTAGTGACGAAGTTATAAAGCCTTCGTGTAATTAGAACGAGCGCTCGAAAAAGTCCTAAAAATAACCAAATTGAACAACATGATCAGAAGTGAAAGTAGTTCACTCCTTGAGTGTTCCGTGAAAGTGAGGATCTTTGATTTCATCACTATTCAACACTATTATCTCTGTTAAAATATCATAATGTTGACCAGAACGATTAAATATTATATATCATAATTTTTTTTCATTTGAAGATTTTGAAGTGTTTATGGAAGGCATTGTTTGAGACTCTCACAAAATCATCAAAGGAGGTTCAAGAAAAATGTTTTCGAACAATATTCAATTCCTTGAATACGCTATTCACGGTGAGAAAGTTTCAATATAATTTATTTGAGAATGGAAATATAAAAACTTTTGGGTCTCAGTGATTTCAATTCTATTGATATTTTTCAGGATTTCAATGAAGATATTACATATTCGAGTTTACTGTGTGCATTCTCACAATTATTGGATATGGGAATTGATTATAGCATATACAGTGACTCCTTCAAGTTACTGATAGAAAGTTCCGTTAAGTTCTTGGTTGAACAGGTTGTTTCTGAAGAGTTGTGAGTTGCTTGATTTTTTTTTCTCATTGTTTCATTATTGCTAATAATAACCTTTGGAATTTGAGGACAAAAATTTCGAACCTCCCTGAAATTTTCATATTTTATGTCCATATGTTTCCGCTCTATAGGTACAATCAATTTGAGGAATCCTTTTTGAAACTCAGAAAAGAAAAGCACACGTTCGAATTATTAACTGAACAGTTGAAAAAGTTAGATCCAACCAAAAATGAGGTGATCATTCATCACTTTTGGAAAAATCTTGGACTTGGAATATTAAAAGATGATGATCAATCACAATCGATTATTCCTATTCTTTTATGGCCTGTTCTCCATCTAAATAAATGTGCAAATATTTTCGATGTAAGTTATACAATTTTTTATAGTCATTTTATCATTTCAGTTTGGTTTTCACTTTTTACATATTTACCTTTCTAGAGTGTACGCTTACAATGGGTGGAAATTTTCTCAGAAACTGCAGTATCTAATAAGAAAGTAATCATAAATGAAATCAATAAAACCTTCAAATCAAACCCATTACTGAGCTCCAACATTTCAACTGTCATTTCTTCATTAGGCGAAGATGATATAAACTTGGAGGAAGATATAGGTGAGTTTCTCCCTTTTTTTTATTGATTGTTCAATTGATGATTTGTTTTTCTCCCAGTTGAATCACTTCTAAAACTGATGGCAAGTATCATGTCATTGCCTCTACTATCTCAAGAAACGGCAGAAAAATTGTTTCCTTTGATCTTGAAATGTACCAGGATGGTTATAGCCAACAAAAATATTGATTTAGAAAGTGTTGATTACATTTGTCAATGTCTCCAAAAGATTCCTGTCAATCAAAAGGTTAGTTTGAAAGAATTATGAAGTTGTGAAATTTGAATTAATCTGGTCAAATCGAGTTTTGACCTAGAAAGGTAGGTGATACTTGTATTGTGAGACATGGTGAATGTAAATGAACAGCCGTACCCAAAGCTGTTCTTCGGTTCAACAGAATGCCAACATGTGAATTACGTTCATCATCGATCACGTTGTTCAGTCTAAACTAAAACTCGGTTCATCTGAACTATAAATTTCAGTTGGTTAATTCTGTTTCTTTCCGATTTCTGGCAGATAACCTGCACAAAAATCTTTGAAATAACCAAATATGAGGGTTTACTTGTACAGGAATATTTGTACAAGATAATCTTTGAGTATAAGTAACGGTGAAGTGACTTCCATTTCTCATTTCGAATTAATCAGTTATTTTTATCTTCATGGAAATATAATCATATTTGAGAACTAAGAGTAGCTGTCTTTTTCAATATTTCAGAATTCCACTTCATTAGAAACAATAGAGAGTCTTGTTAAAAAGGTGGTCCCGCTTGCGGATACTAATGTTAGCAATAAATTAAAGATTCTGATGACTCTTTTCACTGGCACTAAAGTACAGAAAAAGGCTTCCAAAATAGCTGGCCTCCTAAGTCCGGAAGTGAACACTACACCCAGCAGTATTGTTAAAAGATCCATTAGAATGACTCAGATGGTTTTTGATAAAGATGGCTCGACTCCTAACAAGGAGAAGGTTGACGCCTTGCAATTATTCGGAAAAGATGTCGAAACACTTACTCCATTCAAAGTTAAAGGGAGTACTCTTCAGAGCACTCCATCTCCAAGTACTAGTAGTCGATCAAAGAGAATCATAAATTCTGTGAAAAAATCACACCTACCAGGTCCTCCGATTATTGATGATCAGAGTTGCGAATTTGTCGTTATCGATACAGAAGTCAAATTCCAAAAAGATTTATTGACTGATCACCAAAAGGAAACTCTCAGGAAAAGAAGAGAAGATATTCCAGCCTTATATCAGGATTTATCACAGAGTCAAACACAGAGTTCATTGAGCACAGACACTCAGAGCAATATAATAAGTACTGTAAGGGATAAAAATGAAAATGAGGAAAAGGTTGCAAAATCTATAGAAGAAGAATGTCCATTCCTCATGGCTTCTCAAAAAATTAAAATTTCTGTGGAAGAAAAGCCTACTAGTAGGATTATAGAAGAACTGAAAAAGCTTGAAGAGAACGATTCAAATACTGACAGCAATGACGAAAGTGAAAGTAAAAAAAGAAAATTTTTACAAAAAAAACGAGAATTGATGAGGATACAAATGGATATAGTAGGAGGAAATAGTTTTATACAGAACCTCCCTTCAAAGAGACCAAGGAAAATGACTCCTAAAATTACACCTAAAAAAGCAAATGTTACTACTGAAGACGACCAAACTCCAGCAGAAAAATTGGAGATTCAACCAGTGGTTGTTATAGAAAATATTCCATCAATTAGTTCTTTGTCAAATATTCTCCCAGACGAAAGTAGTTCAGAGAAAACACCTAACAGAAGAAAAAATAAACTAATGAAACCTATAAAAAATTTTGGATCACCTTCATCTGAAAAAAAAACCAATAAAACTCCTGTTTCAAAAAAAAAAGAGAAGGAAATCAAGGTACCAAAGGCCAGTAAAAAAACAAAAACTCCTTCTAAGACTAAAGTATCAGAAGCCCCAGATAGTGAGATTTTGTTTGAATCAGAAATAATCGAAGACAAAACAGAGAAAATTGAACATATGAAAGGTACGCCAAAAAAAAATATTAGGAAAAGTTCTGGAGATCGAGGAAATGAGATAAATAAACTAAAGAAGGAAGCAGATCAAGTAGTGAAGAATGACGTGATATTGTTTGAATCACGAATAATCGAAGACAAAACAGAAGAAAATGAACAAATGAAGGGTACACCCAGAAAGAACAGTAGGAAAAGTTCTGGAGATCGAGGAAATGAGGTAAACAAAATAAAGAAGGATGGGGATCAAGTAGTAAAAAATGAAGTGACTAAACCCAAAAAATCGCCTAAAGAATTTATGAAGAAAAGCAAAGAGAAGGTTAGAACTATTCAGAGTCAATTGAAATTGGCAAACATTAGTAACCTTGATGTTTCCTCTGAGAAAAGTAAACCAAAAAATGCAAAATTGATTTTCATCAGAGAACTGACTAATTTGAAGAACCCACAAGATACTAAGGTTTCCCCTGCAGGTTTGAAGCGGAATAGCGATAACAAATCTAAAAATATTGCTTATACCATTGAGACACCTGCTACTTCAGTGAATATATCCTCTCTAGTGAATATTGACGATATGCAACCTCCATGTTCCGAGTCCTCAAACACAGATAATTACATACAAATTGAAAAAGTAATACCAAGGAAAAGGAGGAAGAGGACAAGTAGTGTTAGTGTAAATAATCTAACAATGGAAACACCCGAATCAGACGAAAAGAGCTATAAAGTTCCTAAATTGCAACAAAGCACAGATGAGGATTATGTTGAAGACATTAAACAAAGCATTGACAAGGAGAAAGTCTGTGAAATTAGACAAAGTTCAGATGAGGCAAAAGATACTGATGTTGTGGAAGGGGTAGAACCCATAATAGAAAAGATGGAGAGAAAACGAAAACCTTTGAGAGAAACTATTGAAGAAAATTATCCTTCATCAGAATCATCTCTATTTTCGCCGGAAAGCCCTTCTAGAAGTACTAGAAGCAGGACGAATTCACCTATGACTAATACTACAGGCTCCCCAAAAAGACAAATTTCTCCAAGAGGAGTTAGAACATTATTCAAAGATTCTGAAGATATAATCGAAAGTTCACAAGGGTCCTTTACTGAAAACTCTTCTATATCTATTGGAAACTTGTCTAGATCAAAGATCAAACAATCCCCAAAACTACAGAATGTTCTGGTAAAATCTGAAGAGATAGAGAAAGTCGCACCGTCGCCAGATATGAATACTGCAACTGACGTTTCACCACAAGTGTGTAACATTGAAGATGTTCATAATATAAAGAATGAAATACCTATATCCCAAGCAACTACCTTGACCTGTGAATCGAATTACGAAGCGCAGCCACCTGTAGTGCAGGTGGAAACTCAAGAAAAACATGAATTGTCTGATTCCGAGAAACTCCTGAGTATGGCTGACACAGTATCTATTGAGTCCCCCATCAAAGGAGATAATATCCAGAAAGAAGATGATCAAGAAATTCCTGTGATGAATATTGGTTGTGAAAAGAATGATGAACAAATTGTAGAAAAAACTGATTCGATAAATGAGGATATAAGTAAAGATAACAGCCCTGTTTCTTCCAATATGGCGCAAATTGAAACATTTGGCACCCCACAAAAGAGAAGTGATAATCTCCCAGGTTCCCCCGTGAGCCAAGCCACACCTACATTCAAGAAGGAACTTCTTGACAATACTTCGGACATTTCCCCCATTGGTTCACAAAGCACAGATTCTGATGATCAAATGGCAAAAGATATTTTAGAAGCCCTAGATGCTGCAATCGGGGAGAAAAATACCTCTAAGGAAGCTGAAGAGGTTGCTTCGATTTCCAAATCCTCAGAAGATAATAAACTTACTAGTATTGTGCTCTCATCAAATGAGCGTTCCAATAAGTTACTGAATATGGTGAATGTTGTATCACCTGTGAGTTCTCAAAAAAAAGGCTGTAAAAGGAAACTTGCAAGTCCTGGTCTCAGAAAGACGCGATATGAGAAGCTGTTCTCCTTTTATCGCAATCAAGATAATGGCTCTACAGCAAACAAGGAGGATGGCCCATTGGCTTGCGCAGAAAATGCAGAAGATATCCTAACTTTCTCGAGGGATGTTCCGAGTCCATTGGCTGTACCTTCTAGCAGTATTTTGAAGAGAAAATTGACTGATACAGATGACAGTTATTCACCATGCCCTAAGGTTAGTTCTAGTATTATCCAATAATTCGATCGTAGGAAAATATACAGGGTGTTCCTAAATTGGAGGTACAAACGAAGAGAGGAGATTCCTTAAATAATTTTAAGAAAAAAAATGTCCCATAAACATGGGATCGCAAACGTTTCGTTTTCGAGATATAGGGTGTTTTTTGTAGTAATACATTTTTTGTAATGATTATACGAGTTTATCGAATCTTTATGGATCATTGCTACAGATCGGGAAAATAACCATAAAACCTAATAATGAATTAATTCACCACAGCTTACTAACTGAATTTTTTACAATTTGGATTTTTCTGATGATTTCAAAAGAATGGTTCAAAATTCTTTTCTTGAAATCGGTAGCAGATACGACAAAACTACCAAAGACCATAAAGTTAAGTCAACAACAAAGCAGCTTTTTACATTTTTTCGAATTAACCGTGGCTGAACAAAAAAAAGTTCTGGATAAAACAGGGGACAGTGTTCCAGAAAAAATATCACCCTGTAGATTTGCTTTCGAAATTTTAACACCCTGTATCTCGAAAACGAAACGTCCCAAACGGGACCCCCTTCATTTGTACTTTCAATTTAGGAACACCCTGTATTTTATATTACATACTCAAAAAAAACCATGTTTATGGGATTTTTTTTTCTTAAAATTACTTAAAGATTCTCCCTTCTTCGTTTGTACCTCCAATTTATATGAATTATTTTTTGCTCGCTTGTTTCTATGAACAAGAGCGTTGTCATTTTTTCGAATTTTGAGGAGAGAATAGTCTCAAACGATTAGGTTGCACTCGCAGCTAAAGAATTCGTGGTCAAATTCAATTATGTCCGTATGTCCGACCGTATACACGATAACTCACGAAAAAAGAGAATTTGTGTTTTGAAATTCTCGGAGTACTTTCCAGGTTTGAATGAAACCGTTAAGTTCGTTTATGAGCGGAATCAACCGAAGGGTTTCGATTGATCGTATTGAGACTTTTTAGTTAGTTGTAAGGTAAAGACACGAAGGTTCATGTGAAATTTCTTAAGGCTCCTATCACCAGACTATTGAAAAAAAAAATTTAAATAATTTAAAACTTCGGAGACTATTCGCCATATCTTGCTGAACTTTCGAATCTACTTATGAGTAATCATTAAATGCGTTATTCAGCTTTCTAGCTGTTCCATATAAAGAGAAAATCAAGTTTTTCTGATATACGCGATATAATTCAGTGATTCCATCTATTGAAGTTTATATAAATAAATTGACAGTATTTGTCATACTGACCAAGAACACTGAAGGCCTTTTTGGTTTTTCAATTCAATATAATTCGGTGATTCCATCTTTCGAAGTTTATGTAAATAAAATTGCTATATTTGTCATACTGATAATGAACACTGAAGGCCGTTTTGGTTCGCGAAAATAAGCGCGCAAAAGCTCCTGAATTCGCATCAGTGCTTTTCGAATGTTTACTTGTGGAATATTTAGTTAATTTTCGCAACTGGCAAACGTTCTTTACGCAAAGGAATTTTCCAGAGAAAACGTGTGAACTTCAGCTATCCTTGCATCACATCCACCAAACTCTTCATCAGACACAAAGATGAACTGAATAGCCATTATAAACCCACGTTTGCCACAAATCTCTTTGAAGATGATGCTCAGCAAGGAGAAAGTGAGGAGGAGGATCCCTTCGCAGATCCTGAATCCTATGGACAAGTTGGTTCGGAGGAGAGTATGGACATCACCAATTCTCTTTCACTCTATAGTAATAAACCTATTGACGAACAACTGGTAGATTGTGATGGTAAGAAAATAACTTTTGATTTACTTTTGAGGTATCGAAGTAGGGTGATAAATAAGTGTACGATTACTAGAACATCTTAATATTCCTTTTGAGATTTCATCGATTTTTTCTATTACATTCCTGGTGGATGTTAAAAGTATATCGAGGAAAGGAGTAAAAAGCCATCGTTTAACTATCCCCTAGAAGATGGACGAACTAAGATTACCATTGTTTCAGTTTGCTTCTCTGTTCCTCCCGTTGATATTTACTTCACCAAGATGTACCCTTGTCATTTGAATGTATCCCTATTTCATTGATTATTTTTCAGATAATCTGGACTGTTTGTGGAAACGACTCTCAACCCCAATGGGTTGTGATAAATTGAAAGAAATACTGAAGAGCAAAAATATAGAAACCGTAGGACATCTGGCTAGTTTGAACGAAATAGAAATCAATAGGTTACCATTCAAAGACCCCAAAGTGAAGACTGTAAGAAAAGCTTTGTTTCATTACTTATATAGGATGTCCAATGTATCAAAGACTAAAGAACAGGATAGCAATGCTGCGAATTCTCCAACTAGTTCAGAAGAACAAAAAGACGAAAAAATAGATGTAGAAAACAATGACACTGCACAAACTGTAGAAATGGAAACAAACACAGAAATTATTGAAGATGACAACATAACGCCGCTTGAAAACCTCAATGACGAGTTCAGGATGGTTGTAACAAAAATGAAGGAAAAGGTCGGTTTTATTTTTTTATGTTACTCGAAAAAGGATTTTCAATAATTTTCTTTTCAGGGATCTTCTCTCGAAGAATTTGGTGAAATATTCATAGATCTAGTTGATGAATCAGATGTGATAAACTTGCTGGAATCTGTTTATAATACTAATTTCAGAAGATTCTTTGGAAAACCCCACTGGAGATATTTGGTGGAAACTATAGTGAAAACGGGCGGTACTTCGGAATTATTTGATATAATATCTGATCTTGCGGAAAATAACAAAGTGTTTGCTGATCAACTGGAGCATATTGTTCAGGTCAGAATAGATCAAGATCCTCTCAAAAATATATTGAGGAAGAAGACGTTAGTTCAAGTGAGTACCGCGCTTCAAGACTGCATAGAGGAAGGAGAGTTTCCCAGAGAGAATGTTCTGCAGACTTGCCTCATGCCTTTAATCAAAAGTCCCAGTGATATTAGGAATTACTTCAACAGTTTGACAATAGTACAAATACACGATTTATTTATTGAGAGGGTTCAACCGTCCGATTTAACTTGCTTTTTGGACCAAATAAAGGATCATTACGGAAATTACACGATAGCACAATGTGCGAACAAACAAGATGTGCTCAAGATCTGTTCAAAGGAAGATCTAGCAACTACTCTTATTGCGAAAGAAAATGAAGTTGGTGCAGTCAAACACTTAATTTCTCACATTGATGATGAGAGAAAACTTCTAGAATTATATAACTATATAGGGAATTTATTACCATTCAAAAGTCGTATTGATTCCCACATTGATCTTTTACGGAGTATTCCTTTTGATAAAAATCAAGATGAGTAGATTATCGTAGTTTTGTTGTTTTCAGATTTTAAGTTATATTATCAGATTAAAGACTGCTACTTTAGTTTTATGTATATAAGGCGGTTTATATACCGATGCAAATAAAGTTATATAAATATTGATGTTATTTATTTTAAATCTTCCTGGAACTATTCTAGATAACGAACCACTATAATAAAAGATGATCTTATAGAAATATTTAGTTTATTTCAATATTTTTAACGCTGGCGAAAAGTTGTCGTTTCGCCTTGCGTTCGGCAGTGACGATTTTCGCCGAGTTGTAGCGGAATTTGAAAATGGTGGAAGCACAATTCCACCACTCGTCTCTTGCGGATTTTTTCATCGAGAGGACTATAGTGAAAACTATTCGTATCAACGTAAACAAGTTGAAAAATTTGTGCAAATGCTTTAAGCTACGTTCGTAATCACTTCGTTGGCCTAGTGGCAATTCGGCACGTTGGTATGAAGTTTAGCATTCGCAATAAACGAGTGCGATTGAACTCGTACGCTTTGAATAAAGAACCACAGGAAGGAGCATTAGGCCTGAAAAAGGGGTACCAAAAGTGTTGTTGCAATACGACTCGTATTTCCGGATTGCAGTGGCGTAGAGTATTCTAGTAGGGTAGAAACTAGAAAACCTCCATTCATTTTCGTTGTTATTAATGCTTTCAAATATTGATCAAAGAATATTTCTCAAAGCTTTTTGTGTGAGCTCTCTCGCAAATCAATAAAACTTTACGCTAAAGCCAGATGAATTGAACCATTATTTAATTTGCATTAATTATTTAATTTTCATTTGCAAGGATGTAATGGACAGTTCCAAACATGAAATAAGATGGAAAACAAAGGAGGAGGATGAATGAAATAATAGAAAATATATGAAAATACATTTATTGCCCCCTAAATAAAATTTTGAATACATATTCCTCATATTTTCACCTCCTAGTGCATTCTCACAAATTAGAATATAATTGATTCTCGTTGTGAAGTATGCCATACAGACAAATGTAATCAACAATTTACGCGTATACTTCATTAGCTAGCAGCTTCAACTTTATCAGTTGAGACCATTCTCGGCTCAGAATTTACAAAATACGATTTATTATAATTATATGGTGAAAACTGAGAAATAACAAAAACCAATCTCAACCTTATCCATGTTACGCCCATGTGTGTTTGTTTTCGATTTTAGCCCCATGGATGAGTCATAAATAGGCTGTTCGATATGGCTGTTTCCGTCTCGCTTTTATACGAAGAAAAGTAGTCGAATGCTCCTTCCTGTGGTTCTTTATTCAAAGGTTGGTAGCATATCTGTCATAGATAACATAACATTAGATGGAAGGAAACAAACTAAATGAAGATATGTGACCCTAAACAACATACCAATCGTGTTCATGTATTAATTTTCGTTCTTTCTATTCTTTGTGTTTCCAAAGTTAGTTTTCTTATGTTATTAACAATAAATGCAGCACGCGCAATTATAATAGCCGGTGAAGCATTGCTACAATGTATTTCAAGCCAAAACATAAACCCAATCAACAACATACACGGCACATATAATACTGAACAAAATATGAAATATATTCAGGACGTTAAAACTTTGTTTTTAAACAAAATATACTGAAATAGCAAATGACCTAAAGAAAAAACTACGCATGATCTAAAGAGGACAAGAAATTTTGCAGTCGACTTCGACTTCCGAGCTGAACTTGTTTTTATTTTTTTTATTTGTACTAATATCTTTCACCTATGATGAGGAATCCGATTTTATGCTTACTCAATGTTAGTGCGGCTATCGATTATAGGGTCTTTGAAGGATGGAGTAAATTTCATGCACAGTCTTTTACCTACAATGTCCCAGAAATCGATCCGATTTCATGTTGATAACTCCAATGTAAGCAAATTCATAGTTCTAATTACGACACATTTTTAAGGAAAATATTTTTAATTGTTCTCAGTAAAAATATTTTACAAAAGTTATATTCCAATCATTATTTACAACTTACTCACTAATACGATAATCATGAAGGTATTGAGCATTGAATTGCAGGGGTACAACTTTTTGAACTTTTGTCAACCCCTTGATCATCAGTCATCACCCTTAACTTAAATTTTTATGAGAAGACTCAATATAAACCCTTTGTTATTTTGAAATATCACACTAAAACTCTGTACATAACTCGAAATTAATTTTTTCAACTAAGTTTGTGGGGGAAAAGATGAGGAGCTGAAATGAATTTTCACCTCAATAAATGTTTAATATCGGAACTGGTACCTACTGGTTCTTGTGGTATTTCTATTAGCTGCAAAAATATATCTAAGAAATTCCTCTGTTATAAATACAATTAAATATGTTTTATGTACACTGGATTCAATACTTCGAAATATTTTCTCAGTGTTTTTACTCCATACGGGTGGTTCCACAATTAGAGAACTTAGCAATTGGTAGGTAATACCAACTTCTTTTCATTAAAAAAGATGTGTGGAGTGAAAAATTCCCTGAGAAATACTGACAACCTGTAAGAATTTCAGGTTAGATATCATAGAATGAAAAAAGTAAGAGCACCTAAACATCGAAAAAATATTCTGATTCTAAAGGTGTGTACAGACATGCTCCGAATATCGTACCGAACCGTGTCGCGTACCCCGCGAGAGCGAATCAAATTCATCGCACGTAGAGGTGCAATTTGAATTCGTGAATTTGATTCGCTCTCGCGGGGTACGCGACACGGTTCGGTACGATATTCGGAGCATGTCTGTACACACCTTATTACATTTATGTATATTCGCAACGATTGTAAGATCTTTTGCCCCAATTTTTTTGACTTCAATGTGTTCATGTGTTTACATTATTTCCGAATAATCAAGGATATTGGAACTCCTGGAGATATCTTGGATGCAGAATATTGTGATAAGAGTTCGACCTTGCTAAAGCTCTATCTCTCCTACTAGAAGCTTCTTGTGGTTGCGGGGCGTGTGGATAGTACCACGATTCTGGTGGAGAATACCTCCTTCTATGTCCATTTACTTGCCTCCTATTTGTCTCTTCTCGTCTAGGCATCTCATGGAACCGCGTTCTGTTGCTATCTGCAATTTCCCTCCTTCTGTAATATTCCTGCTCAGAGTCCGTGCCAAAAATGTCTAATACCTGCGACGCATGAAATTGACTAGACGACATTTCTGGGGTGATTTTCCACGATTCCTGGTATTTCTTGTCCAGAGATTCCTTATCCAAAACAGGTTTTTTGTTCGAATGGTTCGAGCTCGATTCACTCGAGTTTTCTTCAGAAGTACCAAGACCCAAATCCTTTTCAGCATTGTAGGGTTTCAGGTTCGTACTGCCATATTTTTCTAATGTTGGTAAGTTCTGGCTTCTCAGGGTGTTGCCTAAGTTACTGGAATTGAGCTTGAGTTGAGGGTGAGGTATGCAATAAGGATGAGGAAGAGTTTTTTCGACATTGGACATTTTAATGTCTTCTTCTGTGACTCTTCGACTTGGTGAACAAGAACCTGGACCAAACAATGAGAGGAGAACTGGCAGTAGGAAGAGACCGTGCATTGCTCCGAAGAATACTACCAGGAACACCATTTTGAAGAAAACAGCGAATATGTAGTTATTAGCGAGGATCAACGCCATCATCCCTAGAATTGTACTGATGGATCCTTGTAATATAGGAAGTCCCAAAGCATATAGGCATTCCCTGACTCTTTCATCGGGCGTCTCAGCCTTCGAGCTCATATAAGCGTAACATATATGAGCAGTGAAGTCCACGCTGAATCCTATGCACATAATCAGGTTGATCATCGAAATCGAGTCCAAGTTGACGCCCCACAACGCCATGTACCCTATCACGCCAGTTTCGATTGATACGATGCTTATGGCAACCCAGAAGGAACATAAGAAGTTGGGGATGAAAATGAACGATACTATCATCATAATGACTCCTCCAATGAGCATGTTCTGGATGGACATTGGACGTACAAGTTCAAACTGCAAGAGACAAATTGTTTATTATAATCCTTTTATTTCTATATTACTGTTGTAGGAGTGCTGACATTTTTTGTTTTTGTTTTTCAATTACCTGATCAAAGAACACGAAGTATGGATGGAATATGGTAGCATTCAACGAAGATTCCTTGCAAATTTGCCTCAAAGCTCTCACCATTTCTTTTTCATGTTCCGTGCCTGAGATATTTACAGCTTGCACTAAGAACCTCATTGCCACGATATTATCACCAGATTCGTCAAATTTAACATCAAGGGAGAATGGACTGGTAGGGGGCAACCACAGCTGAAACATACTTCGATCAAATAACGAAATTAAAGCAAATTTTTATTATTTTACCTCCTTGAGAACCTTGTTGAAGTCGTCTTTCTTATCGATCGTGAAGTTCAAGTACTCCTGATTTCTCTCAGCGTATTGAAGGAAACTTCTCAGCCAGGATTCAGTATAAAGTTGATTGGAGACGTACGAAGTGTTTTCTAACCTTTGGGTAAGTTTTTCGACTTCCTCTTGAACTTCTTCTTGGGAGTAATCATATGTGCCAGCAACGATCACTTGCATTCTGTGATATAATCGAATAATTAATAATTAATCGAAATTAATCACGACGTCATCGTGAATTTTTTTCAGTCAAAAGCAGAAGAAATAAAACCGTTTCATTCCAAAAATTATAGGCGGATCAGCAACCCCAAGGAACTGATAATGTTTTGTTGAATCGAAGGATAAGATGTGGTAAATGGGTTTGTTTTGACAGAGTTGGGTGGGAAACTAGAAGGAGTGGGAATTAATATCGAAAAATTCCCAAGATATGATGAGTATCTCGTTTTGAAACATATCGATTCCTGCCTATGAAGAATAATGCCGATTTGGACAAATGGTATCTGAAGGGTTATTATTAACTGCTTGAATTCACATGTATGAGCTTACCTATATGGAAATTCCCTGTAATAATCATCTTCCCTGTCGAAGAACTCGATGGCATATGAATCATTCTTAGCGACCTTCCTCCTCTCCAATCCCTCCTGGATTTGAGTAACGCCGTATCCTGCACCCGCCAGATAAGCGAGAAATACCATGATGACTAGAAATTTGACGCATCCATTATTTAGGAAACTGGCGAAGTAATCTCTGAAGAAGACCATAACTCCGTTTTCAGTATTGTCTAGAGGGTTGTCTATATCTTCATGATCTACGCCGCCGCTGCAGCAGAGGTGGTAGATCCACCACCTGTTTTCTGTAACATTAAAAGGAAGCTGATGAGACCATTCAGTCCCAGCTGTGATAAAAAGAAATGGATATTTTGTTTACTTATTTATAAAAAGAGGATTAAAACGAAAGATTTTTAACACATGAGTAGATCAGCACGCTTTGCATGCATGTTAAATAATTGGAATATAACTCAAGAGGTCGTGTAGTCCTTTTTCGGACAACAAAGTTGGTGTTGAATTACACAAAATAATGGTTCAACCCAACCTTCAGTACCATATTTACTCGAAACGAATCGTAATCGCAAAAATTATAGTGTGGTCACGTCACTTTTACTGTTCCCAATTCGCCGAATTTCAGATCCAAGATTTTGCCGTTTGGATAAAAAGTAGGTTGACGAACTTCCGGTCACATAATACATCAACACCAGCCATGTAGGTTGGATCGAAGTAGCACATAAAGTTACATAACTGGTCAAGACAACTCGGAGTTCTGATAGTCGGTCATCTGTGGTATGTACCTAGTCTCTGGCCGAAGAAACTTTACTTTCTTCTTCACGGCCTTGGCGCTTATGTCATAGCGAATAGCTCACATCTCCGATATGTGATGCTTGGATGACTTGGATCTCCCTCATTAACGACCACATGATTTCAAAGCTCCATAATCATGCATGCTTTCGGAATATTTCTTATTTTGAGTAAATCCCTGCAAATCGACCACACACATGTCTAGAATACCCACATAAAACAAGACATTGCCTTTAGGTCACGCACCCAACTTTATATTGAAGGAGAGGAGATGTTCAACAATTCAGTTTTCGAGGTTGATGGTACAAAGGAGTTACAAATTCAGCTGTTTCATAGGTTTTGATGTTATAAAAAGGGCCTGTGGGGTTCGAAGATTCGGCATCTACATAACTTTAGAGTTTTGAAGGAGGAAGCATGGTCCAAAAGCAGTGTTTCAGGTTTTGACGACTGTTGAGTTCAACCTCTTTTGAATGTTTTTGAGTTAAGTCGTTCAGTAGCAAAGTTCTGGTGAGTGTTTAAATACTCTGATGAAATTTCGGCGAGAAATATAAAGAATTTGAGGTGATCACTTGGTGGAAGGGAAGACTTTGTTGATAAAGGAAGCTGAAGTAAAAAAACCAAATGAGCAATAGTACAAATTTCTTTTCGATTCTTTTTTAGTCAAATCTCATTAGTGTAATCCACTGACCGATAACGAGGCTTCAATGTCCAAATCTGCCAAGTGAATTTTTTTTCAGTATTTCCAACGAGAAGGAGCTTTGTATCAATAGGAGTATTGTTTGACAACATTCAAAAAATGAATTACAAGCTTAGAAAGCATGAAATAATTTCCAAACTCATCCAAATCCCCCTAAATCATTACGTTCACTGAGCGAGAATGCAAGATACTCGTTGATTTCCCCCTAAGCGTTTCATTTGGGTAAGCCTCAGTGTGTGCCCCCCTACTCCAATTCGTGAAGAACTCCACTGGAACAGGTCGAATTCCGCCAATTCAATTAACCAAGTAACCAAGTTGTTGTGACTGATTGATAAGAACAGGTGAAAGTTTTATATCGGTCCACAAAATCGTGTTTACTCTCTTCGTATAACACTTAAGAGCAGGTTTGTCTGTTTGTTACGTCAGAGTAAATAGATACAAATGTCGTACTGGTGTCTAGCAGTATATTCCTATGTATTATGTAAGGTGTCCACGAGTGGAAATTAACAATTTCTTTACGCTCTAATAAAGTGATGATGGATCAACTTTTTTCCTCCCAACTCGACTCGAATAATCTGCAGAGAATGGGAATCTTATTGTTCTTTTCTTTAGATATTCCATTACCATTCCAGAATGTATTGTATTTGGGTAGTGATTTTTTCTTTGTTTTTTCTACACGTATTTTCCCTCATATCCTTTCGTTCTTTTTATTGTGAGTAGTTTATCAATGAAGCAATAATCTCATGTCATTATTCTTTCATTTCACATTTTGGAATATCGTTATTTCACCACAGAGAACATGGAGGACCTTTTAAGATGCGAATCGTTTATCGTCGAATAAGAATAATGATTCGATGTGTCCGAGAACACGCAAGGATTAGGCCGCAGCCGCATTGCGTAAAGGTGTGTACAGACATGCTCCGAATATCGTACCGAACCGCGTCGCGTACCCCGCGAGAGCGAATCAAATTCACGAATTCAAATTGCACCTCTACGTGCGATGAATTTGATTCGCTCTCGCGGGGTACGCAACGCGGTTCGGTACGATATTCGGAGCATGTCTGTACACACCTTAAGACGATTACGATGCGACAGCGATCAAACTACTATCGCCATCGCATCGCAATCGCCATACCAGTGCCACCGCGACCATCTCACAATCAACTTATAGAGATTAAGAAAAAAAATTTTTTTTTCAGTAAATACTTGTGACAACTGAAGGTATTCCTCTCAATTATTCACGAATGAAACCGTGAATGAATTGACCATTCTCGAATTATATTATCCGATTTTTTGATACCTTCATTAAATCACTGTTGCGGTCTCCCGCAAATGAAAATAAGAAAGGTACCACTATTCGAAGTGATTGAAGAATTATACTTACGGGACTTTGACACAGGTTTGACAGGGATACATATCACTGAGTGCAGATTCTTCTCTTCGGCGTAACCAGAGATTGCTACGCATGCAGCAAAGAAGGTGATATGCCAGATGAACAACAGGCAGGTGGCAGCTCCTGAATGAGAGATTGATGTAGATTTTTTTATTGAAGATCGTATGAACTCAATCGAAATTTGGTTTTCAGCAGAGGTAATTCATATGAGAAGGTTTTCGGATGTTCCTTATGTTAATGAATTCGGTGAAAACCACCAATTTCAAAGGAACTCTTCGAGAAAGGCCGTAGAGTGACTTTTTGTTCGAAAAAAAAACTGACTAATAAATCAAGTTTTTTCAGTAAACTAACATGATTGATTTAATATTTCGATTTTGTATTCTTCTCCTTTTCAAAACGAATGAATCTCACCTGAGTAGATGCAGAAAATCGTCACAGATGGAAAAGGACTGAAGATACCAATTCCGAAACTGAAGAAATCAGTGACTGAAGTTATCGTGATTGAAACGGCAGCTTCACTCATCATCTGGGCCATCCTTTCAGGTACACTGTGTTTCATGGAGGTCCTCCGCCAAGCAGCCAACATGACGAAGGTGTCATCAATACCGATACCTGAAAATTGAACACATATTTGAATATTATATGAAACGTATCGTTTGTTGAAGATTCTTGAGATATACCCCCATAACAACTTACCAATCATTAGAAACGGAGCAGCCAAGTTGATACCAATGAAGTCGATT
Organism: Aphidecta obliterata; assembly: GCA_963966015.1. NCBI lineage: Eukaryota > Metazoa > Arthropoda > Insecta > Coleoptera > Coccinellidae > Aphidecta > Aphidecta obliterata. The sequence continues at coordinate 18,448,706 of OZ014433.1, read as the reverse complement.
CCTGCGTACATGCAGATTCCGAAAGCACAAAGTGTCGCCATTGCGGCGCTCACATTTCCAAGAAGTCCAAGCCAGGGTTTGGATCTCACCCAGTCAGTCATCATACAGGTCACTGAATAAAAGTAAAATTCATTTATTTTCTTAAACTGAAATGTAGGAAAAGATGGGAAATCAATCATAGGTTGCATTTCATTTCGATTTTTTCAACACCAATCATTCAAAGATGCAGTTTAATTAGCCAATTCAAAAAGGAACCAACATTCTTTTTATAGATTCATAAAGGGCAATACAGAGGGAATTGATGAGACTCACCTACTGAGAATAACGCCATAATGGCGAAAGTTGAAGTGAAATAAGGAACGACAGATTTCGTGTTTTTTTCCAATTCGTGATCAAGGGTTCTTGATGCAAATCTAGCAATTCTGACATGTTTGAAAATATTCAGCTTGTCTTGTTTTTCTTCGATCAAATCCAGGAAAGCGTCCTCCCAAGCTGCACCCCTAGAAATGAAATAATCCATGAATTTGGATATACTTTTCTATATGAGTTGATTTGGAATAGCCTTTTCCACCTACCTACATGTAATGACTGATGGAAAATTCATTTGGGGACAATATTAATTTTACTTACATTTTTTGGAATTTTTTCGTGTCTGCATTTGCGAAATAAACGAGTTGGACTGAGGGGACACTTATGATAATTCCATCTTCGCTTACTTCGGTTCCTCCAAAGAAAACTGGGAAGGCATGTGCATCCCACGTCACTGGATTGAACATAAGCGGGAAGGTCAAATTTAGAGCGCCTGTTTCCACCTGAAATTCATATATTCGTCATCCACATGATGCAGGTAACATCAAAATGTAGAATTCAATGGAAAAAGCTCAAATAACAGATCATTCTCCATAACATCAAGAGAACATCTTCTGATACATGTTCTTGCCTTTTCTGCCTTCGAACGTTGAAGTGGCTTGGATGATACAAATGTCGATGCAATTTTTTTTAGCCTGATACATGTCATGAGCAATTAATGACCTGAAATGCGTATTGCACAACAAAGTTCAATATCCCCGACAAGAACTGTTCAGCATGGCATTTCCTTATTTCCATGTCGCAAAAATTGATATGATACCGACACTAATTGCAGGCCTCGCTAGAAGAAAGCTTGACCCCAGAACCCTAAGTTCATAGAAAGTGGTCATCAGATGTGTCTAGCAATCATCTTCGCCTCCATGCATGTACTTAAATGTCCGTTCCGTAGTTCCGCGGCCTTCTTGTCGGGCGCAGACACGGAGTAAACGTGTTGTTCGCAGCCATTTTCGGCGTTTGTTGGCCTAGAATTTCCTGTCGGAAATTGCTCGTTCAATTTCAATTTAATCTGTTCAGCTTTCGTTTTCGATCCACCAAGAATAGGTTCTCGGAGATAATTGGCGGTTTTGGGAACAATTCTTGGTTTGATGACCCACAAAATTTTCTTTCGGAGGAAAGCGAGTTATGAATATGGAATGAACTTGCATTCGATGGCACTTTGAGATTGTGAACCGCCTCCTTTATGGAATAGAAATCTCTGCATAATATTCGGTGGTAATATAACGAGTGTAGAAAGAAAATATGTAGAATGCAAGTCAAAATTCAGAGCGGATAAGTCGTTAGAAATTATGAACTTCCCTTCATCGTGAGCTCATTTCACGGTAATGAAAATGCCCATTGAAATTCAACTACGTTTCCGAAGCGAATAATGGTAATTTCATAGAGCCTATCCAATAGAGGTACTTAATTTAATTAATATTTCATTCCATCCACTTTAACTCATTATTTCAAGTATAAACATCACAATCTTTGCCGCAACTTAACATAACAGCGGATATACGAAAAATTCATACATAATATGGCCATACATTTTTTCAGGGGAAAAATGTATGGTTACACTAATTATAACAGTTTTTCCAATCACTGATTATTAACTGTGTTTCATGAAATTTATTACTCAATTCAATGCCTGGTTTAATTTGCCAATCGCAAATTATAATTCACCACGTCTACTTGAACGATTAGTAATTAGTAACATTTAACGTTCGTCTTGCATTCACTTTCAAAATTGTATATTATATAATATTACGGTTACTACCAATGTTTTAGTCCGGATTGCAGGTGGGAAAACTCGGTATCATGCATTTTCAATTGAATTGAGCAAAATTCTTCATTTGGTTTCTGAGTAATGTAATATGTTCTTCTGTGGACATGTTAATGGTACTGATGTGTTTTTATTCCCTAAATTTGTATGCGAGAATTAGCTGAAAAAGTGGGGCACAATGAATCATTAGGTGTTTGCATACAATAAAGACGTAATTTGTGTTAATAAAAAAAAATAATAAGAGAATGTGTGATGGATTTTTCCTTCCCGTATATATGTGAAGAAGATCACGACAAACCAGAACTGCCAAAAAAGAAGCTGCCAATATAACCTTGGGAATATCTCATTACATATATTTTTCAACACCTAAAATTTCTTAAAAGATGCATTCAGTATCATCGTCCAATCTGAAGTAATACCGGAAATCCATACAATCGATTTTTCGACCCAACAAATCATGATATATCTAGTGGTTAACCAGCTTGTTTGAACATTCTTCTCTGAATTTGCCGGTTGAAACATTATCTCCACTATATCATTATCTAAACTGATACAATCAACAACATGAAAACATAACTCTATTCTTGTAACAGATAAATCCTAATTAGAGCTGAAAAGAGCCAGGTCGGAACAAAAAGCGTTAGAGAAATAACTGTGGACCAAGTGGATGTAATGCGCCTTGACGATACCCGGGCAGCAAGAAAAATTTTGGATCAGGACGAATTTTTTTTTGATTATATCCTGGTCATAATCTTCGATTGCTTGTTGAAAAATAATTATACAGGGAGCCCACTCCATTTTCTTTCAATTTTTCAACTCACCCTCGTATATCACCCGTTCGCTTGCAAATAAACAGGGCAAACTAAAAATGGTGAACATTTTCTTACGTGCGTCTCTCATGGAAAACTTTTCACGGCAAATAACCATATGCAAATCAATTTCACGGCCTGCTTCTTCGGATGTTATGCAAGGAAGTTTACACAATGGTAACTTCCTTTGTGGGTCGAAAAAATTGTATAATTTCGAGGATGGAAATTGTAGGGAAATTATTGAAAATTGCAAGGAGAAATATAATGAATGATAGCTTGAGCTTTGAGTCCATCCGTTATATTAGAATCATAATCGATATAAAAAAAGTTGGCTGATTGTGGACGAGGATTGTGAATATTCGATCCATATTTTATGAAAGAAATGGATATCATTTTCCTCATATTCCTTCAAGTTTCTCACCGAGTTCAGGGTTTTTTTACTAAATATATTTTCGAAAAATTGTTTTTTATAGAAGTAATTGGTAATTTCTTGCAGGAAACTATTCATCAACTATTAACTATCAAACATATTCAATGACTAGTCAACCTCAACATAAAATGAGAAAAACGAATGAAATACGAATCACTGAATGACTCCAGTCAATTTCCTAGTCATTTAATTGAAATTAATCTTTCTTGTTTGCAGTCAGAAATAAAGAGAATATATTTCAATTAAATCAGGCAATCTAAAGCACATACATCAATCTGTTCTATAAAAATTATAATTTAATATACCTTCTCCATGTCGTTACAATACCAGCACCGTTACAGTAATCACTATTTTTATGACTTTATCGCAATAGGTAGTGAAGTTTGCATTTATCCTATATCGACTTCTGCTTTCATTATAATTTACAGGCAGAATCTATATTAATAAGAGGTTAAGAGCGTTATCAGTGGCCGATTTTATTCCCATTTGTCATGTTAAAATGATGAATGGTGGAGAGATTCAATAAATTGTTGTTGTAGTTATGTAATGGTGGATATATTTTCGCTTCCTTATTATGAGAGCCTATGTTTTTGCTGGATAAATGATCCAGAAGGAAATTGAAAGGAATATCCCATGAGTGTAATACACCATCATAGTTGAGGTTTAGTCTTTTATCCGAAGATACATTCGTCATTTGGGGGTGAACATAATCTCACTTGATCAAGATTAGTTTTGATTTTTTTTTTAAACTTGGTACATATTATGTATTGTCCAATTATGGTCGAAAACTCATCCTGTTGCCAAAAATAATTTTCGATTTCAAAAGTTAATTATGCAAATCATTCCTACTCACGTCGTCTATAATGTAATCCAGATTCAAAATATCATTTTGAAAGCATTCTGTCTGCCATTTCGCACAAACATCCTTATACGTGAAGTAATCATCGTTGTATGCAACAGTCATGTTTTGGATAAGTCCATCTAGAAGTCGTAGTTCCTTCCAAATTTCTGCTCTCAACATATTCCTAATTCCATCTTTCGAAGTGACGATAACTCTTCCAAAACGTCCTGAAACAAAATTATCATCGTCAAACGATTTAATTGATAGCTATTCATTAAATTAAATGTTTAATGGTGCCGACAAATATCGAGCCTAATTGTGACTTAGGTATGTACATATATCCGGTAACTTGTAGACATTCAATACTCTTCTACGTCAGTGAAACTTTATTTCGATATTCTTGAAGCTGATGAAGAATAGAATAGATTTTGTTTCTCTCACATCGATTAGACGTAGAAGAGATATTCTTTGACAAAATTGACGTCATAACATTTTCACCCTCGTGCGGAAACGAAAAACTTTTTAGGAAATAAATTGTGTTATGACCAAAGAATATATTGCTTCAACTTTTGGTATATTTCATCTGGTTTGGAAAGGAAAATCTTTATAAAAATGAGTGGAAAGTAGGAGTTCCATATCTGATCCACATCTTATTACATATTATAAAATTGCGGCATCGATCAAAGAAAAGTGAACGTGACTACGATGCATAAAACACATTCGAGATATGCAACAACGAGAAGTTGCTCAAGAAAGAAAAGAATATCACCGATAGGGAATTCATCCGAACAGAACCTCTATCAGTTGTGCAGAGCAATGAGGAAGCTTAAATCATGCAGAAAAATCTTATTGTTATATAAAGTTCTTCGTATTACAAGCAACCAGATAATTAATTGTAGAAAGTTTGTTTCCATATTTTCACAGTAGGTAAGTGGAGTATGTTGTGAAGTGAATCTGAAGAATTGTTATTTTATCTTCTAAATTAAGTGGAACGGCATGACACGCTGTAGGCGTTGATCAAATGATCATTGTGAATTTCTCAGATCGGCTTCCGGTTTTATACACCTTCCAGATGGATATTGGGTTTATTGTTTCGCTTTTAATGGCAGCTTATTACTCGTTTAACCCACCACATTTTTCAACTGTGTTTCTTTTTGTAGCTATAAGTCGATAAAAGACGAGAAAATCTCTCTTTTGACTGAAAATAATCAGGGTCAGATATGGTCGAGGAATTTCATTAAATTCATGCAGATGGTTGACTCTATTGCAACTGACGTCCCAGTAACCCACAAGCTTCTTCAATTCACCGATCCTGCAGATTCTATCGAGTATAGACAGATTGATCCAATTTCCTGGACAAATCGTACAGTATGTTCGACAGATGCCAAATAAGAAGATTATTCCAGTCAGTGATTTTTCATCGAGATAATTCAATATGGAGCAAGTTGTGATCACAAAGCGAGTTATTCATACTGCAATTTATGTTAATTGTTGAAGCCGCTATATTGATGATCATCTCGTGAAGGTACTACAGGAAATTCAACGTTGAAACGGTGATTCCATAGAAAATTCCGTAAATTTATGGAGTTATTTCGAAGCGGTGAATGGAAAGGGATCGATAATATCTAGTGGCAATTAGTTATCTCTTGTAATTATGAATCAAGTTGGTATATTTCGAAGGGTTCGAAAGTTTCGAACAACGGAAATTTATGATAATGACAAACGTTAAGTGAAGAACTCATTTCACACAGTTTATCTTCTTTCAAATTGGGTAGGTAAGGCTAGACTCGAGGTCTGTTCATTATCAGTTCACTTGTATGGTACTCCTTTTTAGAAGCTACCCATCCTCCGAAGGAAACGTACGTTTTCGTTTCCTTACCTTACTTAATTGATTTTTCCGAAATTCACTCAAACTACCTTGAAACTAGTTGAGTTCAAATACGAAATCTCTTTAGTTCTCTTCAAAATTAAAATGTTTTGTTTGAGCTCACCTGCTCTCGTAATCCTTGCAACATTGAATCGACTAGTGTAGTTGACTTTGAAGAACTCTTCAGCCACAGCTCTTTCGAATTTCCCCGGACCATTTATAGGACTGAAGAGATATTCAGGATCTATATTGTTACGTATCTGTTGCACTCCTGTTATACCAAGGAGTGTGAGAAGAACTGGCACAATTATGAAATAACCTGGATGTCTTCCAACGAATGATCCTAGTTTGTAGAAGGCTCTGTTGAGGAGATGATCCACACATCTCAAACCCATCTGAAATAAAAAAGGCAATGAATAAATGGATAATTGTATTGAATAAACTTTGATATTTCGCCATACAGATACCCCAGAAAAAATTGTAGAAATTATATCGTGATATTCTATTGTTGTTAACGACTTGCTATAGAGCTAATTTAAAATGTTTTCATTTTATTTCTGATAGAGTGTGTTATTAATCTAAAATTAACAACAATACGTAGAAAAGTAGATTATAGTAGTAAAAGATATTTATTGTTCCACTTTGACACGCGAACTACTAAAGTTGAAAATCATAAAAATTTCCGTTTGTCCCTTGATGAATGTGTGGATCTGATTTTCGATCAAGGGAGAACATCGCTATGAATTTTTCAAAATAATAATGTAAAACGATTATGAAATCTCCTAAAAACGTGAAATTTTTTCCTTGTGCTCTTCATTTCATTCAATCGACAATGAAGATGTTCTGTTCTGATTTGTTGAAATGTAGGCTGGCAATAACGATATCACTTTCTGAATTCACAATGTAACTCTCTGACACAACAATTCAAAACGGCACCTGAAGCCCTCAATCTACTTAACAAAGCTAATTACTTCATTATTGTGGGCATATACTGGCGGTATGTTCGACCTTCGAAGCCGTCATTTTAGCATGAAACTTGAGGTTGACAAATCTGTTTCGATGTGATTAAAATAACATTATGTTTCTATTTCTTCAATGGATTGGTAATGCGAGAAGTTGGTGGGAGAAAATTCGAGAACTTCTGGTGAATGACACTGAGGAATTATTGGAAAATTCCTGATTTATTGGAGATCCATGACTTTTCCAAGAAGTTAGGCATATGGGAAAATATTTGTGTGCCCCCTCCTCCCTCTTTGTATGTGAAGATTCCAAGAGTTCGTAAGAAATAATTATCCAAATCTCGGCCATAGCTATTAAAAAAATATTTCAAAGTTACAAGAAATATTTCAACTTGTGTAGAAAGTCTGTTGATCATTTATGTGTTCCCTCATACTGCATTTATCTTCAGGCAAATCCCACTAGGTCGTCAAGTTACCAGAACAAATTACTGGGTGTATAAATATAAATTAGATAGTTAGCCGAGTTTATAGACTTATGAAATATAATCTAATCATAGGACGAACGTCAAATAATAATCGGAATTGTAACTTGAATCGAGCAACATCCTCTTCACCTCTTCAAATAATTCAAGACTTCATCACCATTATTTCTCACTAAGCAGAATTCTATCAATGCAGTAAGACCATCTACTTCAAACTGAACCAAATTATAATGGCAAATTTAAGCGAATACCATTTCGTAATGTTGCAGAAACTGTTGGTTACCATAATTGAATCGTAACAAGGGAATAGTTAATTTGAAGACCAAAAATATTTCCCCAGAAAAGTTGTGGTTTTCATTGTTAATGGTAAATAGCATTTCAACATATACCACGGCTCATAAAAACGATTCGATTGAATCGATATCGGAAAATATATCGTTCATAACAAAGATTCAAAGTAAATATTGTAGGGAAAGTTCGAATCAAATTTGAGTCTTATGTAATCGTTTATATGAATTGACAATTTCAATGATGGAATAATATCATAAAATAAAATACTTTCATATCATTAAAAAGGGATAGTGATTTGTAGCAATATAATTCTTTTTGCGTGCTGTTAATATCTCAGGCAGTTGCGTTGTAGTCGCTATTGCATATCGAAGATTAAAGTAGATTGTTCAATTTTATCTATTATTTATGGGTTTATTCAACTTTGCGTTTTTCAATGATACATTCGAGAGAAAAGGTCGTTGCAATAGAAGTTTTCGCCTTGGACAAGATGAGATTGCAAACTTTTCAGAAGGTCAGGAAAATCGGAAGTAACTTTTTAACCGACTTCAATTATTTTATATTATTGAGAAATAGTTTGACTGGCGAGTCCATTAGATGAATCCGAATGATGACGCTTATGAATTATATGGGGGTAAGGGGGTTAAAGAAGAGAAATTCATGAAATAAAATAAAACACAATGGAGAAAAAATAGAATAGTATTCGAATGTCTTTTGAAACCATTCTCTGGAGGTATATTTTATAGTTATGTAATACATTTGAACAGTCAATGACATAAGCTGGTTAACCTCAGATGAAAAAAATCTTGCTCCAATTTATTCGATTTTTTAATTGAGCGTTCGGAAATATTTTTGAATTCGTCCTCCACAATGTTACAATTATTGAAGAGATAATGCAAAAATGAACTAAAATTAATAAATGAAGGTGGAATTGAGTAGGTTTTGTACCTCTAGGAAAATTGTGTAATATCGGAAATAATTATTGAATTAATAATTCTTTCATTGAACCAGATATTATAATTCTTTATTATTCTAAGACCGAATTCAAGGTTGGATCATAACTTTTGATTGAAGTTGACCGTTACTTCAAACAATCTTTTTTGAATCCAGTAAAATGGTCATGTAAATTACTCAAATATTTTCCAAGGCAGCCCTGAATTTATCTTTTGAATGTAGTCGTAGACAATATTCATAGATATCTCGTGTTCATTCGACACACTGATGCTGGGGATCTTCAACGGATGTCTTCGAAAGTGACAATCTGCGGATGCTTTCATCAAGTGTTACTTTCTTCAATTTCCTTACTTGATCTCTATGGCGAGCATGACTGGTTCTTGTGGAATGATTCATTATTTTTATGTGGGTTTTTAGATCATATCTCAAATTGCCAACGGTGGCGGTGTTTCGCAGTGCTGAAAATTAACAATATCATTTGTTCTTCAGGACATGTCGAGCGAAGGCAATGAAGTGGTTAGGATTTGCAGCAAAAAAATGTTGATTACTTATTTTACTGTTAGGATTAGACGTTCGCTTTGAGGAGGAATTTTGGGGTGACGTTGAATAATTTTTTTTGATGATGAAGTTTAAGTGAAGTTTAAGTGAAGCTTCCGTATGTAACTCGATGGAATTTTTTCGGTAGTGAAGATGTTATGAAGAACTTTTTCTGAACGCGATGACTAATATTTATTCATTTGTTACGATTATGAGAACAGTTACTTTCTGCAAAGAATACTAGCCTAATTTTAAACCCTCCTACGTATTTTCACTCATTCTTGTTCAAGTAGGATGAAAATCCGTTAACTTGCGTGGTTAGAAGTTGGTTCATAAGTTCAAGAATAAATTGTTTTACCAAAATTTTAAACTTAATGGGTAATGATTCTATCATTCTTTATGTTCATAATTTAACACTTTTAGTATTTTTTTTTATTCGACTTAAACTTCGAACTTGGAACTTCAAAGTATAGTTAGAAAGCTTTAATTTATTCACAATATATCTTATATCATCATCAGAAAAAAAGTTATAGATAATATAGTATAGAAAACTTTCTATCGCAAGAATTGAACTCCCGAAGATATTTCAAGACTATTCAATTCAAAGTGGGGGGTTTTCACTCAATTAATACTAAAAAGTATTGACATTGATATTTTATGAAACGGAACCCTTAGTGACTACCAATTAAGATAGTGATAAGTGAAAATAATGGATAATATAAAACTCGTCTCGAAAAATTTTCAAAAATTGTAGTCATATCTATCAAACCATTAATGTTGATATATTCTCAAATTATATTGACAAATTACCCAATCCTGAAACTTTCCATATCTTCGCCTGATGAAGAAAATCGTGTCCATCACTAATTGCATTCAAGTGGCGTCTAACACAAGAGTTGAAAGACGCGATAAAACTGGAGAACTGATTCGGAATACAAATTTTTTTATAGGATAGGGTTTATCATGACACTTAAGACAATGGTCTCAGACCCCGATTATTCCATTAAGAACGGTCAAGCCACACCACAGATTGGATACGTTTGAACTGGACTGAAACTTTTATCGTATGCTACGAAAACAAGAGTCTAAAACACGTAAATCTTTAGAAAATTCTAGAATAGGGTGAATCATAATGATTGTTCTCTGCCTTTTGAAGAACCGAAAGGAAATCAGATATTCCCAAACAACTATTAACTCTGGTTATACCTTCAGCCACAAGAAGTTTTACACTCTCACTTGGTTCGTTTGAGAATCAATTTTTGAACAAACAAAATATTAAGACAGATCAGTGAACACTTTGCTATGTAAACTTCAATTGAAGAAATAGTCTTTTATCGTTGGAACTGATTCCTATAAATATTTTTCGAATTGACTTATGCTAACTTGTTTGATTAACAAGAATAATAATATTGATTTATGCAAATGAGATTATCATTACTGAAAATAGGAGACCTATTTCCTTATCAAAATTATTTGCATTTCGAATGAATTGGTACATTAAAAACTATCGCACTAAATATGAATGCAGTTTCGAGTTTATTCGAATTTGTAATTAAATTTCAAATTTTCTTATCCTTTTTTGAATGTAGAATTTTTCGAACGGATACTGTCATTGTTTGTTTTTTTCCATTATAAATTTTTCCGGAATATTATAACCTGCCATTTCAGAGATGAAAGTATTAATGATTTTTCAATTTGAATTTTTGTTTGAAATCAAAAAGTTATTTCAACTATAATTAATGAAAGAATCGCTTTGCGACCTCTTGGAAAAAAAAATGTGAACTAGCTATCGTGACCATTCTACCTTTCTAATCATTTGCAAGTTAAAACGTTTGGTAGAAAAATGTATCACTCCGTGTCGTTCACAGCCTTGGACATTACACTTTTTTTCCACATTTCATACTATTACTTCTGTATCAGTTCTTTGTTTGTTAGTTGAATGTGGGTGATTGGGCGATGTGAATGTTTGAACTTGAATTTCTTTGCCAATTATAGTATAGATTGCTTCATTTCCGAGAATCGAACCTGCTAGGTATACCTCTCGCATAGTGGACAATGCGGAGTTAAGTCTTTACGCCTAATGCTTCCATAATTTTGGGCATGGAAAAAATACCAACGAAAATTCATTCACATCGTATAAATATTCATATACCAGGCGTTTTAAGGAATACAATGAGAAGCATTATTGAATACAGATTTCTTTGCTTTTTTGTCGTCATAGTTTGAGGCACGTGGCTCGAATTAAAATTCCTTATATATTATTCTATCTGTATTATCTTTTCGTTGCTATCTGCAGATTCCTAACGCTATTTCGCAATAATTTGCGGTGAGCAAATGAAAGTTTCAATATTGCTCGTGAACCATATCTCCTCAGTTAACATAAACAAAACGTTGGCAAATTACATATTTTTAGACAAGTATTTCCTAGTAGTTTCACCCACAGCATGTTATGATCTTCATGACAAGACATTACGCAATGGATTACAGAAATAATGAAGATATGATTTAAGATTCGGCACAGAAGTCGATGTCGATGGACTTTTGATGTTAGTAGAATAGGGAAAATAGAAATACCCTTGATGTTTTTGAAGAAAATGAAAATCTAGCTTCATGCGACTCGATGGGAAAATAATCCACCAGAATCTCATAGCAACTGAATTTGAATTTTAGATCTAAGAAATATTGAACTTTACTTATCGTTATCCACAACTGGCATGAAAGAGGAGGGACATATAAAACTTCGTCTGTCATATTTTGTTTCGAATAATATTGTGTCCACAGGAAGTGCTTATAATTAATAGGACATTATTTCCAATTCTAGCTCGAAGAAGTTGAATTAAATAATGGACGACACCAGGATTGAAGGACCAACTCTATTTATGGTAACCAAATGATTTGTTAGCACACAGCGCTAACAAATCATTTTTATTTTTATAGACGGCTATTTATTCTTGTCGTAGAACGCATTTTTGCTTGTGGTAGTAGTGCCAAAAATTATTCACTTAACGTCCTCTACAAAGTTTATCCAGTTTCCATTTTACGCTCAAAGATTCAAGTTTATTTTTCTTTCGGAGACGAAAAAATTATTAGTATCCTTTTCTCAACTCCGGTTTGATATACCTATCACAATTAATCGGTGAAACCTACACCATTACTCCAAGACATATGAGGAGCTAGATCTTGATTTTCCTAAATGATGGGTTTCGAAAGTCTGAAAGATTATTGCAATCGCATTGACGACTTCTTGGAATCGGCAATTCAAACGGGTGCAACTCAAAAATTTGTTACAAGGGCAGCCGCGAATTGCATATCAACTAATTACTCATTGGAGTTTGCGCGGAATACTAATCGATACTTGAAGAGAATAATGAAGAAGGAATTATTGTTTACGACTCTTGAAAGAGTTTATTGACGTGCACACGTACCAGATGGAATAAAGGAAATTTGTTTTGACTCACATCGGAAATAGACGATTGAATCGATCGAACATAATCGAAATTAAATTTCCGCTATTTCGGATGATTTGATTCTTTAAGAATCCATAGTCTTAACTACTGAATTTATGTTCATTTCAACAGCTAAAGCAGAATTCATTTGTTCAACTTGAAATGAGTTGAAAGTTGTTCAAAACGCTGATAAATAATTTGTTGTTTTATTTTCAATAATATGAATATGAAATCATTTGGAGAAAAATTTGGATTCTATACAACTCGAAACTTGAAAACTCCAGAAAGTGACTTTTACCTAATATTTGGAAAATTATAACAAAAATCGAAATATCGAATACAAAAAAAATTTCAGGAACATTATCCAACAAAGAATCATTCAATTTTGAGTGTTACCCAATCGAATATCTTTCATCTGAAAGAGCTAATCCTAATTAAGCCTATTAACTCAGTTGGCGAGCGAATTTGCAGCATTTTTGTGGAGGAACTCGACAAAAACAATATTACTCAAATTGATTAAAAAACAATAATGCTTCAGTAATTGTTTTTAAAGTATTAATCTTCATGTCGAATTCCTTCTTCTTTCATCATTGAAAATTGTTGCAAACCCTTTTAATTCATTTTGTTGGTTACGGAAAGAGACAATTTTCTTTCTGAAAGTCAATTACTTCCGACCGTTGCCTCAAATTTGTCAGTTTTGTAACATCCATTTGTCTCGAAACTCGGAAGTAAATATATAATTTCTTCTACATATTTCACTCTCGGTAGTTCATTTACAAATTACATTTTTATGTTTACGTTACGGTGTGGAATAAATTACCTAGTATTAAGAGTCAACGAAACTATTTTATGTTCTAGTCTTCACTTTCTCTCGTTTTCAGGTGTTATCTCAAAATTTTATGGTTCTGTGAGAAAGCATTGTTCGAATTCAAGTCATGCACGCTGAACAAATTTTGCCACTCTTGCAAATACTTCAAAAAAACCCTGCAAATTCAACACTGTGAGTGATTTTTTCAAAATTTGATTCTTCAATGCTTGTCATTCAAAATTCAATGATATTCTTAAGTCTACGTAATTTTTAGCGAATATCGAATGACTCGATTTAATTGATCACTAGGTACAGAAAGATTAATAAAAAATAATGCAATGTGAACAATATACAGATTTAACGGAAATTCGAATATAAATTCGACTAAATATTCCTAATTTTTGAGAAAGAATGTAAAATTTTCCAGAAATACAGTGATTCAAATAATATTTCTACCCCAAATGACCAGGTAAGTTATTTGAATCATCCCACGAAGAAGATTCTAGTTTTTAGAATGAAGCAATAACATTTTGATCAATTAATAAACATTAATTAATCGATTTCAACTTCAGTTATATTCATATTCATTTGGGAATTCGTACGATTAAAAAACAAATGATACCTACTTTCATCTTCATCGAAAGTTCTTGAATCGAAATTCAAATTTTTCGAATCCATCGATATAGAATGAATTATTCATTTTACACGAGTGAGGTTGTTGTGTAAATAACTGTATAGTAGTAGGAAAGCGAAATCAAAGATTGTTAAATTCAGATCTTGGATGTCATATTTCATCTCGTTAATATGAATATTTATCGTGAAAGCCGAAACTCCGCGTGGTACATGAAGAATTTCATTAACATCCGTTAAATTTCATATTTTTTTGCCGACTGATACCTGTTCATTCAAAATTGGTCAAGGCAATTCAACTTGACCATCTCGTGTTTTGAATCGATGTCAACATTTCACAATCTACTAATTTATGATGTAGAAGGTTCTCCGAGGATATTTTCGATAATGAAGTCGAATTCATTTACATGAGGGTTATGATAAAAAAATTAAACTTCCATTTCGAATTTTGTTCTTCAATTATTTTGCGATTACACTTTCCATTGGATTTGAATGATGGATTCATCTATATTTAATCGAATGATTCATAACATGGATCATTATGTTCACTTCCTCCCTATTAGTACAACATTTGGATACAAATAAAGGTTCACTGACATACCATATCAATATTATATTTATATAATGTTGTTGTTTCATTTCAACTCATGTTCGCATGTTATCTGTTTTTAAAAATTGTTGGCCAAGAAAATTAACTTCGATATATTTTCAATATGGAAGATAAATGTATAATACAAGTGCTGGTATCTTTCAGAACATGCCTCCTAGCTGGCTGACTCATCAGAATCTTGTCAAATCTGCATCAAGGAGTAAGGAAGTTTATGTACAACAGTCGAATAAACCGAATAATAATTAAATAATTTTGCTCCAGAAGAGGAAACGAAATGTTGAGCTCGTAGAAACTGTTTTGAATAAAAGGAAATTATCAACCTATATAAATTCGATTGAATTGATAATTATTATGGTGTTCTTCGATTTGATTTTGTAATGCCTAATTCACAGATATAAAATGGTACTTTGACAATCCAATGACATAAAATGCTTCAACTGATTATATTCCTATTCCTTCTTATTAATCCCATGGAATTACAGAAGAAAATTCGAGAAAAAGGGGAAAGTGACTATCCCTTCTTGGTCAACATGTGGATTCCTAAAAACGCCGAGACAAACCAAGAAACTTCCAGATTTTGTGATGCTATCCAATTAACACCTTTTACCGACTACTTCTTCACATCAGCCAAATGCTTTGACAATTTGGAACACGATATGTGGCTGGAGGACATAGGCATATCTTGGGATGAACATATTGTGTCATACTCCCGTCATATGAGCTTCCTGACGAGATTCAAAGAAGAGGGAGGTCACTTCGTGATACTCGAAAGGTTCGAGCATAACCCATTAGAATCGAGAAAAAGCAAAAGTGGTCGATCTAAACCGTACCAATCAGGTGAAACAGTGGACGAAATAAAAAGGCCAGCTGAGATAGAAGACATGACGAGGCCTGCAAGAACTAAAGCTGCTCAAGAAATACCAAGTCATGAAATTGTCACAGAGAGAAGACGTGCATCTAGTCAATCGAATATCTCACAAACCAGCACTCCATCGAATGAAACCGAGAATTTAGACGAGGAATACGAAGAGATCCCACCAGACTTGGCTCAGTACGACGACCTGGAAGATCAATACGAGATAAAGGAGCAAGTTAAAGACGACGATTTGGACATGAAAACCCTACGAGCTCTCAGAAATAAAAGGGTCAGGCTGAGTACACCTGATATAAGAGGTGCTACAGAGTGTTACGTGCTGGGTTGGAGCACATACTTGAGAGGGTACGATAAAATCAAGGATTTAGAAGGCCTGTTATTGAAAAAGGAGGTAGTAACCAAACTTTCCAGGAAAGCCTGTAAATCCTCAGATCCAGCCCATGTATGTGTGATGAAAGATAGCGAAGAAAGAGAGTGCGTGGAAGATCTGGGATCTCCTTTGGTGTGTGAAAGGAAAGACGCAAGAAATAACACAATCGGTGTTGCTCTAGTTGGAATATACACTGGGTTCAAGAATTGCGTTACGACCGAGACCGGAATCTTTCGGTCTTTGAGTTCCGAGCTGCCTTGGATAGCAAGATGGGCTAGAGGTACTCCAATTACAACGAGTGGTTTTGACAGGAGGGCTGAGAATGCAGAACAGAGTCAAAGTACTCGTAGTAGGAGGAGGCGGTTGCATAGAAGGGGAAGATCTAGTGTTAAAAGAATTACTCTAAATTATATTTTCTTCATTTACGGTTTTATTGTTGATATATTTTTCACGTTCTCTGAATGAAATCGATGTTTTCATTGAGATTCCCAAGTTAAATGTCAATAAAATTTTTTTGCATTGAATTCTTATCATTCTGAAACGTCCGATATTGAATGAATTTCAATAGGTAATTTGGAGTTTAGAAACTACCATGATTTGCTCAAAAGTTTTTTCAGGATTCAGAATTTTTTTGATCTGAATTTCAACCCGAGTGTGTGACCCCGCAAATTAATATTTCATTCCTCAAGAAGAATATTTGAATTTTGTTCAAACATCCATAAAAACATACACTGAAGTCTGAAAAAAAAGTTGGGAAAACCTAAACATGAACTAGTTTCATTTACAGTTTTTCAAAAGGAATTACTTCAAACCAAAATAATATATAAAAATTTAGGATTCCATAGTTTCATTCATACCTACATATTTGTTAATTTTTATGGATTTAGATTGGGTGAATTCGCCATTTTGTAGTGCCTACTCAATACATACATTCCCAAAATCTAGCATTTGGCCTGCAATAAATTTTGTCAATTTTGGGGGTGACGTTGAAATTCGGGACACCTGTACATAACTCAATCAAGAATGTCTCTAATAGAGATAGGTAGCAAACTGTAGATTACCAAGTTATGGTTCTATTTACTGATTTCAACCTGCTATATGTTCGTAAGTTTATGTTTGCTCATCTGCCACGAACTGGATGAATAAACACAAACACAATTATCATCTCATTATTACTTTCTGAAATTGCCTCGTTAACACCATGAACAAAAATATGTAAAGAATGCGAAGGAAATAAATATGTCCATCAAGAAGTGTGCCTCACCTACATAAATCGAGTTATTCTCATTAGTGATGCAGAACATTTAGGAATTGAAGGAACATCAAGGCAATTTCCACTATACACATACAGAGTGTTTCATAATATATGCGCAGGTTTTCAGGATATGTCCAAAAATATGGAGAAAAAATTCTATCAATTCACCTTCTAAAATGCACCATTTCGAGATACAAATTTTATTTAATTAGTAAGAAAAAAATGTTATTCAGGAAAACTGATCATGTTTTTCAACATAAACGTTTTTTTTCTCAAAAACGGTCGACCTTAGAGCGTATGACCAAGAGTACCTTTTTTATGCAGAGAACATTGACGGTTCAAATGGGCGTCTCAAAACCGCCTTTTTTCCATAAGCGTAAATATTGGGGAGAAAAACACCCACTACCCCTTTGAAACCTTCACCAATAAGACTAAAAAAAAAACTCCGCACAAAACATAGCTAATTATGATGCTCACGGAAGCTGTTTTCTGTACGATAAAAGGTTCCGGAGATATTCACAAAAAACGATTTTTTTTTCAATTTCAACACCCTGTATCTTGAAAATGGTGCATTTTCGAGGGTAAAATAAGGAAAACTTTATTTCATATTTTTGGGAGAGCTATCACATTCTGAAATCCTGCACATATATTATGAAACACCCTGTATGATTATTCTTATTATTCTTGATTATTCTTGAGCGCTCGTATTACTTACACGAGGGCTATATCATTTCGTCACGATGTCTGTATTTTTAGAATTTTGAGCCGAAAATGGTCTCAATCGACTATGTTCGACTCACTGATGACGAATCCGTCGGAAAATTCGAGTCTGTCCGTCCGTCCGTCCGTAAGCACGATAACTCTCGAACGGAACAACCTAAAGACTTGAAATTTTCAGTGTAGGTTCAGATCTTAAATGCCTCGGTTGAGTTCGTTAATTGGGAGAATTCCACTAGGGGTTCCGTGAATATGGCCGTTCAAAATTTTGTTCTCCTGATTACTTCGAAACTACAGATTCGATCGAGCGTAGGACATAAATCTTTTTCAGAATATAAGTACCAATCTTTTTTTGGAATGAGTTAAGATGGAACCTAAATAAAGGAAACAATGTCTTTTGTGTGAAATTCGAAGCGTTTTTATGATGGATAGCTCCTAACCCGGGCCTCAAAATTTTCTTTATGATCTACCACCATTTTTTCACAGCGTTAACTAATACAATTTTTTTTCAAGTCTGACCAATTCCTGAAATGATTTCATCAGGTGTAGAAAAAATATTATAATTGAGGGATTCTATGAAAAACCAAGTAAAAATTACATCCAAAGAATGAATCATAATGAAGTATTACCTAGAAGTTGAAACACTACAATTTTCCTCGAAGAAAAAAAACGCTAATATACAAAACGAAAACAAAACAGAATAAAATCAATGAAAATAAAGAAATAGAAGAACACCTACCGTTTATAACAAATTCAATAATCCAAACTGAAAAAAAATCACACAACACACCAACTAATGAAAGTACACCTCATCCACATAAGCCACTAGTCATGTTAAAAATCCTTTTACAAAGCACTTCCTTCTTGAAGGACCAGAACCGGTATGCAGGGTCGTCTCGAGTACAGCCCTCCTCTAGGGGGTGTCGTTCGTTCGTCAAAATCACGTTCGTCTTGAGCGCTCACCAAACGCGATACGTTCAACTTCTTCGGCAGCAGGTCGTCGAACACAGACCTCGTGCCTACCGGCTGGCGAGTCCTCTCCTCCACTTTCTGCACGTAGTGTGCCCCACTTGAGTGCATCCTTCCTGATTGTCAGTTATCGTTTCGTGTATACGAACCGACACTAGAATTTCTGGGTGTCATAGTTCACTGAATCCTTTAGTGTTCCTACTGGAATACGAAATTAAGAGGGGAAAATCGAGATTTTTGCCTCTACGAGATTTATGTGAGGGGATTTTCCGGATGAATTTTAAGGATGCATCGTTTCTCATCCCTATAAAATGAAGTAGGTATGATTCAACTCGAAAAGGAGGATTTTTGACGATTAATTATTTTTTCTTCAGTTTTTGACTTGACCCTAGAATCTCGATATAAGGTGGAAATGGTTCAAAATGACAATTTTTCTTAGATGATTTCCATGGAAAAAAAATAGGGGTGAAAATGATAATATCCGGAATTCTTGAGTTGACATTTTCCCCAAAAAAATTCTGAAGAAAACTCCTTTTCAGGCCATCATTCGAATACTTGAATGCATTCGTATAATCTGTTATGCGGGTAGCAATATAAGGAATTCAAGCCGAGAGCTTCGATTCTGAGGTGAGTATACCAAGATATTTTGAATGTTAGAAAAATAATATAGATACGTAAATTCTCTCATAAAATTTGTATCGTGAATTCAGGTGAAGGTGAGCTGAACGTATATGACAGTTCTTTTGAAAATTCGTGTAAGAAAACCTCTAATGATATATTCTCATCGTATGTTGCCTGCACACAAAACTTCTCCGGAAGAAGATACAAAAGTCATCAAAAAAATAACACAAATAAAACAACAAGTGGAAGCTGAACCATAATCTTTGAATGGAATAGTGTATGGCCAAGAAATGATTATGTTATATCAGAGTCGGTGAAAGTCAAGTTAGTAAAATATGTGTAAAACAGTCCACGTTTATGACGGATTTGTATTGGAAACTGACGTATAACAGTCAGATATTAATAAACGCAGCAAAAGTTATTTCTTCTGTTTGCATGAGAAAGTGGAAAGACAGTAACTTCCAACATGTAGGTCAGCAGACCTACCTTTGAAGTAGATCCATATATTAAGAAGATTCGAATCTATCTGGAGGCGAATAGATACACTTTCTGCGACACAGAGGAACTTTTCAAAACCTTCAAATAAATCCACTTCACTTCGAGGAACATAAATTCTACATCATAAAATTTCAATCCTCCATCTATAAAATCGAGTTTGTTTCCTTGAAATATCTCATATAATGGTTGAACAATAAAATCCGAAAGAAAATCCCGAATACTCAGAAACCATGTATCAGATTCTCTTCATTTCAATCAATCAAGTGGCAGCATTCTAACCTGTTTATTTCGGATCAAGTGCTCGAAAATTACAAATTTACCAAAAAAAGTCGTAAAAGGAGGAAAAACCATTTTTCCGATTTTCACCAATTTCCATCAGTTTCTGAAAATCGTGGGTCCCCGTACCAATGCAAAAATTTGAGCTCGATATCTTCAAAATGACCACCTGTAGCATGTCGAGGACAAAGCTTTACGCAGACAGTTTTTTTTTATGGGATTCTGACTCTACGTCCTCTTAAACAGATATTGTTGAAAAAAAAATTTCAAAGTTTAGAGAGGAGCCGATTAGTTCGCTAGAAGCTTTTGCTTGTAAAAGGGTTAAGGAAATGATCTTGAAGATGACCATTTGGAGTATTTGGACAGATAGACTTAAAATAAAGCAACCCATCTTTTATGACCCACTCTGTCGGTATGGAGCCATTAAAAAAAATATATGCATCTTATCTAATAAAACAATTTTGATAGTTGTTTATGTTTCAGGAACTAATGGAAAACAAAATCATGTGTTAGTAAAAAGAGAAGAAACACAAACACCCACATTGCAGGTTATCCATCTTTACCTGAAGTTGAAACGTGCAAATCTCAAAAGATTTTGTCTTTACGACGTGTGAAAAAAAGCTTTGAAATTGTACTTTCTTCGAATTGGATATCTCAGACTGTAGAAGGAAAACGGTCAACTGCATCATTTTCCATATAATGAAAAAATATAATAGACAGAAAGCTTCTTACCTATTTTTGAACAAAATAATTGTGTTCTTCGCTTTTCCATAATCAGTGATAGGAGACAGATAGAAGAGAAGGGGTCAGATGATCCTTATCAAAGGAGTGGGAGTCAATCTGATTGACTTCACTCATCTTGAATGTTTGGGAACATCTATGGAAATGGAAATGAAAAAACATCTGCATTAAAATTGTGTGATTTTAATACGATATCATTCAGGAATTCGATCAATGTGGAGCAAGTTCTTCATTAGCCGAAAATATTTGTGTTTGTAGTTTTTAGTATCCAAATTATAGTTCTCCAAATATCTTATTACAAAACGTGGTACCTACACAAACATGAAAAAACCAATGTGGTAATCAATTTCTACGATTATAGTCTTTTTTGTAGCTATAAAGATATCATTAATCCTGAAGCATATAAATTCACTGATTTCAAGAGCTTGACCATATAATACCATAATCATAACAATGATGATATAATTTCGAACCCATTATTACATAATAAGTATTTCCAATTACGCTTCACTTCGAATTCCCAAGTGAAAGGCTTCTCAAAATTCCATGTGAAAGTTTTTACAAGTGAATTATGTGAAACATTATGTCCCATTTATTATGTTATCGATTCCAATCGGTATTTCCATTTTTTCGCAGTAGATGCTGCTCTGGCGAATATTCAAATTTTGGTTGGATAGTGTGTATTTCGAAATTCGATACACAATTCTGGTGTTTCCAGATATATCGGAAACATATACTTTCACTGTTTCAGTGCAAATTTGAATTTCGTTCGAGTTAATTGGTTGGGAAACCATCACTAACGTACGTTTAGATACATTAAAATTGCCAATTTTTTCAGTTTTCGACGAACGTAAATTATTCCAGGAAATTTTATTTTCCGGTCATCCAGCAAAGGCATTCACATGTCATGTGTACATTTTGAGCGAACGTCTCATTAGATTCAGAAGTGGTAATCCAGCAGATCCACATAGTAGGTAGATAAATCATTATAATAGTAAATAGATGTAAAAAAGTAGTTGTCCCAGAAGTTTTTTTTTTCGAACTCTTCTGGTACTGGAATGCCACCAATGGATTGAAAAAAAAGTGGAAAAGTACCTATGATGATATACCGTAATAATCTCTGCTTATGAAGAATGTATTTGTAATCAGCAAAAATAATACTGCGAATATTTTGAATTTATTTATTCAGCTAGCGCTCGCATGATCGAACAAAAGCATTAAAAAAAAATATAATTATCATTAGTTTCCTTAAATGGAAGCAGATATTTTGAACCATACATGAATTATAATTGCCAATGTCAAATTCATTCCACAAATATATTGCGAATTCTGATGTTAATCATTGGAATATTTGCCGCAGAAATCAGATAATATTGAAATGGACTTTCCACATCGTTACCTGTGGCATCATTCATTTGGAATTCGAAGGAAAATACTCGAATGCAACTGGGAATGTCGAAGGGGTAGGTCATATGTCAAATAATTTAGAAAAGCACTGCCGTGAAGGCAGGAGCTTTTGAGCGCTCGTACATGCACCTTGTAGGTAGATTCGCATTTTCCAGTTTTAGAAACCAATTGAAGGAATTTTTGACAGATGTCAAAAAAATTCTGAAAGTTAGGCGAAACTCCAGACTTCATGTCGGTGCTTCAGCTGATCAATTTTGTTTCGATAATTCGCTAGAATTTTCTACGGTATCTATGGTCTTGGTGATGCGGTCTGGACAAAATTTTGCACGTACTTTGAATACATTATTCCTCAGCTAGATGCATAATTTCATTCCAATCCGATCAGTAGTTCCGAAACTATCTGGAAAAAAATATTTTGAACGGCCATATTTACGGAACCCCTAGTCTCATTTTGCTTATTGATGAACGTGACCGCGATATTCGCGATCCAAACCCACCCTGAAAATTTCAAGTTCCTAGGCCTTTCCGTTCAAAAGTTACAATTTTCTATGGTTTCTATGGTTCTGGTCATGCGATCTGGACAAAATATTGCTTCAATATATCATTCTCGATTAAAATACAAAATTTCATCTCGATCGAATCCGAAGTTTCGAATTTATCGAGAAAACAAAATTTCAAACGACCGTATTTACGGAACCCCTTGTATAATGTTGCTCATAGATGAACGTGATCACGACATTCGAGATCCACACCTATCCTGAAAATTTCAAGTCCCTAGGCATTTCCGTTCAAAAGTTACAATTTTCTATGGTTTCTATGGTTCTGGTCATGCGATCTGGACAAAATTTCGCATTTAGCTAAAACACCTCATTTTCCATAGTCGATTGAGACCATTTTCGGCTCAAAATTCGAAAAATACAGACATCGTGACGAAATGATATAGCCCTCGTGTAAGTAGTACGAGCGCTCAAAAAGGATTTATTTTCACTGGCTAAGTTTGTCGCATTTTCAAGATCCGAATGCTTTGAGGGTGAGATTTCATGAATTACTTTTCGCACCTCAAAATTTCGAATTTGTATGGGAACAGACACAAGAATCCACTGTAACCAACTTTATCACGAAGCAGGCCTTCTGAGAACATTTTATTTCTACCATTCACTTCACAGGAGGGGCTCAATAACGTCCATCTAGCACAAAGGGCTAAAAATGCTCATTTCTTAGAATTACAGGTTGATATTGAAGAGACTTTGCCTACCAGCAGGTGTCTTGGTTCAGGTAGAAATTCCAGGTCTTAATTTCGAATGATAAAGTTCGTGAAGCTACTTGCATCACGTTCAACAATAGGACCAAAGTCGAATTTGTTGTGGTCCCGATGGTGTGAGAATAAATTTGCGATCTTTCGGAAACTGGCAGGTGGGTATTGTAAAAATTTACATTCTGGATGATCGCACTTCGTTTTCCGACAATTTGTCAGGAAAGAATTTATGTTGCTTTAGTGAGTTGTCGGCTTGCCATGTTTTCGTTCATTGTGCCAATAAAATGATTTATGTTTTTTTCGTTGGTGTTTCGTCATAAACTTTTTTTTCAAAAGTCACGAATAGATTGTAAAATTATTTCGGCTTTCCTTTCAATATATGCTGTTTTGAATATAAACAATACCTTAGTTGTATGTTGTATGTTGTATGTCGAATCTCTAACAACTTGCCGATAAACTAATCATTTAATTAGTCAATCGAATTGAATAAATCAATTGTAGAAGGAACCGAAAACTAATTACGAAATCTAAGCATTCATCTAATTTTGTGAAGAATTCGACATGCATGTATTGAGGAACAATAGCGGAGGTTTTTCAAGGAATTTATTATTTATTGAACGACTTGTGCTTATCTACTCAAGAATATAGCCCTGCGTTTTTTAGTTCTTTTCAAGTTCTCAATAGAGATTGAAAGATGTTCATTACTCAGGAATGCTGAAAATCGAAATTTCTATGGTTTTCACCTCAAATTTTTCGTAATTCTATATCAGCAGTTTCAAAATCTATAATAGCATTATATTTATTCATTTCGTTGAATCGGAATCAGCTCAGAATGATAACTTTGGAATTTGATCATACACATTTGCATGGTGACATCTATGTTCAGGCAACGGCAATAGTGTGAAATACCAGATAATAATACAGAAAATATTTGCTGCTAAAGGATTAATATTATTTTCGAATATCAGTAATTTACCTGAACTTGTTATGTGTTTATCAGAAGGCTCAGACTGAAATAAAAAGGAATTTCGTTTTACAATTATTATTTTATATCATGGTGGATGCGCTATTTAATGGAATTTAACTTTTCAGAGCTTCCGCCAAAAGTTATACTCCAATTCCAACTGAGACTAAGTTATTTCTTCATAAGTAATAAACCAAATATTTCATTCAGTTCTTATACAAGCTCTGAGATGAAACAATTTCAATATGGGTGAGAGTACAATTCCTTTTATCCTCTGTAGGGAGAAATGCAAGAATCTGGCATTTCCAGCACAGTTGAGAAGCTAAACGAGGAAACCACTCAATCTAGGTTACCGCTGAATATTCGAAAGTCACGCAATGGAAGCCATTTGCATTTGTTATCGTTATTTCTTCCTCACCTTACCCTATTTTTTATTAGTAACATTGCCCTGTTGCAATCAGATCTAATTTGCATTCCAAAGTTTGAACTGGCTTGATTTTTTCAGGGGACTGTGGACTGTGTATGTATGAGTATGCTGTACTATTTCTTCAGGTCATTGATATTTTTATAGTTGAAAAAATATTGGCAAAAAATCATTCTATGTTATTCATCATTTCATTTCGAAACATTGGTCAATTTCCGTACTTGACACACTTGGATTTATCGGTTTTCATACTTTATTTTTTTCGGGAAGAGAAATTACAAATTAATGAATGAAGCTCTGCTGGTTACAAATTGGCGAATGCGCCGAGTACAGAATGGTCATATCAGAAAATAACTCAATGAGAATTTAAGATAAATTCAAGACACCGAATGATAATCTCTTCAAATGAAAAGTCAGAACAATTCTTTTAAAATACCGTTTTGATACAGTGGACGATTATCTCCGTAGTGATGAAATCTTTTAGAGTGTATTGTGAATTATTATGCGAGTTGAATTTTATTCGTTAAAAATCTTAACAACAGTATTAACGTCATCGAATAATTAAAAGAAATACTTTATCTGCTCTCTTTTAAATTGCGCCTTCAACTACATTAGGCATTTCAGAGGAATCTCTGCCTCAAGTTATATCTCACTGGTTAATTGCTCCGAACTGAGGACCCTGGAGCATCCCTTCGATTTTTTTATAGCATCACCTCAGAACAAAATCGATTCCGATGATCAGCCATTGTCTTTCTGAAAACCTCTCTTCTCTATTATCCAGTATTCGGATCGATAATCAAGGTCTCAACGCGACCCTGTTGCAGCGACAAAAATTAACTTTTTAGGCGCATTAATTTACGGGAGCCCTTCGGATCGAAGGCAACGACCTTGACGCCCTTTTCCAAGGGCGTCCGAGGCGTCTAGCCGTGTGACGTCAAGAGCTGAACCTTTGAGCCGGTTTCGCCATTCGCACCTTTATGAAAATCATTTGAACGGGTAATTCCGGCAGCAATTTTCTCGGATCAATTGGGTTTAGGAAGCCATGGTACAGAAATTTGTCGGTGGTGATTTGATGAAGGTTTTTATGCTCGATTTCCAAAATTATAAGAGGGGTAATTTTGTTTTTCCACTTATACGAGATGATTAAAAAATAAAAAATTTTTTGCTCAAATTTTTTTCCTTATTTTCAATTGTTTTCAACAAGGTGTAGCGATTTATGCCATTATGTCTAGGAACTGTTTGAGGACCGAATAAAATCATTTTTGTGACTCCGACATTTTTTATTCAATTATTGTATTCTTCACTACCTAGGACGTAAACTGTGAATATTTCAGAACGTGTTGAAATTTTTTTTCTTCGAATGAATTTGAAGATTTATTTTTGATCAAACATTTGTCAATTCCAAAACCTTTTTGAGTTGCTGTTACAATAATAATATGGTTATGCTCGAGAAAAGTTTTTATGACAATAAGGATGTTATTCGAGGATAATGAATAATATTTCTAGATCCAGTCGAAGAAATCACATAAATTTGATGGGATACTCATTTTAGAATCGAAGTTAACCCTGCAACTCCAGAATTTCCTTTGCCCCAGTTTTCCCCTCGAACCTTTACGAGTGCTACATAGGTAGAAAAATTGCTGACGGTTGACTTATTTGCTGTTTTGAGAACCCAACGAATTTCCCAGAACGGCAGAATAGCCCAATAAATCCAAATTTCTTTTCACGATTCCATTTATTTTCGTTATAAAATTTGCAATCTACCACACAGCGAAAACTTCCTTTGTCTGTTGATTTATATCGATGGCGCTCCACCCGATTTAAGTAGGACAAGAATGGCGTCACAGCGTCGTCGTCGGTTTACAGCGGTTGCATCCCGTCGCTTCTATTGAAGTTTTACTTTTGTTTTCCCCAATGTGACCCCGTTTTCTTTCCCCCTATCCGAGGTTCATAATATTTGTCGAGTTAGTGAGAAGAAGCAGAAGTTATAGAAGATGCCCCACAAGTAGAAGATCTTCTTTTTTTACTATGTTAACGTTATAAGAATTAATAATAGCCTGAATTATTAATTTTCGGGAATTTAACTACAAATTCATGAAAATATGAATACTTTTTTTGGAGCAAAGCTTTATTCGCATAATCTGGATCCATGTATTGCAAGCACATTGATTGGCGTAGTCATGGAACTTATATAGGGTGTCCCATTTGTCCCCATTATTTATTGGAGGAAGAATCCCATATTATAGTTCTTCGATCCTCACGAAAGTCTACATAAACCTTTCGATCGAAAAAAAACAGACATTTGGAGTAGATTATAACGCTAACTGCGTACAAAAAACAATGAAATAATTTATATTTATTTTATTAATTTGTTCATGTCATCAGATGAAGGACCTCTTTGAAGGACTCAAAAGTCAAATCGACATACTAAACGAAGTTAAATCGCCAATACACGTTTCGAGTTTAATGATTCTATGTTTATAATCGAAAGAAAATTGATTTTTTGGAATGAAAACTAGCGAATGTGATCATTCAAGTCCGAAAACATTGGAGAATGCCGATGAAACTCTATGTGAAAATCCATTACAATTTATTGAAATATAATTACAATTTTATTGAAATATAATTTTCAATTCATAAATTCGCATCCACCATAAATAAAAAACACCTTCAGCGCATGCACCATTTCTCGCAAAAACTCATCTGAGGTTTTCTTGAGGAAATAAAAGTTGATAACAATCGGGAAAGGCATCATATTTTATTTTGTGGACCTGATCCTGTTGTATCCCGTGCAATCAATGTTGCAGCGTCGCCGTCTCCATCGAATGGGGGCGACGGCACCCGGGTCAATGTCATTACCGACGTCTAGCCAGGACCATTGCCGAATAGCCTCCTGCGATGCATAAAGGGCAACTCGCGAGGATTCGGGTCCTTATCTACTGGGTGAATTAGGATGGTTTTCGACGGGCATATTTGGGAAAACTTTTCATTAGACATCAAAGTCGTAATTTCATACAAGGATATCAGAAATTTTCGTCATTGTCATTAGATCAAATCTAATCTAATAATTTGAAACTATTTGGATAGCACCCACCTATGCACCTGATGATAATTTAACTTGATAATAGTCACTACTGAGGAAGGAAAATTTTGAAAATAGGGAATTCCGTACAGCAAACACGATAAAGAATATTGTTGTATGTTGTATGTTTTAAAATATTGATCTTACGATCAACCCTTTATGCATTGAAAATTCAGTGTTAGCATCGAGTCAGAATGGCCGAGCGGTCTAAGGCGCTGCGTTCAGGTCGCAGTCCACTCTGTGGGCGTGGGTTCGAATCCCACTTCTGACACACTTTTTTATTCTTCATCAGTTTTCTTTTTCTCTCCCTATTGTCCTCCATGTAAACCTAATTTTCAGAGTTGAAATTTATTCGTTCTTCTCCAACGATAAGGAAAACTATTGAAAGTTACCAGTTAAATCAAATTATCTAGTTGAGAAAATTGGAGGGAAGTTCCACCGTTAACTTCCCCCTTAGAATTGCCCCTGGAAATTTTGTACCGCTTGGGGTCAAAGAGTCATAGGTATAAATTCGAGACTTATTCGACTTTCCTATAGGGAAAGATTCATTTAGTCATCTAAATTCATATCGTGTTCATTATTTTAAATGAAAAAACTTGGTTTAAGGGCAGATCAACAAGTTTCGAAGGCTCAAAATCAATTTCGAAAATCTCACGAATATGAGTTGCTCGAAAAGGTGGCGTAGTAAATTCTAACAACCTTCAATTAATAAAGGACAGACCAAGGAATGTTGGTTATTGTTTCTCTGACCGCTCGAACGTGCAAATAAATTGCAGCTTGCAGTCTTCGTAAACCTTGGTCGCAGGATAGGCTGGGCAGACTGTTGTCGTGATCCATGCTTGAATGGGTATGCTTCTTGATTGTCAATACGAATCAGAGCCGGATCTCCAATAATGTTCAACAAATACATCGGAATCGTGTTCATATTTGGAAAACGCTAATTATAGTAGGATGCAGTTTTATGGAAGTTTATTATGACGATAATACTACCACCTACCGCAGTGAAATAATTTTTCTGAGGCCATTGAATTTTGGATAAGTGTGTTTTCAGAATTTCAGTGGACGTTCGGGGACTGAATGCGCCGGTCAAGCTCGTAGATGAGCAAAATCCACGAAAGGATTTTGTTGTGTAAGGATTGTAACAAAATAATTAAAAAAATTCTTTCCAAAAACTTCGCATCTAAGAAACTATGCCTAATATCCAGCTGAAATTTTGTGCTTATAGGGGGTGTTCCTAAATAGGAGGTACAAAGGAATAGGGGAGATCCTTTAAGTAATTTCAAGAAAAAAAAGTCCCACAAACATGGGATCGCAAACGTTTAGTTTTCGAGATACAGGCTGTTAAAGTTTGAATTTTTTTTATTTTTTTTCCCATGGTATCACACCTCATAAGATATTCAACTGAAATTTGGCATAGATATTAAAATTGGGAGTTTACACCATGTGACATACCGATAGCAAAACTACAGGGTTTTTTTTTTCTGGTACACTGTCCCCTGTTTTCCTCCAGAATTTTTTTTTGGTGAGCCACTGTTAATTTGAAAAAAAGTAGAAAGCGGCTTTGTTGTTAAACAGAACTTTATGGTCCCTAATTCACCACAGATTACTAACTGAATTTTTATG
Organism: Aphidecta obliterata; assembly: GCA_963966015.1. NCBI lineage: Eukaryota > Metazoa > Arthropoda > Insecta > Coleoptera > Coccinellidae > Aphidecta > Aphidecta obliterata. The sequence continues at coordinate 18,418,838 of OZ014433.1, read as the reverse complement.
ACAATTTGGATTTGTCCGAGTATTTCGAGAGAATCGTTCAAAATTTTTTTCTCGAAATCGGTAGCAGATACGATAAAACTACAGGAGACCATAAAGTTTAGCATAACAACAAAGCTGCTTTCTACATTTTTTGAAATTAATAGTGGTTCTGGTGGAAAACAGGGGACAGTGTTCCAAAAAAAAATCACCCTGTAGATTTGCTATCGAAATTGGCATCTCACATGGTGTGAACTTTCAATTGTAATATCTATGCCGAATTTTAGTTGATAACTTGTGAAGTGTAGATACTATGAGGAAAAAACTTGAGAAAAATTCGAACTTTAACACCTTTTTTTTTCTTAAAATCTCTCCTCTTCGTTTGTTCGTCCAATTTAGGAACAGCCTGTATATGAGGCATCGATAAAATGAGTTATATTGAAAAAATTATAAAAGCACTGCCGTCAGGAGCTTTTGAGCGCTCGTTCATCCACCTTGTAGGTAAATTCGCATTTTACAGTTTCCGAAACAAATACAAAAAATATTTGAAAGCTGTCAAAAAAATTTCAAACTAAGGCGAAACTCCAGACTTCACGTCAAGCTTTATGTGATTTTTTTTCGATAATTCCCAAGAATTTTCTACGATATCTATGGTCTTGGTGATGCGATCTGGACAAAATTTCCCACGTAATTTGAATACAATATTCTTCATCTATTCAATCCAATGGATAGTTTCGACAAAATCAGGAAAAAAATAATTTGAACGACCGTATTTACGGAACCCCTAGTCTAATTTTGCTTAATTGATAAACGTGACCGCGAAATTCGCGATTCGAACCTATCCTGAAAACTTCAAGTCCCTAGGCCTTTCCGTTCTAAAGTTATAATTTTCTATAGTTTCTATGGTTCTGGTCATGCGATCTGGAGAAAATGTAGCTTGAATATATCATTCTCCATTAAAATACAAAATTTCGTCACGATCAAATCCGTAGTTTTGAACTTATCAAGAAGAATAAATTTCAAACGACCATATTTACGGAACCTCTAGTCTAATTTTGCTAATTTATAAACGTGACTTAGACATTCAAGATCCACACCTATCCTGAAAATTTCAAGACCCAGGACTTTCCATTACAAAGTTATAATTTTCTACAGTTTCTATGGTTCTGGTCATGAGATCTGGACAAAATTTTGCATGTGTCTTGAACACAACATTCTTCATCTGAGTGCAAAATTTCACCTCAATCGAATCAGTAGTTTCAAAGTAATCAGGAGAACAAAATTTCGGCCATATTCACGGAACCCCTGGTCGAATTATGCCCAATAACGAACTTAACCGCGGCATTCGAGATTCGAATCTACCCTGAAAATTTCAAGTTTCTAGGACGTTCCATTCGAGAGTTATCGTGTATACGGACGGCCGGACGGACGGACAGACTCGAATTTCTCGACGGATTGGAAAAATACAGACGTCGTGACGAAATGATATAGCCCTCGTGTAAGAAGTTGTTTCAGTTTTCTGAGTTGATTGAAAAAATTACATTCTGTTGAAGAACAGTTTTCAGGAATTCCCACTTCGGTGTTGGTAAGTTGTGAACAAATTTCCATTGATATCTCAATTAATTGGTATTTCGAACGAGAATACAGTTGAGACGAATGAAAACAGCGTGGAAAATGGGGATTTGAATGAATAAAAAAATTTATTTCGAAAACTTTGGTAGTATCTCGAAGAAACTTTCTTAGAGTATTTCTCATATCGGAAATATTCAGAAATATTATCATAAAAATTTGGATATCACCTAGTTTCTTTCAAGAGACCGAATCACAAATCTTCTTCCAAACAATCCAAAAGCATTAGCTTTCCTAGAAAATCCCTCCCTGTGCAGCTCAGCAGCATTCTTCTCGAGTCCTTGCATCAATCGTGACTCCATTAAAAATTGTGACGTCATTCTCTTGGGCCCCAATCAACCCACCCATTATCGTGATTCTGGGTAAAATTATGAAGAGCGTTCTCCATTCCGTTGCTACTGAGATTCCCCAATGGCGGCAAAATATAGACGGCGAGATACCGTGGGACGACGATGAGGAGCAATGCTAATTGTTTGGAGTTAGTCCGTCACGGCAAAGTAATTGATTGGTTCCATTGGTAGAAGAGATTGGATTCGAGAGAACGAACGTACTCGGTACTTGAGAATTGAGATTTGATACGAAAAAGTGGATTCTTCTGCGAAGGCTCAAATTGGTCTTTACTGTTGACACAGCTCAATGAAATGCTCCACTGTTGAGAAGTGGTACCCTCGTAGTTGGAGCTAACCACCTGCGATGGGTAACTGTCCAGGTTTTCACTATTCACAGTATTTTTCGAGAACAAATCTCGAAAGGTGAAGGTACTGATGATGACAGTATAAATCAGATCTTCAGATTCGAATTTAAAGTTCCCGGTCATATTTTTTATCAACCAACATAACTCCAGATATGCATTCCAAGAAAGGCAATCTCAATAAAACCACGATATCAATTTTGCACCTTTCAGCATCGTTCATCAGTAAGATCTACCGCCTTGTATCGAAAGTAGAGTTGTATCTTTTCCAAAACGACATTTTTTTAGCTAATTAACTGCCTTCGTTTTATTTACGTTTGAGAAAATTGCCTTTTAAATCACTGAAGGCGAGCTCAGTTTTATTGGGTCATTGGATCGGACAGGTTATGGTCACCGAATTAATTTCGTTTGACCAGGGCTGGCTTAGGATTAGCACGACATTGGGGAAATTTTAGAAAACGTGCTTCTAGGTTGATTGTGTTCCGTGAGGGTCCAGAAATAATTCATATGCTAGATAATCAAAGGAGCTAGAACAGGAAAACAAGAACTGTGTATACTCAATAACTAGTGGTAGTGCGGTAGAGACCAAACATAATCTCCATGGAGTAACACCTGACAAAAAAAATGTGGATGCAGTTCATGAGAAACTTTGGAATGTAGAAATTTCATAGAGGATGGAAATAACCCAAAAAACTTTTCATTAACATCAAAAGAACATTTGATAACAGAAGTTTAATAGACTGTAAGAGATATCATGATGGATGAAAGAAAAGCGAGATCTAAACAAATGTTTCTACATATTTTTCGTTGATTTAAAGTGCTCACCGAACTGATGGTCTATTATGCCGCTGTTGTCAGGTGGTTGAGGTTTATGTCGTGCCACAAATCCTCATTCAGTTCTAGAGTTTCAATGAAATGTAGCAGTTGATATGATCTGAGGGATAATACAATAGGAGACGCATAATGATTTGCTTGGATCTAAATAGGTCTTTGATCTTTCACTTCTAAACTTTCGGCGGAGTTTATTGAAGTGTTCCATACTGACATTCATTCACCTTACTCTTTTTTAATATTTTTGCAAGTTTTTCATCCTGAATTCATCACTGGAAAAACCCTCTATGCTCTTTGTCGAAAGGTAATCGTTATCCCCCTGCTTTCTAGATAAATACATCCCCTATGCCATCAAACCGAGAAGACCTTCTATAAAACCACAACGACTTCTTTGCATCTATAACAAATTTTGCCCCCCTTGTTATAGTAAGGAGTAGTTAGTCAAGCCCCACCAAAGTTTACAAAATCGTATCTCCAATACGATCCTGCTTCGCCCCTCCGCTCTGGTCGCTCCTCGGTTCCGACAATTTATGTACTTGAAGCAACCGAATGTTAAAGTATGGCCAAACGGGGTCACGCTTATGTATCTGTACTGAATAGTAATGGGTCAAATTAACGTCGAGTCAAGTACATACACCCAAACTTCCGTCTAAAGTGTTTCCAAATTTGTCGTGAAACGTACGATTATGTAACGTGGCCCTGAAAAAGAAACGTGGCTTTGTTTAGCGAGTTTTTGGCAATATCTTGAACGATGAGGTTTTTATGTTCTTTGCGGCATTTTCGAAACTGGCGAAATCAGAGAACATGCTTCTTTCGGGGTATGTGCTGAATAAAAATGGTCTACAATCGCCTGATATATTTTGATTGCAAAAAACCAATATTAGCATACATTTTACTTTTACAGAAGCTGTGGTGTTCCAAGAACATGATACCGAATAAAGGGCTACATATAAATTTCCTTCATTATCTCCCGAGAATTTCTGTTAAATCGAAATTCTTAGATTTCGTAGACCAATCGCTATTATTTTGCAAGAATAACCCTGTTATGCCGTAATCTTGAGTTGGTGGACTGTCAAAAGGGTCGATGGTATCAAGATATGAAAAAAAAACTACGAAAAGCACTGCCGCGAAGTCAGGAGCTTTTGATCGCTCGTTCATCCACCTTGTAGGTAGATTCACATTCTCCAGTTCTAGAAACCAATAGGAAAGATTTCGACAGCTGTGAAAGAAAATTTCAAACTACGGGAAAAATCCAGACTTCACGTCAGTGCTATAGGTGACCAATTTTTTTTTTCGATTATTCGCTAGAATTTTCTACGGTATCTATCGTCTTGGTAATGCAATCTGGACAAAATTTCTCACGTAGTTTGAATACATTATTCTTCATCTATGTGCGAAATTTCATTCTAATCCAATAAGTAGTTTCGAAATTATCATATTTACGGAACCCCTAGTCCAATTTTGCTCATTGATGAACGTGACCGCACAATTCGCGATCCAAACCTATCCTGAAAATTTCAAGTCCCTAGGCCTTTCCGTTCGGAAGTTATGATTTTCTATGTTTTTTATGGTTCTGATCATGCGATCTGGACAAAATGTAGCTCGAATATATCATTCTCAATTCAAAAACAAATTTTCGTCACGATCAAATACATAGTTTTGAATATATCAAGAAAACTGAATTTCAAACCACGATATTTACGGAACCCATATTCTACTAATTTTACTCATTGATGAACGTGACCGCAACTTCGAGATCTACACCTATCCTGAAAATTTCAAGTCTCTAGGCCTTTCCGTTCGAAAGTTATAATTTTCTATGGTTTTTATGGTTCTGGTCATGCGAGCTAGACAAAATTTTGCAAGTAGCTTGAACTCGTTATTCTCCATCTGAGTACGACATTTCATCTCGATCGGATCTGTAGTTTAGAAATAATCAGGAAAACAAAAATTCGAGCGGCCATATTTACGGAACCCCTAGGCGAATATTGCCCGATAACGAACTTAACCGCGGCATTCGAGATTCGAACCTACCCTGAAAATTTCAAGTTTCTAGGACATTCCGTTCGAGAGTTATCGTGTATATGGACGAACGGACGGCTGGACGGACGGACACACTTGAACTTTCCGACGGATTCGTCATCAGTGAGTCGAACATAGTCGTTTGAGACCATTTTCGGCTCAAAATTCGAAAAATACAGACATCGTGACGAAATTATATAGCCCTCCTGTAACTAGTACGAGCGCTCAAAAAAGATAAATTCTAATATTATACTCAAACACAAATTATACAGGGTGTTTCTAAATTCGACGTGAACCTTGGAGGACGTGTTAGTATGACTCATTTGCTGTCATTTGAGCCATATTTATTGATATCCAAAAATCAACAGTATACGAGTCATTTGATTTTTCGTGTTTTTAAAAAAAATACTCTCCTTACTTTATTTTTCATAAATTTTTTCTACATTGAGCGAGTTTAATTATAATTTTGGATTATTTTCATCAGAGAAGGATATGATATGTATGAAACAATCGAACATTTGCTGTGATAGATGTTGAAAAAGAATTCGTATGATTTGAAAGTTGGTAGGTATATGAAGAAGAGAATAATCAATTACTTTTATTAATTCCCATTCCATATACAAGCACGTGCCCTCTTTATAATTTCTTCAGTCCTGAAATTTACTCTCAATCTTCTCACTGCTCCGTCTATTATCTCCACAAGTTGTGCACGTGTATGTATTTCCCTTTCATATACTATTACTTTTAAACTGCCCCAAACATGAAAATCTAACGGTGTTAAATCCGGATTTCTCGCTGGTCTCCCCGAAACGCGATGGATGACCTACGCGGAGCCGCCCCCGTCAATTTCCGAATTATATGTTCGGAAAACCACGAGCACGGTCTCGTGTAAATCGTCGCGTGCAGCGTTTCGGGGAGACCAGCGCCTTAAATAATTTTGTCACATATAAATTGTGGAATTCGAAAGTTGCAGGCGAATTGATATTAGAAATTGACTATTCTTTTCTCCATATACCAACTTCCAAATCATACGAATTCTTTTTCAACATCTATTACAGCATATTTTCGTTTTTTTTCATACATCATATTCTTCTCTGATAAAAATAATCCGAAATTATAATCAAACTTGGTCAAAGTAGAAAAAATTGAAGAAAAATGAAGTAAGTTCAGAAATTGTTTGAAAAACACAAGAACTCTGATAAGTCGTAAACTGTTGATTTTTGGAAATCAATAAATATGGCCCAAACGACAACAAATGAGTCATACCAACACGTCCTCCAAGGTTCACGTCGAATTTGGAAACACCCTGTATAATACAAATTGAAAACCACCTGAACTAAAAAAAAAATCTAATTTTTTATGGATGAATTAAATTCTAATACTCGACTGTTTGTGGAGCCTGCTTGCCTGCCATGCGTGTTATGATTATCCCTCATTTTCTCTTCATGTAGAGTAAAAGTCACTAGAAATAGAAGCATAATGCTTATTTCAATTTAAAGCTGATATCAGATGAGATAATTTTAGTTTCTTTCTTTGCATTTTTGATTAGATGAATCTCAACAGAAACCGAACACCTACAGTTTATTAAATTCGATAAAATTCATACAGGGTCAACATGGTGTGTGTGTTGAGCCAAACATGAGAAATGATTATATTTTCAAGAGAAAATTAATATTGTTATGATAAGAAATGAAACAAAGTAGTCACGAGTTTTATTCCATTGGGTCAATTCCTCTTCTGAGTGTTGGTATTTGTTTTGAAAATAAGTCAATATATCCACAAAATTAATGAGAAATGTACTCAAATCTATTGAAAGTTCTTCCTTCTACCTCTGTAAGCATTTTACCCCTCGAGATATTCAATTCATTAATTAATGCAATCTGCAGATACATTTTTTGAATGGTCACTATCTCGGCTAGACACCTTCGGGCGATTCATCTTGAAATATGCATTTGAGCTACACGAAAAGGTTGATGGGTTGGAGAAATCAGAGTTTATCGAATTCGAATTGATTGCACTTGTGTGGTCCGCCTATAAGTCAGTTCAGTGAGCTTTTATATGGATGGTCGAAAGAAAAGCTGTGCTGGGAGCTGTTCGCAACGACATTAAAATAGTTCGGGTTGTAAAACACAACGGTTTCAAGAAGCAGAACTGGATCAAGTGCATATTGGAAATCTGACTCTCGGTTTGGTCATCTCAACAGCGGGAAGAACAAGTAATATACTAAGTGAGATTTGGACAAGTTGCTGGTGGAAACATTTAATCGAAAAATCATATTATGGGGGAATATTTTGTTTTCTATATCTATAAAAATTGACGGATTTCACCAAGTTTTCTGTAATTGTATTGCCTCAAAATCGTGATATTGAATGAAACCCATTAAAACTTTCAGAATAAAAATTTTTTACTTCGATGACCAATTCATCTCCACCCATCGCAACCGGTGATTCATTCAACGCTTTCTTCTTATTTTTATGGGTTGAACATTTTTCAGTTCATTAGAGCAGAATGACTCATTATAACCCGTTGTTTGAAGACTGTTTGTTTGCATTTACCTGACGAGTTTATGGTCGGGACATTCCACTTCTAATATGGCGAAGAGCGAGTTCAATGTGAACGGCATCCATTTACTTTATTGCCAATATAAGTTATTCCTTTTTCGTACATGCAAATTGTAGGTAATTAAATAAAGGAGCAATGTTTCATTGCTTCATATTTGAGCTGAAGAGTCTAGTCCTACGGCGGAAATTACAACGATCACATGTATAGCTAGATGCAATATCGAGAGAAAAATTATGTAAACTAATTGAAGTTTTCACTTTTTAATAATATTTAGAAAAATTTTGCAAGAAAATGACAAGTGTGCCTGCGAAGGTTGAAAAAATTATAATTTTTCTGAAATTCATACAAATTCAGATTGTTTGGAAAAATCAAGATTTATTAGATATTTCCTGTTTTAATTTATTTTCTCCTGAAAAATAAGACAAGTTGCTAATTTCAACACGTCTCTGATCTTTTCCATTCTTCAAATTTAATCGAGCATAGTTCCTTCCGAAAAACGCTCAGTACTGCACATTCCTGCAAAATAATAAGTCTAATAAGCAGCGTGGCGTCTGATTTCTGCTCTTAAATTTCTAAGGTTAGTAAGGTTTACCTTACTCAGGCACTTCTAGAGCGAGGAGTGAATTGTATCATCATAAAATGGATGTATGAGGTGTTGACGACGAGGACAGCTGAGACATTGGTGGTCGATCAGACCATCTCTGTCAAAACCACTCGTGGAACACCTCAAGGAGGAGTAAGATCTTCCTCCTTTGCAGTCTGGTGGTGGATGAACTACTGCACAAGAGGTAAATTGGAGGGTTCCCTCTGTGATTTGTTGCAGATGGGCCTCAAAATGATAGACCAGTGGTGCTTGTCAGTGGGGCTCAACATCAACCCAGCCAAGACCACAGTAGTTCCCTATACTCGAAAAAGAAACCTTCCAGCTGTAAAGCCCATCTCGGTGAATGGAGATAACGTAGAATGGAATTCTGGATTCAAATCTGGGAATTACCCTAGACAGTAAGCTTCTATGGAACAAGAATGTTGAAAACACTGCTAGTAAAGCGACAAGGGCTCTAATGGCGTGCAGGAGCCTATCCGGTAAAACCTGGGGCTGTAACCCTAAAATACTGCGATGGATGTACGTCATGATTGCGAGACCAATAATAACTTATGGGGTAGTAGTCTGTTCTACTAAGACAGGGCAGACAAGCACGAGGAAAATACTCGACAAGATACAAAGGCTTGACTGCGTTTGCAGCACTGGAGCTATGAGAACGTGCCCGACAACAGCACTTGAGGTCATCACAGATCCCACTCCTCTACATTTAGTGATCAATAGGGTAGCCCATGAGGCTATCCTTAGAACATCTAGGGAAGGTACAGGGAATGACAGAATTCAAAGGCGGGGAGCCTGGTCCTCTCTGAACAAGTACATCTCATCAGCAAACCTGACTAGTGATGTTATGATTAAACAAGTAAGCATTGAGAAGAACTTCAACACTATGCTATGCAAAAAAGAAGAATGGGAAAAGGATTACACTACCCAAAACTTCTAGTCTAAAACCACGAGAGGGGCCGGCGCTGGAGTATACGGGGCAAGAACCAAGTGAACATTATCGTTAGGCTCCTACTCGAGTGCTTTTCAGGCAGTTATACTTGCAATCGAAAGATGCATAGATATAAACCTGGAAAGAAGCTATCAAGGGTGTGACATTGTGATCTATTCTGATAGTCAAGCTGCTATCAAAGCACTGAACTCCTATATCATCGACTCAAAGCTGATATGGGAGTGCCGGAGAAAACTTAATGAAGTAGGCAAGAACAATAAGGCCTTTCTAGTCTGGGTTCCTGGTCACTCAGGAATCAAAGGAAACGAAGAGGCCAATACACCTGACAAAAAGGGAGCACAAACGCCACTTACTGGCCCAGAACCTTTCTGTGGCATAGGTAAATGCACCTATAAGAAAGAGGTTCTGGAGAAGGAAGAGACTGAAAGAGAAGCACTCTGGAGGTACCTTCCAGGAATGGATCACTCCAAAAAGTTCATTCGGAACTTTGGAAGTTCAAGATCCAAAAAGCATTTGGATCTCAGTAAGAATAAGTTACACCTACTCACTGGCTTCCTCACATGACATTGTCGTTTTAGGAGGCATATGATGAGAAAGAGCTTAACAGAAACTGACGAGTGTAGATTCTGTGGTGAAGAGGAGGAAACTCCTGTTCACCTGGTTACAGAATGCCTCGCCATTGCAAACCAGCGCAAAGAATGTCTTGGACAAGAGAATTACAGGAGGAATAAGGATCTAACCTCCTTGAAGCCCTCTCAGACACTGGAGTTTATTAGAGCTCTGGAGCTGGAAGGCCAGCTATAGGTAGCGCATTTGCGAATACGGCTCTGATGGGGGCACAATAGACCTTGAGATCGCAGTGAAATGTAACCCCCTTCCTATATATAACTATAACTAAGGTTTACATAAAAATCTGCAAAAACTGTAACAATGTCAACAAAAGCTGCAAAATTCAATTTTGTTTGTAAAAGCGCTACAATTAACTGTACATTATCAAGATCAAGTTGTTTTTTTCTGATATAATAAACTTTAATTCCCCACTTTCTCTTAATTTTTATTTTCAAATTTTGAATTTAATCATGATTTGCATTGAAGAAGTTAGGTGATCTAAATTGCGATTTAAATCATTCATTCAAATGAATCAATTCAAATCCTTTCAACCCAGCAGAGCCACCGTGGATTGGATGTCGTTAGGGTTAGCCACAGTCTAAGCGCACCGCGTCCCTTTTGGTTCTATTTTCATTCATTTTTTTCTCAGCTCATTTTTTGAGCTTGTTCGAGTAGGGAGATCTGGTTTTGTTTTGTGTAGACTTCGTTACTATGACCTAACGCCACCTGAGCCACAGCAACATTAATTTTATACCCAAAAGTTCACTCTATTGTGGTCAGCTTCATCCTTTTGTTTAGCTCTAGCTGCTGACAATAGCTCGCTCACATAGCTCTCTTCATCTGGACTAGGTCTAGAAACAATTCCACTCTCATCAGTACCATCGGCATATAATATAGAGTTTTCCTCTTCTGCCGGACAAAATCTATGTACATGAAGCTTGCTCTGCCAGGTGTGCTTGCACTCAACTATTGACTATAGTTCTCGGATTTCCTATCTTTACTAAGTAGGTCTGTCGTTGGACATTCAGGAAGCTTTTAGCTTGACTCTGCCTTTGGCTCTTCTTTCCACCAGCACTGAGCCTACTTTTCTTCCAATCTTCAAATGGGTATTTCGGCTCTTGTCGTGCCACTTGAGGGTGCTGGATCAAAGAAAGCAATCATAAGGCTTTTTTGGTAAGTTCGTCAGCTCTCTCATTGACCTCTGGATCTCAAGACTGCCAAGGTCACTTTGCTGCTCTTGACCCGTTGAATGCTTTAGTTTAGTGTTGATCTGTGTGGCGTGGATTATTTAACATTAAGCTGAAACAGTCCACAAGGCTGGCTCTCAGTCAGTCTCCCCTATGCTCTTGAAATTTTCCCTATAGATGAACCTGCCCAAGTCACAAAACATTTCTTGTCCTAAATCAGGTGTTAGAGATCTTTTCTTGGTCCTTGAAGGCGTTTGGAGATTTTGGGAGTTTGGGGCTAATGTTCGCTATCTCAAATGTTTCCACCACGGTGAAAGCGATATTGATGCAGACTTTGCCTCGGTAGAAATGGTGGATGCAACAGCTTGTATTACTTGTTTCATACTGCTCTACGAACTTGTAATCAAAGGTTCCTATTTTCCTGTGGATCGTTGCGACTTCGCCAGGCACCTTGGAAGAGATGAGAGGGAAGAACATTGCGTATGTACTTTGCAAGTTTATAATTCTTTCCCCATGCTCCTCTAACGTGACATGTAGGGGCGTTTCGAATTTTCCTCTGTAAGCCTCTGCGAACCCTGCAGTATCCTTCTTGTAGCTTTCATGGAAATTGTAGATGCGGAATGCTCAAAACCCGAGTGGATTGAAATTCTCCCAGATCATTTCTTTGCTTTTTTTCGCATCGCAATTACTGTAATAGCTCCTGAGTGTCTTCAGAACATCCATGTGAAACTGAAACGCGAAATCAATCCTGGCACTGCGTGCGCACCTTCTGTTGTCCTAAACAAACACCCACGCATCAATTAAACGAAGTCACCCCTTCGAGACTATCTCCGACACCAAGAAAATGCAAGGCGAAACGCCGACACCGTTCGATCATAGTTGAGGAGGCATCGTGTGCGTAAGGACACAGCTAGAGCGCGCGCGCGGCGTCCATTGCTACAACTTTGGAGCGACGAGATTGCGCACGAACGTTGTCGACAGTCTGCCTTTCCTCCCGTTCGTGTACGGTCGCGAGCGTTTCGTTTGTTTAGTCATATTTCAACCGCTTAACCCCCTCGTTTTATATACACGTACCTTTCAGGTGCTCATTAGGGGCACATAGACGGTGTTTGATTGAGTGTGGGTGGATGAAATGCTCGGTTTTTCGCTCGCAATGGATTAATGGTTCACTTTTCCACAACTGTAAGTAACTTTCTATTCAGTAGGTCGCTGTTCTCGTTTGGTTGTCATCTCGGTCATGTGTCCCATAGATGCGTGTTGTAATGCGTTTTCCTAATCTATTCGCGGCTGCTTTAACCCATATCTTGTGTCAGCGTACATACCTTATTGACTTTCATTGATTCAACCGTACATCTACTGGATTTGTTGCTGTTTATTCGCTATCATCGTGGAGAGCCGGCTCTTCTGATTACCTAACCATATCTTTATCCTTATGACATATTTTATAATGACTGCTTCTTTTTCTTGCCATAAATTTGAGGAATAAACCGAAGTCATTTGAAAAAATAAAAATGTTTTAGTCACACCATTGTTTTCATTTTCATCCGCATCAATCCGTTTTATTGTTTCAACTTGTAGGTTAACCCAACTAAAATGAAATGTTACAAATAATTAATGAAGAACACAGGTGAGTATTTTCCTGAACAAAAATATTCATTAGGCTGTCATCAGGAACAAGATATAAAACAGAGACATTACTCCAACAACTCAAAAATCTGGGAAAGAATGAAGAAGTTGTTAACTAGGTACATATAACATTTGGCGATAAGAAGAAATCGAATATCTCGAATTCATTATCGAATAAGATCACTTGAAAAATTATGGTGTGAATGGATGAAGGGGTTGAAGTTTGATGTAAGGAATGGGGAAGGTATACTAGGGAAAAATGCTTTGAGATTTATGCTGAACTTAAACTGATTCTGATTGGGTCCTTCAGGTCTTAAATATGATTTTTATTTGAAGTCCCTGAAGAATAAACACAAAAGAGAATAATATTCTGGTAGAGCCTCGCAAAACGCGGAACTCTCCAGACGTTTTATAGTGATACAAAAGGCAAGAGGGTGCCAAATTTTGGATAAACAGGATGATTTGTTTCAACAGATCTATAGATTACTTTTTGTCGAAATAACATATGTGTATCTAACCAAAAATATTTTTTGAGCAGGTTCCCTCCAAGAAAAGAGTTATCGCCGCCTATGGCGAAAGGAATGGTGTATGCAATTTTCTAATAATAAATGAAAATATATGGGAGAGTATGCAAATTTAAAGAATTCACAACATTCAATAATGAGCTTAGGCTCTTATTTGAAGCATAATTTGTTGTAGGTCACACTGCATGTGCCTAGTATTATTGAAATAACTTTGTGTTGAGTTCGCATTGTATTTTCAAGAACCAAAATTATCGATGGCAGAGGAACACGTCGCAAAAGCTCATAAGTTCTCCTGCTTCTAACCATACTGCCTTAACAGTGAATGGCATGCGATGTTTCCAGGAGAGTTTTGAAAACTAATGAAAATTAACAAGTGGCTACATGTTTATGAATATTTGGAGGACTGCCATTACTTATACAGAGAAAAGCTATTAAGTACCTTTACATTTATTTCCAAAGGTTGAGATCTACATTACATATGCTCGTTTGAAACACTACTAAAAGACAAGTAGAATGATTTTCAAAATATCCAAACCCTCCAATTATTTGAAGTGAAGAGGTTTAGTCAAACATAAGGAACAAAGACGGTCTCATATTTGTAGGCTTGCTTGGTGGCTCTTCTACTAAAGCTAATAGCATGAAATTTGGTCAAAAGTAAGATACAAACTACAAAAAATGGGCAAAGATTGCTCAATCCTTCGTAGGATATGCAAATCGGCAGACGAAACCAACGAGCACTTACTCTGCTTATGCCAAAAATTGGCAGAGAAAAGACTTGCAGCGCTGATAGAAGTCGAGGGGCCAAAACCCGCGTAAATCAGACCAAAGCCCGCTAGGGACTTCGCTAAAGAATTATACATACTGGAACACAAAAAATCGAATAGTCGAGGTGCAGGATAGCTAAATTTGCCTTAAGTGTAGCAGTGTCGATCAGGCGTTGGTCTCCATGAGAAAATAACTACCCAACTTTTTCTAGGAAAGGGAGGGAGGGGGAGATATTTCGAAAAATCTTGATAGAGGTGGTGTAGAAATAATAAATCTTTGTGCATCGTCTATGAATAACATTATTACTTGTGAAAGTTATCAATCAGATTGAGTTCTACAAGAACTACAGAAAGCTCTGATGTTCTCAGTTTTATAGTGTTATAATATGAAAGACCCGAGCTCTATAGTACTTGAGGTATCGTTTCTTTGAATCGCGTTGCAACAGTTAATAAAATATGATTGCATATGCCATTTCTAAGAAACCTATTGACTATTTTCGATATAAATCATTGGAGTCTTTATTGCCATCAGTCTACGATAAATAAATTGATTTATACTCGAAGTGTATAACGTGAATTTTGATGACCTATTGTGATTCGACCCGTTGTTACAATCTATACATATCAATAAGTATAAAACAAGCTGAGACCCAATCACGAGAACCTGATGACCAGGAAATATAATATTGATGGACCTGTCCAGACGAGGCGTTTCTGGGTAGAGGAGTTTTGCGGAACTGCAACCAGTGACCTTGAACTTTATCAGAATGGACCTGGAACCAGAAGGTCTATCTGAAAATCTAATTCATGTCTCAACTTTAAAATGTGCCCCTGTCATTAAATCGATGGAACCTTCGAAAGATATAACACCTAGAAGAGGGTTGACAGGGGAATCCCATGTGTGCTCGGCGGGTCGTGGAGTACCAAAAACTTGCAAAAAGTAAATGCGATGTCTCATTTTTGCAATTGGACATCAGTTTAAGGAGCAAAGAAATATTCATGTTGAAAAATGAGAGATTGTTGATGAATAGCATTTGACATTCGTGGTTCACGCTTATCACAACCTAATCGTGGTTATAAATTCGAGTGCTTAATAGTGCATACGATTGGCGAAATTTTCATGGAAAAATATTAACACATCTCAGGAAACGCGTAAACAGATTTATTTGGTGTTAATTCGCTTTTAGAACGGTATCAAACCACGAAATACGAAACCGAGTTTACGACACATCCTTGAAATCCAATCAGAATCACTCAGATGTCAGCTTACATTATATGAAAGAGAATTAAAATTTTTTCAGTTGTGTTGTGAAATAATTCATCAATTAAGTACCACAACTTGCCTAATAGTACGAGCTCACAGGAACCCCTCAAAAACATAATGTGAAAAAAAGCCAGTGAATTTGAATGCACCTATAGGATAAATGAAATTTTGAACAATATATAATATACAATACAATGAATGGAAATATGCAGTTAGCAGATTGTGCATCTGAAGACATAAGACTTTTTGGAGCAAGCAAATTTTTTTTCACAATTTGTTCAAGAAGATCGAAATTCTTTTTTTGAGTGCATTCATTTTCACTGCAAAATTTTCACAGTATACGTATGAAGTTATCATTTTCAAGGCAATATGCAAATATCAGTGCTAATGTTTTTAGTGAAAAAATTTCTGAGTTAAAATAACCGGACTCAATGAAATTAACGAACTATTCCGAATTTCAAAAACTAGAACTATTTATCATAAAAAACAATCTTCCTTATGATCCTGGACAGTGTTGAAAAATGGGTATAATAAACTTAATTCCTGTCCTCAATGTATACCAAAACAAAGAGCCTTGAGATACGAATCATTATCTTTTGCAACTCTCGCGTTTCAAACATCTCCAAGGTTGAATCAAGAATTCATACACGCTGAACGACTGAATATTATCATTTTGTGACGAATAATTTGAAAATCATACCGGTTCCCCCCAATTTGTTCATATAATTTTTCTGGTTTCCATGCCTTGAACGTTTGGGTATTTTAATGTGTATCGTGACAAATAACCATACCTAAAATTCATATCGTTCGAGAACGTTGTAAACCGTTGGATACTAAAGAGAAGAAAAATATATACTTGAGATTTAGGTTTGTAAATTACAGGCACCAGTCGGTTATATGCTAATATGTTGCAAATAATTCGTGCAAACATACATTTCGTCACTTTTGTTTATGGATGCTAGGAAAATGTATGTAGATATGTGAAGTAAGCTTTAAGAATTATATAGTTATATACGTTTTGAATAGATTTTCAGGAGAAAGAAGAAGTCGATAAACGGAAAACGAAGAAGAAAAAATGAAAAGCGTATTGTTCGCCAAAGGAAAATCGCAGAGATTGCTCCTAGAGAAAATGAGCAACCTTGTTAAATATCGATATCATTATCAATTATTCTCATTTTTATTATATCACCACCTCTTCAAATACATAATTAATTAATTCATTTGATGTAATTTTCTTTAATTTTTTCCTGTATTACGTGTCTATTCAAACAAGTTTTGTTTTGAGTTATTCGCCAAAGACAACACAATGCTTTGGAGTGTATCCAATCATTCAGCAAGACTGGTAAAAAAGTTGCAACCGTTGTTAATTCCCTGTAATACTGTTTCAGAAAGTAGGCACCTTAATATTTATTCGGTTGCTTCATTCGATTCAGAAACGGTTATGAAAATAATTGTTGCATTGAAGTCAACCACTGGGAACAACAAGAGAATTTATTTTCAAATTGGGAGAATTCAGAGTTCAAATGATTGATGGAAAATGTCAGAGTGTTGATATTTATGTTATTATACTTTTTCCCTTCAATCTTCTTACAGTCGAATAAAAATTTCACCAGTTCCGTTCGTATAGATGATATTCGTTCATTTCGTTATTAATTTTTTGTCATTAGCTTCTCAAAAACATTCTGATGTTCATACTATCCCATGTTATAATTTTTTTAGGACCGAAATAGCTTCCAGCCAAATTCGCTTATAATTATAGGTAATTTAGTGTCTATATTATCATCATCGTCAAGTGTATCATCTGTATATTATAAATGATTATGATTGATACCTTTGGCTCGCCTTCGTTGACTAATTAGACGGTTCTGAATTAATGAAGACTTCAGATGACGTAACCTAGATTTTGGAATTTGAATAGTTCACGAATGCAATATAGAAGAGGATTTTTTCATTATTGGAAGTTGGGGTACTAGTGCGCTACTACGTGAAGATTTATTATGGTCCCCTTTATTCTATCCCATCAAAGCTTCATGAAATATCTTAACTTATTCACGAAAATATCTATTAATCTCTTGATTAACATTTCATATAATATCTTTAATGAAGAAGTAGTAAACCCTTTTTTTCTCCAACGATTCCAAAGGCAGAATTGAGGAAAGGATATTCAGAACAAAATATCGTGAAAATAATAAAAAACCGTTTGCAAAGTTTTCCACCGACAAGCTGTTCTCGAAATTTTCCATTCCTTCTCGAGCTGCTAGACAGAAATTCTTCTTGTTGCAGAACGTACATACTGCAAAGTTGTACATTAGTCACGAACAATCCTTCGTAACTCAAAGTGTTCAACGTTAACGTTGGACCACCTATAAATACCATGTTACTCGATTCAATCGACAGAGAACAAAAATACCCACTCAAACCGATAGCATCGTACAATATTGTTAACCGCAATATAACAGGTAACGACGCCGGACGTCCCACGCAAAGATGCTATTTCCCATCTTCCAATCCACGAATCCGGCCGAGAAAAAATTCACAGACAGCTATCGATTTTGTAACACCGCGGTAACAAGAGTCGCTGCATGTACCGCTTTTGAGAACAGCTATCAAAATGCGAACAAAATATTATTGGCGCAAAGAATGTTCAACAGGTTTTTTTGGCATTGTTCATTTTGTAGAGTATTCGCTCTTCTTTCATTATTTTTTTTTGGTGATGATTTGGACGGTGCTTTTTATTGTATTATTTTATTCACACAATCATTCCTTCGTTCCTAGCCCAATGAGTGGTAATTTTGTGTATTGACGTCATAAATACTGATATGGTTCGAATTCTAACAAATGTCTTATTATTAATTTGTTCCGAATACATTTTTTTTTTGTCGAAATAAGTATATTATCTTGATATTTCAGTTATGAGAATTGTTCTAATTAAATTTTCCTGAAAAAAATTAATTTTTTGAATAATTGGTAATTCATAAATTTCAAGATAATCAAAATTAAATAACCTAGGTTCTAACAGTTCCTTCCCCTAATGATATGAAAAATAATTCATGAATCAATGTTTTATACACCGAAACGTTTTTTATTTGTCACTACATTTAGGACTAAAATATTCATTTTGATATTTTCCAATCTAATGAAATACCAATTGTGTTTTGGATTACTATACATACAGATACAGGAAGGAAATGAGATAAAACCATTTGTGTGCCCAGTGAGGCCTCAGATTTTGTCATATATGACTTCACTTGAGTGAACCATTTTTCTTTGGTCATCATCATTATCAGTACCAATGCTTTCAAATAGCTGCTCTGAAACCCAGAATTCTCAATTTTGTTAGAGCCTCTGGAGTTTGGTTGGATACCTATTCATGCTTGTGTCAAATCTAAAATTGATATTTGATTTTTATAACACTTCCAGCTCTGTTTCTCATTACGAAATCCAGCCACTTTTACATTTATTTTCAGTTGAGGGTCATTCTCTTTTAGAATGCATTATTATCATTTTTGCTGTTTTTGGGGTAAGTGCATTAAGAGAAAAAGCCTGTGTGTATTTTAATGTGGATGTTGTGTGGAAAACTACAGCAGTTGGTTGAAGAGAAGAATTTTTCCTTCTTTCATTCGATAGGACCTATAAAATTAATGCACATTAAATATAGTGGCAGGCCCAAAATTTACCTTTTTTATTGATATAAAATTCTAAGATAGTTTATCATTTCTTTTTTTTCTATTTATTGTGAACAATTCCAGTTTCCCGAGTAAATTAAATAAAAATAATAAAATTGAATTTGGATGTTCAATGAAATGCATTTTAGTATTCTAATAACAAAACTCGAAAATATCAAATATTCATTTGATTTTTTCCAAGTTTTTTTCTCATAGTATCTACACTTCACAAGATATTCAACTGAAATTTGGCAAAGATATTACAATTGAGAGTTTACCCCATGTGAGATGCCAATTTTGATTGCAAATCTACAGGGTGATATTTTTTGTGGAACAGCGTCCTCTGTTTTTCTACAGAACTTTTTTTTTGTGAGCCACTGTTGATTTGTTGGCAAAATGTAAAAAGCAGCTCTGTTGTTATACTAAACTTTATGATCTCTTGTAGTTTTGTCGTATCTGCTACCGATTTCGAGGAAAAAAATTTTAACGATTCTCTCGAAATCCTCAGAAAAATCCAAATTGTCATAGAATATCAGTGAGTAAGCTGTGGTGAATTAATTTATTGTTTATTTCGACACATTGAATTAAACTCTTTTAGTTGAATATCTTGTGATACCATGTAGATACCATCAGAAAAAAAGACATAAGATTTGAATAAGGCTAATGGACAAAATATTTGATTAGGTGGAATAAAATATTCGGTCCGTTGTTGACGTCACTGAGATACTCATGGATACTTCATATTCAGTTCATAAATATCTGAAATGTGATGGATTGATGAATGAAATGAATTCGAGTATAATTTGATAACCAAAAGTTATTAGATGCCTTTGTTGAGAAATTGATTATTTCATGATTTTTTTTATTTTTCAATTAATCTTTGTAAATTTAAATGAGGTGAATTAATCAAAATTTGGCATTTTTGTCCAATAAATAATCTCAATTTTGTGGGAGGAGGTAGAAATCCAGTATTTGGCTGGGTTTCTACACTTTCAAATACTAGATACATATCTGGAGTGTGTCAAAATCCCAAGCACTTCAAAAAGAAACCAGCCTTACGATCGAAGAACCCCTTTCGTGCACCCGCTCCTGACTCTATCAGCACGAGGAATAAAATACGGGACTTGTCACTGTTTTCTTCCTCTCAAAAGTGAATATAAATTTAAAATAAACGTGGGATGCCGTGACAACTTGTGTTAATTTATTGAAGCACCGTCTACGTATACTTTCAGGTATACAAAGTAGGTTTGCAGGACTGATTAATTCATTTATAAAATTGCCAGGAAGACGAGCATCTGCATTTCCAAACAGTTTTGTTTGGAATTATTCCGGTCATTCTTTCGCCACGCTTATTCGACACAATCGATTGATTAGGGTTTCTATTTCCGACAACTTTGAGGGCTGTTACTTCCGAAGAGGTTTGTTCTTACTGCAAATAATTGTAAGCGTAAGTTTAAAATTAGATCGGGTTGGAAAGGGGGGAAAGGAAGTTCGGATAGCCCTGTTCGTGAGGAACCCGACCGTTTTAATGTTTTATCCCGACCCTCCTAGGTCTGGTTTTCTAGTTGTTTTATCGTGCTCGACGGAAAGATCAGCAGTTTTCTTGGGGAGTATATAAAAATAAGTTGGGGAAGACCGAGATGAAAACAACGGGGGGAGTATCTGGAGTTTCTCATTCTTCTCGAAGGGTTCACAATAAATGTCTAGCGAAAAGAATTATACCCCATTGCCTGGAAAAGAAAATAATTAATTAACAAAACGTTGACAAGATAACGCCAAACAACAATAATTTTCGAAAGTTACTATTAAGAGAACCAGACCGATTTCGAATTTGAAACTTAAGTTATTATAAAAACACATCAGGCTTAATTATTTCCAGGTTCTTGACATTATTTCTTCTTTTACGAAAATTTCAAGATGCTTAGTGAAATTCAATTGTCCCCGAAGAGTCTTCTTCAATTCGACTGACAGTACGTCGTGTACAATTAATCTTTCATTGAGTGGCAATATAGCGGAAAAAAATCGAATTTATCTCTCTTATTTCGAAACCGCCTCCCAAGTAGTATCCAGAGCACGAGGTTTCCATAGAACCTTGACAACGAGGCGCCATTAAATGCAAATTACAGAAAAATTGCGAACTCCCATAAAATATAAATGTGCCGCATCATTTACTCTTTATGTTTGTACAAAGTTGTTTATAAAATCTGACCTGGATTTCATAATTTCTCAGATAATCATTTTTTAAAAATTACATTATCTTGGAAGGCTGTGTTAACAAGCGACACTTTATTATTTCAAACGTCGCTTTATTTTTCATTAAATCTCATAAAACGGCACTCGAAGCCAATATACATGTAAAGGGGACAGATCTTATTATTCACCTTATCGCTCTTGAAATGGATCGTATCTTTGAATTATCGGAATCTTCGTTATTTGAAGAATACTCACAATTAGCGATAAAACAGCTGTATCCATGTTGTAAAAGCAGTTTTATATATCATTTCAATTAACGAATGATTTCTCACTGAATATTGTTATATTTTTGATAGATTAATCGAGGCTCAACAAGCCTTTGTTGAATTTTAGAACCGTCACTTTGTTCACTCAGCGTTTCGAACCGGTTCGGAACTGAAGGGTGTACGCAACCATTCTTATTCAGAAATCGTCACTTCATGAAATTGACTCCACATTATTTAGTACAAAAGCTTTAGTAGCATGAACTAGTAAGCCAGGAGATCCACCTTTTCGGGTAGATCCGACTTTTCCGATAGATTCACCTTTTCGGGTAGATTCACATTTTCGAATAGTTCGGTGAAGAAAAAAAATAATAATTTTGATTATTGCCAGAAGGGCCAAGAACGGTCCTGTCCTAAAATGTCAATCGAAGGGGGCGGGGCTTAGTTTATCCACGAAATACGTTTCGAAATTTCCTCGAAACCACCGAAAATTCACGAAAATTTATTTTGAAATATCGAAAGGAAAGTTATTCAATTTTATTCACCGAATATTTCCCTCAGAATCAGTTTATTTTATGATATTTCCATTCAAAATTCATAATAATTCTCCAACGTCAAATATTTCATTCAAAATTCCAGATTCCTTCATTAATTTTGTATCCACCATGGATTATTTTGTTTCCATAATTCTAAAACTAAGAAAAAAGATTAAAATTAGCATACTTAAATGGTGATTAAATGTGAGAAGATGATATCGTGAAAAGGTTACTTGTTCGATATCCATATCCTGTGAATTTAGTATTGATATTGATGATTGATATCGTTCAATATTGGTTCAGATGAATGTTGTGAGAATTAGAATCGAACCAATCATCTTTTCTTCCTTGAAACTAACCAAAAATGTGTGAAATCCTTCAAGAAAGGTGTGATGAATAGTAGCTAGAGATGGTTTTCGTACCTTTTCATGCCATTCCTTTCCTTGGATTCATCAAAAAAGCCTCTAATTCTATGTTCCATGTCTGACCGATCAAATTATTCCCTTCTTGAAACTGATCAAAAATGTGTGAAATCCTTCAGAAAGGTGTGATGATTAGTTGCTAGAGATGGTTTTCGTACCTTAATGAGGGAATCTCAATGGAGCAAACTGTCGAGATTAACCCAGAAACTAACAATCTGACCCTGAAGATAACAAAACATTGCCAAAGTTGTTGTTAACCCGCAAAAGGCAGAATTTTTATCTGCATGTTCAAAGGCCCACATCGTAAAGATAGAAAATGTTTATATGTAGATATGCCGTAATTATTCGTGTATACATAGTGGAAGCTTCAACAAACAACGCTGTTTGAACTTGTATGGACCGATAGAGGTGTTATCTTGCACGTTTTCAAGTTTAGATCGCCGTTCAGATCACTTTCATTGGCACGCTGTGTCAAATTCTGCTACGGAAATTCATGTGAGTAGTAAAGCACGAAGACACGGAAAATGTGTTGAACTTTTGAACTAATGTCAAAATCGAGTTCTAATACCATGTAGCAGAATATATCGTTAAAAGATTATTGAAACTTGTCTTACTGTGTAGAATGCGCCTTAAAATATAACAGTTACTGTCCTAAATGATGCTTGAAAGCGACCTGAACTGTCGCAACTACAAGATAGTAAATAGCTCAATTGCAGGCAGGCTGACCCCATTTTGACTTCATATTAATTTGAAAAGAATAAATTCAAAAATTTACATTTGAACACGAATGGAAATACGGATCTTGTTGAAAAATATGGACCGTTACACCAGTTGTGGAAGAGTATTCCCAAGAAATCTAATAAATAACTTCACATTGTTATTGCACCAACGAAACAATGAAATGGAAATTCCGCAAGAAACTTCATATTTCATGTTATTAAAATAGGAATCGAAATGCATTTCCCACATTTCATTGCTACCGTAAAGGTATAAATAGATCTGTACCGAACGTAATAGGAAATGGAGTGGATGGTAAAATACACAATAACGATTTTGGTTGTGTAGGAGAATTTTATTATCCACTGATAAAACTTCATGGAGTGTTGGTTCTATTGATAATTCGGAAGGTTTACAAGGGCAATGTCAGAATTCTCGGACTATCCCCGCATAATTTCATAAATGAAAAACATCTGAAATATTGTTATTTTAAAATTAATAAAAATGGATTGTATATCATGAAATATGTTCAATAAAACTCGATATAATTGTTATCGGAAATTATCGGCAGCAGAAAATCGACTTTTTTCGACATTTTCATTCGCGATGTCACATTTTGAGAAATTTCACGTAAAATTTTGGAACCAGATATCTTCGAGCCAAGCCGGTTGTCTGTGTGACACATAAGTTGATTTAGTTTCATTAACTTCAAGACGAGCTTCAAAAGGTGGAAATCAGAAAACCCAATTTTTTTTTCACGTGGAAAAGTAAAAAACTGAATTTCTACATAACTCATTTTATCTTTGCCTTATATGTATATGGACATACATTTTCAGGAGCTGGCGAATAGTTGTGTGTCGAACCTAATCGTTTAAGACCATTCTCGGCTCAAAATTCTAAAATTACATTTATGCAAAATGATAACGCTTCTGTTTATAAAAGCGAGCGCGCAAACATGCAGTGAACTACCAAGACAAAAATACCTTGAACTCCACACATGAAGTACTTTCCATTCCCTAATCTTTACACGTAGAGAAAGTATCAAATAAACCGGTATCTAGAACTAACCAAAACATGTGATTTGTACACAATATTTACTCTTATATTGACCTACATTCGAATTTTAACCGTGATACCTTGGTCCTTAGTCCATTCTATATCGACAATAATTCAATTCAAGACATAAAGGGTACCCACACATGTCTGAGTATTTCGAATGTTGACTGATATTGGTTTTTATAATGATTTTCTAGAATGAAATGAAATTATGAAATGGTATAAATTTTGGTGTGACGATAATAATTAGGACTAACTTGAACAAAACAATTAAATTTTATATTTGAAGATTATGGTTTGGGTTAAAGAAATAATTCTCAAAATTAAAGAAACTTCAATACTCCTGGGTGCATAATGATACATACCTCGACGTGGATGCAGAGCTTTATATAAAATTTGTTGGATTGGAGATTTCTAACGCCAACTGAAACATTACTTATGTTTCAACAGCAGTTTGTGGTCTGCATGGTAGTGCCCAATGCTCTGAGCTGGTTGTCCTGGGTTCAAATCCTCAAAATTACAAAAATTTTTATTATTATATCTATATGCATTATAATCAAAGCGATACATAAAATCAATTTGTGTTGAATGATTAATGCTATATTAAATGAGGGGATCTCCGATAATTGTTGGCTTATCAAAGTGTCCAGCTGTTGTTATAATTCTTCTCAACAAATTTTAAAGTATGATCTTAACTTTGCATTTAAAATATGTACATAGTAGATTCTTCTGACATATTTTTTGTCGGTTCTACATCGGCGAATCAGACGGTTAATTATTATTAGGTAATTAGTGTGCAGCAATTACAAAACGTATACATTGATTTATTTATCGAAAGAATTTTTTGTAAAGAAAATTACTGAATAATATCATGATCGAGTCTGAATTCATTCAGAAATTTATTTTTTTTTATTGATGCCCCATTTCTCCTCTTTCAAGAACGCCTCAGCGTGTTTAAATCGAACTTTCAAACACACGCGTTTTTATAAGTCACTATGGCAACAGCAACGACTCGAGAAACGATATTGACAAATTTCCGATTATAGATCTGTTAGGAGTAGGGGAGAGCGGGGTTGAAAGTGCCGATTTTTACAAATCCTCATATGATTCAGATAACACAAGGACTATATCTGGAAGTAGTGGTTCATCCCTAGCCAAATTTAGTCCATAATACGAATTGACCTACAGATTTTGCACATTTTCAATAGCTTTTGAGAAAAAGTGATTTTTGTATACAGCGGCGACAAGGCACTACCAACCCCACATTGGGGCAAGTTGTGCCGTAGCTGGGGTCGGTTGTGCCGTTGATAA
This sequence comes from Aphidecta obliterata, assembly GCA_963966015.1. Classification (NCBI taxonomy): domain Eukaryota; kingdom Metazoa; phylum Arthropoda; class Insecta; order Coleoptera; family Coccinellidae; genus Aphidecta; species Aphidecta obliterata. The sequence continues at coordinate 18,393,437 of OZ014433.1, read as the reverse complement.
TGCTAGGTGTTTTACATGAATGGAAATCAATTTAGAATTCAAAAGACGTCAATTTTATAATAATATATTCATGCCAAGATGGTGGGATGTTTTGTACATTAAACTTCACGGCACACTGTAACGCAAGTTGTCGTACTTCTTCCGGTAGAAGACCGAAGTAAATAGAAGCGCTTTTTGAGCGCTCGTACTATTTACACGAGGGCTATATCATTTCGTCACGATGTCTGTATTTTTCGAATTTTGAGCCGAAAATGGTCTCAATCGATAGAGTTCGACATACTGATGACGAATTCGTCGGAAAATTCGAGTCTGTCCGTCCGGCCGTAAGCACGATAACTCTCGAACGGAACAACCTAGAGACTTGAAATTTTCAGTGTGGGTTCAGTTCCCGAATGGCTCGGTTGAGTTCGTTAATGGGCCAAATTCCACCAGGGGTTCCGTGAATATGGCCGTTCAAAGTTTTTTTTCCCTGATTACTTGAAAACTACAGATTTGATCGCGATGAAATTTTGCACTCAAATGGAAAATGAGGTGTTCAAGCTACATGTGGAATTTTGTCCAGATGGCATGACCAGAACCATAGAAACCATAGAAAATTGTAACTTTTGAACGGAAACGCCTAGGGACTTGAAATTTTCAGGATTGGTGTGGATCTCGAATGTCGTGATCACGTTCATCTATGAGCAACATTATTCTAGGGGTTCCGTAAATATGGTCGTTTGAAATTCAGTTTTCTTGGTAATTTCAAAACTATAGATTCGATCGTCACGAAATTTTGTATACTAATGGAGAAATTTATATTCAAGATACATTCATCCAGATCAAATGACCAGAACCATAGAAACCATAGAAAATCATAACTTTCGAACGGAAAGGCCTAGGGACTTGAAATTTTCAGGATAGGTGTGGATCTGAAATGTCGCGTTTATCAATGAGCAGAATTATACTAGGGGTTCCGAAAATACGGTCGTTTGAAATTTTGTTTTCCCGATAATTTCGAAACTACGGATTCGATCGAGATGAAATTTTTTATTTTAATCGAGAATGATATATTAAAGCAATATTTTGTCCAGATCGCATGACCAGATCCATAGAAACCATAGAAAATCGTAACTTTTGAACGAAAAGGCCTAGGAACTTGAAATTTTCAGGGTGGGTTTGGATGGAGAATATTGCGGTCACGTTCATCAATGAGCAAAATTAGACTAGGGGTTCCGTGAATATGAGGGTTCAAAATATTATTTTTCTGATAGTTTCGAAACTACTGATCGGAATGGAATGAAATTATGCACCTAGCTGAGGAATAATGTATTCAAACTACATGGCAAATTTTGTCTAGATCGCATCACCAACACCATAGATACTGTAGAAAATTCTAGCGGAAAATCGAAAAAAAATTGGTCAGCTGAAGCACTGACATGAAGTCTGGAGTTCCGCCTAAGTTTCAGAATTTTTTTGACAGCTGTCGAAAATTCCTTCAATTGATTTCTAAAACTGGAAAATGCGAATCTACCTACAAGGTGCATGTACGAGCGCTCAAAAGTTCCTGCCTTCACGGCAGTGCTTTTCGTAATTTTTAAGATGTACTTCGACAGTAGTGCATTGTTCCTCATTAAACACTAGTCTTGGTTTGTATACAACCACAGGAGTAACTCGGCTTTTTATTTTTTTACATAGCGTTGTAGTGTTGTGAGACAAATTTACAATTCACGTGCAACTGTTTTTAATTTGAGTCCATCCTTGATGACTGCAACAGCAGCCCTTTGTAAAAGATCCAGACTTGTAGTTCCCCTTTGTGTTTTTCGCTTGTACGTCCTCATTCTGCCAAACAAAAAATAATGGAACAATATAGGCTACTTAGGGGTTGGTTGTGCCGCGGCACAACCAGCCCCAAATGAACGGCACATTTTACCCCGTTTATGAGAGTGTGATATTTTGTCCGACATATGAAAATCACTCTGCTCAAATCATTGAAATTACACTGCATAACAAACTAAGATAAATAACACACATTTCACTGAAACTTTCATATTAAAAGCACGAAAAATGCCAGCTTGCGACCAAAAAGTATCGAAACGGAAATATTTACTGCCGTGCTGCTGGAGGAACCTCACATGAGTAACATGTAATTCTATTCGGTCCGCTTCGCTGACGCAACTGAGATGGCAGCCACGTGTGCCTGATGGTTAGGCAATACGCGATACAATACGATCTTTTATCAATCTGTTTCTGATTTCGAGATATAAGCATCGGCACAACTTACCCCCGGCACTTTCAGCCCCGCTCTCCCCTACCTTGTTACGGCAAATAAAATATTACTAAATGCAAATGCAAATAAATGCGGTATCAACCACGATTCTGCTTCAATTTTCAAAAAATCCATATAAGAATTCATTTTCAAGCAATGCGGTGACAGCAATTCATTTTTGATGACAAATCGCAAATTAGGTTCTGTTTTTCTCATTACCATGACAACGAAAGGTATACTGATCAAGAATTCAACAATTTTACATTCATATTTCCATTTTATGTAGTAATAATACCAGTATTCATGATTTAAAAGCGCTCCAATAAAAAAAAATAGCGTAAAGTATTCTTGGATAACTGGTCTTTAACACTTGCTCTATTTCGAGCACTCCGGCTTCGCCGTCGTGCTCGAAAAATCGCGCGTGTTTTAAAGACCTTTTTATCCACTATTACTTTAATATACTATTTTATTAGATTGATTTTTTTAGGAAGTATAGGTGGATAATAATAAAAATATGTATACTGTGAATTCAATCGTTGTTCTATTTGCTGGAGAATTTTTGAAAAATTATCAATGTTTTGAAATATTCAAACGAAAAAAGATTCATTTTCAGAATAAGATCTTCCTTCAGATTCTACTTCAAAGCATCCCTATACAGGGTGTTCCTTAAAGACATGCTTATATTTAAGGGGGTGATTCTTTGACTCATTTTAAGAAAAAACTTCCTATGTCCTCTAAGTCTTAACTTTTGAGATATAGAGTGATAGAATTTTGGCACTACGATATGAAGCAATTTCAATTTAATAATTTCAATAAAGAACAGAACATCTGACAAGAAAAACATATTTTTTGGATTGTCATTCATTTTGGAACAAATCTGATCTTCCAATTTGCTTTTAGTCGATGCATAAACATTTCGATACCGCATCAGATTTTCGAGGAATTGATCTTGAAGTAAAGCGATTTTTATTTCTTCAAGCTAAAACGATGCATCAAATTTGCACAAAAATAAATGAGTATCTCGAAAGTGATTTTTATTTCAAGATGAAGCAGTGGCGTAGTATTTTTTTCTCTATAAATATTCAATGCAAGACCCGTACGGAAGCCACTGGTAGAGAAAATGAAAATTTTATCTCAGTTATTATTAAAAATCTGATTTTTTTTCCACAATTTTATCACCATGTATGTATCTCAGAAGTTAAGGCTTCTAGGACATACGTTCAAAAGAAGTATTCTGCTTGTGAGTCGAAGAACCACAACCTCAAATATAAGCATGCCTTAAAGGAACACCCTGACTATTCCAAATTGAAAGAAAATTCAAAATAATCCAATCAACGACTTGATTGAGTTTCGAATTGAAAACGTCCTTCTCTTTCACCCCAAATTTCATTATTATCCGATGAAGCCCAATCAGTTTCGATAAAAGCATAGGGAATCTATTCATGGTGGCATCCTTTTGTGAAAATCCTATAAATAATAAGTTGTGTTACTGGTCGATAACAGACGGCAGCCCTGTTACACTCGTTTAGCTTGACAGGGTTGACATAATTCTAACGGACATACGAACTCCTCCACCTTTCTAAAGGTCATTATAGGTCACGATCATTATTAGAACACGGAAACCTGGTTTTATTTATGAGCGGAGTTTGTTGGTATAAATCAGCGGTCCACAATATTCTTCACTGTAGGAGGGACAGTTAAAAATATATGAAATCATGAAGGCCTCCTCTTTGGGCCCGTTTTCACCAGAACCCCCGCGAAAATATTTTCATTTAAAACCTGATAGTCGAGTCGTGTAGGCTATTTGTTTATATTTCGAAGATCATAGTAACAGTAAGTCTTCAAAAGTGTAGAGAATCTTGAAGCTGCTGTTGATTAAAAAAATTTGGCAATAGACAGGGTACAGCAAAAACTTTGTAGAAATGCACAGTTCTCCATCTTATCAATTTAATCATACTTATCTAATATTTAAATTCGGAAAGAACAGAAAGTAAAATACACTTTATTGCAATGGGTATTTCTATGGTAACTTGATATAGAAGAAACCGGTCATAATCATGCAAGAGTCCGTGGTCTGCTAGGTAGTGCCTAGTGCTCTGAGCTGTTATTCCTGGGTTCGAATCCCGTCAAGACCCCAGATTGTTCTTAGTCGTCTGGAACTTTACTCTATTATGTTACTCTTACTCTCTATTATAATTAATTAATAATTATAATTAAATTATAATTATGCATTATAACAGTGACACATATGACAAAAATTTCGTTTGTGTTGAATAGATAATGCGACATAAATTGGAAGATTATCCAATATAGCTGGCATCACAACATTGGCTAGCTATTATTTCACCCTTCCAACAATTTTTTGAACATCTCAACTGGAAGGTTTATATAGAAGATCTTATATTAGTTGATGATTATTTTGCAAAAAATATATGAAATTCTTTGAGGCTGTTCAATAATACATAATATTTATACAAAAGTATTTCATGCAATGTATAAACCCCATTTGTTTCGAATATTTCCAGAGGTTGGGGGGTTGGGGTATTGTGAAAAGAATCTTTTTTTCTGAAAATTTCAACACCCGGTATCCCCGAAACAAGTCGTTGCCAGTGTTGACAATATTTTCTTCATAAAAAAATTTTTACACCCTTAAAAAAATTTATTGAAAAAAAAAATCACAATTAATTTTGAATTTATTGATAACGTTGATATGCAGAACATTTTTTTCGATTTGATTAATTTTTCGCGCTTCTTTCTATGAACAAGATCTTTATCCTGCTGTTTTGTAATTCTGGTGTTTTCAGGTGAAAACGATGTGGTTGAACTAACATATGAAGAATTCGTGGTCAATTCTTCCGTCCCGCCGTAAATTTCGAAAGAAAAGGCCAACAGTTTTGAAATTTTCAGAAAATAATCGAATCGCCATATCCTGCTATAATTTTGTCTTCATACAGGGTGTTCCTGAATTGGAGGTACAAACGAAAAGGGGAGATTCCTCAAGTAATTTCAATAAAAAAATGTCCCATATACATGGAATCGCAAACGTTTCGTACAGGGTGTAAAAGTTTGAATTTTTTTCAGTTTTTTGACTTATAGATGACTATAGATTTGACAAGATATTCAGCTGAAATTTGACATAGATATCACAATTGAGAGTTCACACTATGTGACATGCCAATTTCGATAGCAAATCTACAAGGTGATGTTTTTTCTGGAACACTATTAATTTGAAGAAATGTAAAAAGCAGCTTTGTTGTTATACTTAACTTTATGGTTTCTTGCAGTTTTGTCGTATCTGCTACCGATTTCGAGAAAAAAATTCTGAACGATTTTCTCGAAATCCTCAGAAAAATCCAAATTGCCATAAAAATTCTGTTAGTAAGGTGTGGTGAATAAATTCATTGTAAGTTTTGACACATCAAATTCAACTTTTTGGCTTGAATACTTGTGAAGTGTAGATACTATGATAAAAAAACTTCAACACCATGTATCTCGAAAAGGAAACGTTTGCGATCCCATGTTTATGGGCCTTTTTTTTCCTAAAATTATTTTAGGAACCACCCCTCTTCGTTTGTACCTCCAATTAACGAACACCCTGTATAAGAATAAGGCATGGTCAAAAAGAGTTATGTGAAAGGAAAATTGTGTTTTACTGATCTGGCGTTGAGAAATTTGATTTGATTCTCAAAGATTTTAAAATTTATCATCTCAAGTTTTGGATGAAAATATCGTAAAATATACCAATTCTGGGATGGAAACTGGATGAATACGATTAAATACGTGCCCTTTCGATAATTGCAGACTATTTTCCTATATTTTTGATAATTTCGATGTACCTGGATGGGTGACCGCTTTGGCAACGAATTTGAACAAAGCGCAAAAGCTCCCGTCAGATCTTTTCAAAATTTTTTGAGTAGGGGGACAATGTTTCATCCAGGAACAAAATACAAATAAAACATTTTTCATTCTATTTTCAAGAATTATCTCCAAATTGAAAAACTCACTTATGTACATTCAAATTTGTATAATCAGGGGCCAAACTGAAAATGCCCCAGCGTTAGAAGCGTGAATCATAATCGATGTATCATTTATATAGAGCTGTTAGGGCAAAATGCGATTTGTCCTGCCTGCTGGCCCAGTACTCACCTCAAATTTTCAAGTGGGCGCTGGAAATCAAATATACGTTGGCCGTGCGGAACATTTCCACATTTTGAGGACCGCTGCCGCCCGGATTTCACCCTCGTGTACACCGATCGGTTTCTCTAATCACGCAGCTTCGATACACGCAATTCGTGTCACCATTCCGAAGATGTAGGCAAATATTTCAGCGGGTATCGTTGGAATATTGTAACCGGAGCGTCGAGCATGATTCCAGGCAATTCCGGTCCATGGAACATCGACAGTGGAGAAATGGAGTTGTCCGGTGACATGAAATCCCCACGTTATCATTCAAGTTGATGGAGTGGACAACCGACCGTGATTTTACTAGAGGAAGACATGCACCCAGAGGTTGCCGTCTAATATGTTGTCTTTCCGGACATGTGAATATGGTAGCATTGGCTTTATGGTAAAACGTCGGCATTCTGGAATTCCTGAAGGAAAGTAACTTTTCAATGGATTGTTTGCTTTCGGTTCTACACTTTCGAAAAACGACCCTCGAAATTGAAGGGACAATGAAGAAAATTCGAAAATATCAGGGTTGGGAAGAACATGGTTTTTTCAAAAAACACAATTTATTCGAAAAAAATCGAGATTTTTTGATTCCTTCGATTTTTCTCTATTTTCATTGCTTTTTTCTTATGAATGAGATAAGTTGCTATTTTCAACACGATTTTGATTTTTGGTCACTGCTCCTCAAATTTTAATGAAGATAGTTCCTATCGAAAAACGCTTAGTCCTGCAAATAACCTAAAAATTCGCAAATATTCTAACAATGTTAACTCTTCATAGAATAGAAAGGAAAAAAGACCCTATCTGGATATATTTTCTATAAAAACATAATAATACTGAAGGAAAATTCAAGGCAGAAAAAAGAAGCAAAAATTGAAGGTATTGTCGAACGGATGATTTTTTTAAACAAGAGCTGGAATTAACTACAATAAAAAATGTTAAGATAAAGTGGTTCAGTTTTTTTGAATGATAAACCATAAATTCCAAAGTTTTCATTCTTTATTAATTATAACTCTGATTCAAATCAATATTTGAATTAAAAAAATTGTGTGATTTGAATCGCGATTTAAATCTATCCTATTTTTTTGAGAGGGAAATTGATTCTCAAGATTCTCTAGCGAAAATGGCAAGTGATCATTTCATCAACAAGAACTATTGGCCCTTCGAAAAATCCAGGAATACAAATCGACAATCATAAAAGTTTTCAGAGAGAACAAATATAATTGAATAAATTTGTTGTTGTTGTACTTTCCTATAGAAGAATAATGTTTCCAATCCCTGAATCAACACTGTATTTTATTGACAGTGACATTACTTTATAGTTAAAGGACCTTTCCTCGAGGTACAATTTTAAATTTGGCGTTGAAAGAACGCTTTCAACACCTCCAAAAAACCTTACTAGGCAAGAGTGATGAAGCCTTGGAGTACCACTCTTCGCAGAAGCCCATGAGCTTATGAAATGCTTAACAGAAGCAACGAGACGAAAAAAGAATGATAATTCTTCTGATCCATTTGCAGAATCCAACATATTTCTCAAATCGGACCAGGATCAATCGCCGTCATTTATCAACTTCAAATCTGAATGGAAAACCTGTATCAATCTTCCTCAGCGCCGAAAACTAGTTTCCATAAAATCAACTTTTGAGTACAGCCTGATCTCGAAGACCTTGAAGTTATTGCAGTCGCCCGTCGCGTCGGTTGGTTCGCGAATTAGAAAAAACACCATAACATTCAATTTTAATGGTACAGAGGTATAAAATACCCGCATGGTATTAAATTCGAGCTTGCGTATGTCCCGCATGACCTCGATTCGAGCCAGGACCGGCTCAGGGGGGAAAATAATTTGAAGATTTGGGACCTCGTTTTTATAAGGAAATTGCCGAATCTCCTTCGCTTTGGTTTCGAAGAGACTTGAGAATTCGGTTTAGATCGTTATAATAGTTATTCTCTCCTTGGACTGGATTCCTGGACACTCGGGTTCCCTGAGCTGTGAATGCTGTTCCAGAGTGATGGAATAAGAACGCTCAAAAACGACTTTTCCGATGACGAGAAGTTATCGTTTTATAATTGAGGAAATGTTGGTGAAGCGCTGGATATAATCAATACCTGCCAAAAACATTTTTTCTACGATATACTTCGAACACAACAGACCATGAGTAAACGTAACTATTTATTTCAGCCTGCGACGCAAGGAGTTATAGAGCTATAACTTCATTGTGACTCCTTCGTTCATATACTATAATCGATAACTATTTATGTGTCGAAGGCAAAGATGTGTGCCTCTATTTGTGTGGTAACCTATGTAGGTAGTTCATACTGGAATTCATTCGAAAAAGGCTGTTCTCTGAAACTGCTGGCCCTGCCCTGATATAAAAGGATAATAAATCGGCTTGTCAGGTTTCTTCCATTAATTTCTGAAAAAAAGATATTCTATTATTTCGAAATACATTCTTAATATACTTCCCACTCGGGATTAAGTTACGAAAGTGATAGATTTGGAATCTTGTTCCAAAGATTACAGGGACGCTTAGATACGTCAAATTGATTTTTCCTGTTTTGGAACGACGACACACTCATCGAGATGCACATCATCCTATTATGAAAGCTCGCTTTGCGAAATATATCGAAGAAGGGTATCAGGTATCCAATTTGGAACCTGTTCTGTGAAAATCTCATCAGAAATGTTGAAGGAGATCCTTTCAAATACTTGTGAGAACAACAGCGAAGAAAAATCATGCCATAAACGAATATTCAGATGGTTTATGAAAAAAGCAATATGTTAGCTTTCTTGAAATGACAGATAATTTATTGAAGAACAAAGAGAATTTACCTGGTTTTGGATTTTTATAATAACTCACTTATTTTTAACTTTATTATTTCCTAAATAGGCCTCTGACCGAAAACAAGAGGAATCTTTCTTATAATCCTTCTTAAGGAGCTGAAATGGAATTTTCATTTGTTTCGACGAAATAAGTCGGAATCTACGAAAGTTATTAAAATATTTTTTGTAATTTTATTGGAATGCCAGTTGTAGTTGAGTGGAACTTGATTGAAAACAGATAAATGTTGGTCCATTTAATTTGTATATAGATTTTCGAAATAAAAACTCAATTTTTAATTCGTTCAAGCCATACATTATCGGGGTGTCATGTGAGTTACATAAAAATATATGTCACAATAAATATTTCGAAAATCAAGAACATTTATCTTTCCCATTTTATAAATTATAGTCGCGATGAAGGAAATGCATTTTCCTCCGATGTCCAAGCTCGTTTCATCTCTAACATCTGAGGTTCTCTGTAACAAGGCGTAATAAATGAACGAACAAGGCCAGGGTCAAATTTCCAGATAGATTGAGCAATTGAACTTGGCCAGTTGAGAATATTTTGTCTAAAGCGCGTATTAAGCAGCGTTTATGAGGTTCAGATCTGTTTTGACTGGTTGACTCAACTTGGTTGTTTGGCTTGACTCCTCAGGATTTACGATGTACTTCATTATGCACTCCAAGTGCAGAAACGTGATGTCTGTTGCATGACGGTATGAGATTGTACATACTATGTTGTATCTGTTAAATATTATTATGTTGACCATAACGAAGAGAATTTTTTATGTGTATTCATACAAAATAATCTTGTTTCATCGATTTTTTTTTATTTTCAGGTGTCATAAGGATAGAGTAGCTGAATCAGCTAAAGTACTTGGATTATTATCGACTCGTGTTGTTCAGTGTGCAAGATTTCACAGTGCCATATTTAGTTCAGTTTTTGAATTGTGTTGAGTACTTTGAAGATTGGAATTTTATTCATTTCCACACTTCAACCACAGAAAAAGGTAAGATACGATTCGACCAAATCTGGTGACAAAAAACATATATTGGTTTTCATGCTTCCTATTTATTGACCTCTCCTCTTACTTGGGACGGTGTCATCACACATGAGGGTCCTAGTCCGATGATGGTGAGAATTATCAAGACTTCTTAACATTTAAGAAAGATTAGTCATCACCCATCAAATACGTGCATTCTGATAAAAATCGCACTAATGCTCGACCTAGTTGTTTCGATGTGAGATAACATTGGTGAATGCATTCGATATACAGGTATTTCGTAAAATATTGAACTAAAAAAGCAATTTCGACCGATAAGACAACGATGACTGTTGTAATTCGCTGGGGATCATAAATAATCCGGACCTAGATAATGTAATTCACAGTCTACAAGTGCCATAAATTCTTATCTGTGCTGGTAGGTCATATTTGCATTAAATGGTAATGATAAAGCGTCTGTTGCCTTCACAAACAACAAATAGAATCGATTGTTTGCTGCAAAACTAGAAATTTTGCTGGTTGTTAGTAATCATTTTTTTGTATTGACGATATAATAAATTTCTCTTTCTACTTCTTTTTATGAGCTTGAGTAGAATTATATTATTGTATATTGCTACCGTTTGGTCCTTCTACGTTTGGGACAACTGACTCTACTTTTAATCCACGATTTGAACAAAAAACTTTTATCGCTCCCGTTCTATCAACATGTTTTCTCCTAGATGATTCCCTTGTGAGATTTCATAATTATAGTTTACGTTCGAGCAATATTGTTTCCTCCTCCATTTTTTAGACTTCCATAGTCCACAGTTCTCGTATCATTATAAGGACGTAGAGTTCGAATCATTATTTATCCATCGCATCAGATAGACGGAGAACACTAATAGTACAATTTGTATGAATAACATATCTGTTGAAAACCGTCTGCCAACTACTGTAATAAATCAATAAATAGAACTTTGCAAGGTCCCTTACCAGGCCTCAACTTCGTTCACTATGTTTAAAAATGATCTCATTGATTAAATGTGCGATTTCGGATCCACATGATTTTTTCGAAGGTTTCAAGAATATTGAATAATTAGGGGGACATTTCGATTTAACGTCGGTAATACTTCAAAGCATCATAGATGTAGAAAGCGACACATTCCCGTAATTCGTTGAAAAATTGGAATGAATCAGCTAAGACTTATGTAGCTCTGGTGCTTGCGAAAAATTTCGTATCCTCAAACCAACCAGAGTTAAATACATGTATGAGTCATAACAAGAAGGTGCATTGCCCGTAAAATTTTTACCTTGTAACCTATGTTATTGTAGTGATTGTTATAGTTCTCATCTTTCTGAATTGTCAATTGTTCAATTTCTGTACGAATATTTTGGTCGAATAAATATCCGAGAGTCTATTGTTCTGTCGGGTAATTCGACTGACCTTTGAATTGTCGACTTGAGATTAATTCTCAAAAATATATATTCCCTGAAGCACATCAAACATACGACACGTGTACGTTTCCATTATAAATCGAATGTTCAATCGCCAATCAAAACAAATACAACCGGGTTGCTTTTAAACGTTGTGAGTCTTGTTCAAAGTTTATGTATGTGGAAGCAGACAGCTTATTTATTTTCGGTATATTGTACGACAATCAAATATTCAAATTGAATCCATTCTCGAATCATTCACCTTATGACGAGCATCCATCAAGGACGTCATGCATCGGTTTCAGCAACAATTTTCGCGCCAAAGATTTTCCATTATATCATTCGGAATTGAACGCTTCTCAGCAACGAAGAAACATAATGGTGTTTGTGATAGTGATCCCAAGTTAGTTTTGATAATAATGAATAAATCCAACAACTTGATTGGAGTCCAAATATTTCATTTTTTTGGAATAATAAATCGTGTTCAAAGTGTCTCCACCAAACCTTACCTAACCTTTATAGGGAAAAATAGTTTTGAACACCAAATACTCTAGAAACGTTTTCCTAGGGAGTACCTTAAAGTACATACTTATATATATTAAACAGAGCCAATGATCTTTGAGGGTAAATGTCATAAACTGAAGCATATGTATATTTATTTACAACTTTGAGACAGTTTTTGATCCTGCACTGAAATAAATTCACCAGGATATACAACAGGAAATTCCCCCTATATAAGCGACAGCAGGAATATTTGTTGATTATACTTGACAATTCCTGTCGTTTAATTCCTCGAGAAATAAAAAATTTTACAACAGTTAATGCAACCAAACTGCAGTATGTCATTTCAACAGGAAAATAATAATGTGAAGAAAACCGGAATATGCGTGACTATTTACAGAATCGTTACATTGATTCAACTGGAATTTTCTAGTTATTTTAATATATTATGTTTGTTTATATCCCGACTCACCTAGGTCTCTAATGAACTTCCTTGCCTTTACCGAAGCTGTAATTTCGATTTGATAGGAATTTCCTGTTTAATAAACAAACTACATGGATAGTTGAACTCGAAGCTTCAAACTTCAGTTTCTACAAGAATTTCCAGTAATGAACACTAAACTCAAACATAAATCACTTTACTTACAACGGAATTAGTAGGTATCGATTCAACAGGAATTTTTCGTTGAATTAAAGGTAATAATAAATTTGGAACAAAAATCACTTGATCCTTCCAGCTTCCGTTCATTTTCATTCTGTCTCATGAGATGTTACATTCAAATCAGAGTTTTATATAACAAAAGAGCCCGAACCCGGTCTTTTTTTCTCGTGCAATTTTCTCCCCTTTCCATCGGATATTTCAAAATTATTCAATAAGAATGGAGCTGTCAGCTCATTCCCGCTGAGATTGGAATCCCAAATCAGACGAATATTTCAAACATGGCAACATAAAATGTTTCCTACAGAATATCGAATAAAAAAACAGCATATCTTCGCAAGATTCTTCTTCAAGGACGGACGAGTCAGTTGTCAGGTTTCTCGTTTCTTCCATATATATTCACTTTCTAGATCTGGCCAACGTGATTTTCCGGTTTAACTGGGTTGATTAATGCAAGCTATTAACCTAGACTTCTACAAAGCGAAGATAATTATAGATCCACAATTATGTTGTACAATGAGTGCTTAGTTGCATTCCACGAATTCGGTTTCGTTTTTCTCTGGACGATTCATTTTATGGCAGAAATTGAAGTGAGACCTGCATTGAAGAGTCTCCAAGTGCATGGAAGAAAATAACTTTCTTTCGTGTACACTCATGTCATATTTCCGTCTCTTTCTTTCTAAGACTTACGCGCTACTTACGGTTATTGTGAGTTATTAGCCAGTACTGTATTATGGCAAAATCAGCATCTTTATCACTTGTATGATCTTCTTGAATTTGCTGTAGGTAATTAGGTTCATAAAAAATGTGTAATGGGGTGTAGAATGTTATATCTGCATTGGCAATCGTTGTTTATATTTGATGGTGATTTATATTTTTCTGAAGTAGACGAGACTTATGTTAAATTATTGAAATCTACCAAGATCACCTGGAAGTACCTAGATGATACTTATCGAACTGATGTATTCACTCATTATTCAAGAATATTTCACAACGCAAAGACAGCTCATATGTCAATGTCACTCATTGTTTATTGTCTGTTTTCTATTAGCTATTCGTGTTGGTTTATTTTCTTGGTTTCAAGGATCTCCCTTTATACTGATATTTGAATTAGTCGAGACCGTCAATTATGTTTTTAGATGAAAAATCACGCCAATAAAGATTTCACTCTTTCATTCATGAACTTTGAATCAAACATGATCGGATTTCAGGAAGATGGTTAAAAAAGAAAGTATCGAAGGATAAATGAATAAAATCCAGAACTAGTTTTATTGGGGTTTTATCATTAGGAATAACTTTTCAATATTCCTAAAAAACTTCTCTTCGGATATTCCAATGATAATTAAATCCATGAACTATCAAAAAACCTAATCAGTAGTTGTTTTGAGAATGATGCTCGGGTTGTATAACATTTCGCACAAATTGAATGATAGTATTATCTAAACTTCCAAAAATATCATCAAAATGGCCTAATTTTTTGCCATTCATAAATATTTACGTAATAATTAGCAACATTGAAGGCTCACATTTACATCTCTAACCTCATTAATTCAACTTTTTGCCCACTTTATCTGATTACTGAATATAATAAGTACTTAATAATTCGAAATGTATATTAATATTTCATTCAGTGAACAGTGATAACCGAAACCAACAGAACGGAGGTCAAAGATAACTCTGGTAGGCAATCATCTTTCAACTCAATCGAAGTCTTTCGGTGCATTATCTACAGAATTATTTATCATATTCATTGAAACGAATCATATTCGGTGCACCGACAAAATTTCGGAAAAGGTTTTTTTCCCTATAAGTATTTTAATTTTTTTTTATTTTTATTTCGATTTCTTCTGAGGCATGTGATAACCCGAGAGATTGTTTATTTTTGAGCGCTCGTACTACTTACACGAAGCCTATATCATTTCGTCACGATGTCTGTATTTTTCGAATTTTGAGCCGAAAATGGTCTCAATCGATTATGTTCGACTCAATGATGACGAATCTGTCGGAAAATTCGAGTCTGTCCGTCCGGCCGTCCGTAAGCACATTAACTGTCGAACGGAACAACCTAGAGACTTGAAATTGTCAGTGTGGGTTCAGTTCCCGAATGCCTCGGTTGAGTTCGTTAATGGGCCAAATTCCACCAGGGGTTCCGTAAATATGTCCCCCTGATTACTTGAAAACTACAGATTTGATCGAGATAAAATTTTGCACTCAAATGAAGAATGCTACATGTAAAATTTTGTCCAGATCGCATGATGAGAACCATAGAAAATTGTAACTTTTTGAACGGAAACGCCTAGGGACTTGAAATTTTCAGGATAGGTGTGGATCTCGAATGTCGTGATCACGTTCATCTATGAGCAAAATTATACAAGGGGTGCCGTAAATATGGTCGTTTGAAATTTAGTTTTCTTGATAATTTCAAAACTACAGATTCCATCGTGACGAAATTTTGTATACTAATGGAGAATGATATATTCAAGCTACATTTATGCAGATCACATGACCAGAGCCATAGAAACCATAGAAAATCATAACCTTCGAACGAAAATGCCTAGGGACTTGAAATTTTCAGGATAGGTGTGGATCTGAAATGTCGCGTTCCCCTTCATCAATGAGCAGAATTATACTGGGGGTTCCGTAAATACGGTCGTTTGAAATTTCGTTTTCTCGATAATTTCGAAACTACGGATTCGATCGAGATGAAATTGTGTATTTCAATCGAGAATGATATATTAAAACAATATTTTGTCCAGATCGCATGACCAGAACCATAGAAAATTGTAACTTTTGAACGGAAAGACCTAGGAATTTTCAGAGTGGGTTTGGATCGCGGTCACGTTCATCAATGAGCAAAATTAGATTAGGGGTTCCGTAAATATAGCCGTTCAAAATATTTTTTTCCTGATAGTTTTGAAACTACTGATTGAATTTGAATGAAATTTTGTTCCTAGCTGAGGATTAATGTATTCAAACTACGTGCAAAATTTTGTCCAGATCGCATCACGAAGACCATAGATACCGTAGAAAATTCTAGCGAATTATCGAAAACAAATTGGTAAGCTGAAGCACTGACATGAAGTCTGGAGTTTCGCCTAATTTTCAGAATTTTTTTGACAGCTGTCGAAAATTCCTTCAATTGATTTCTGAAACTGGAAAATGCGAATCTACCTACAAGGTGGATGTACGAGCGCCCAAAAGCTCCTGACTTCACGGCAGTGCTTTTCGTATTTTTTTTTCAACATTTCAGTTGAAATCCGTCTTTACTTCGATAACAAATAATAGAATTGAAGAATGTGTCTCGAAAATTTCATACAGAATGTTTTTTAAGGTGAGGCTTTTTTTTGACAGGTGCTAGAACTCATCAGAAGAGATAATTTCGCCAAAAGATAAAATATTCAATTTGAAGAAAGTGCAAAAAATCTTGGGCATTAAGATCTTAAGACCACACTGGATCGTGTTATCTCTCATTTTGAAGACCTGCCATGAATTGTCATATGCATTCCAACTAGTAAATAAAGTGATGGATTTTATCGCAAATTCGTATATTCTCTTTCCACTTTTATTACGAGATTTTTCCTGAACGGGATAATTCCTAATACCTGGATTACACTCTGCCAATTCCACTGCAGTTTTCGTTTGATTGGTTTCTTCTTTTATACAGCTCGAAACTCGACAATGTCCACGTTCAAATTGAAAAATTATCGAAATTTGAAGGAAATGAACGCAATATCTGAAAAATTGCTGCCACTGCATTATGAATATAAAATTACGAAAAGCACTGCCGTGAAGTCAGGAGCTTTTGAGCGCTCGTACATCCACCTTGTCGGTAGATTCGCATTTTCCAGTTTTAGAAATCAATTGGAGGAATTTTCAACAGCTGTCAAAAATATTCTGAAACTTAGGCAAAACTCCAGACTTAATGTCAGTGCTTCAGCTGACCAATTTTTTTTAGATAATTCGCTAGATCTTTCTACGGTATCTATGGTCTTGGTGATGCGATCTGGACAAAATTTCGCACGTAGTTTGCATTATTTCTTAGCTAGGTGCAAAATTTCATTCCAATTCAATCAGTAGTTTCGAAACTATCAGGAAAAAATATTTTGAACGGCCATATTTACGGAACCCCTTGTCTAATTTTGCTCATTGATGAACGTGACTGCGATATTCGCGATCCAAACCCACCCTGAAAATTTCAAGTTCCTAGGTCTTTCCGTTCAGAAGTTACAATTTTTTATGGTTTCTATGGTTCTGGTCATGCAATCTGGACAAAATATTGCTTTAATATATCATTCTCGATTGAAATAAAAAATTTCATCTCGATCGTATCCGTAGTTTCGAAATTATCAAGAAAACAAAATTTCAAACGACCGTATTTACGGAACCCCTAGTATAATTCTGCTCATTGATAAACGTGAACGCGAAATTTCAGATCTATACGTATCCTGAAAATTTCAAGTCCCTAGGCCTTTTCGTTCGAAAGTTATGATTTTCTATGGTTTCTATGGTTCTGGTCATGTGATCTGGAGAAATGTAGCTTGAATTTATCATTGTCCATTAGTATACAAAAATTTCGTCACGATCGAATCTGTAGTTTTGAAATTATCAAGAAAACTAAATTTCAAACGACCATATTTACGGAAATTATAAGTATAATTTTGCTCATAGATGAACGTGATCACGACATTCGAGATCAACACCTATCCTGAAAATTTCAAGTCCCTAGGCGTTTCCGTTCGAAAGTTACAATTTTCTATGGTTTCTATGGTTCTGGTTATGCGATCTGGACAAATTTCACATGTAGCTTGAACACCTCATTCTCCATTTGAGTGCAAAATTTCATCTCGATCGAATCTGTAGTTTTCAAGTAATCAGGGATACAAAACTTTGAACGGCCATATTTACGGAACCCCTGGTGGAATTTGGCCCATTGACGAACTTAACCGAGGCATTCGGGAACTGAACTCACCCTGAAAATTTCAAGTCTCTAGGTTGTTCCGTTCGAGAGTTATCGTGCTTACAGACGGACGGCCGGACGGACAGACTCGAATTTTCCGACGGATTCGTCATCATTGAGTCGAACATAACAGTCATACAGCCATGATGATGAAATGATATAGCCCTCGTGTAAGTAGTACGAGCCCTCAAAAAGTTTTCTTTCAACAATTGTAGTGTCACCTGCATAAACTGAATATAATTGGAAGTTCATAAAGATGGCGCCAACGTGCCCCACGTTAAGCGCAAAGTTGCAGAATAATCCAATACGATCATACGCTTTTTTCTCGAGCTGCTTTGATGACCATTGTCGATAAAATCCTGTGATACCTCTGCTGACTAACGGATTCCAACCTTCCGACCTGATTTCGCTCCTGACCCGCTAGATTTCCGGTTCGCGCCCAGAGGGCCGTCGGTTGTCCCATTTCCGCTTTCTAGGATACGCCGCAACCGGGCCGGGCCAGATCCAGGTCCTCACGAAACAAGAGACGAGGCCCCGATCGTTATGGAGGATCGAGAAGCGGAATGCACCTGACATTTGGCCGACCCGAATATCCCGGGATTCCCAAGGACGGCCCTAAAAATCGAACAGCTGACGATGTCAGTGACCTTTCGTCCTAGTTTCTCCAGCGGTGACACGACACCGACATTACCGGTGCAGGTAACGATAGACACGTGAGGGATGGTTGTGGCAGGAGGCCGATTATTCTTGGACATTTTTTTTTATGATGAACCCATTTGGTTGAGGAGATTCCAACTCCACCTCGAATTGTACTACTCAGTTTGTTTTCATGTAATCTTGATAGGTACATAGTTTGGTTCATTTTTTTCTGATTTCTCATGTTTAATATTGACTTCTGGATGCAAGTGTTCATAGATACATAGTTATGTGACTGCAAACGAATTTGCAGGCTTGTTTCTATTGACTTTATGCCTAAAATGCTCAACCTTTTCGCTTCATTTGTAATTGAACGCATTTTTTCAACAAATTACAATAGAGCAGATTCACGGATTTGAAAGAAAGAGAGCTATTTTTTATGCCTGTTGCTGTCAGCACTCAGGAGCAACATCATCATCAGACAAAGTTTGGTGAAAACTGTTCTCCATCTCGATCATAGGCAGAATCCGAATACTCCAACATGGGATTATTCATATTCCATACTTTCAATATTGCAACCCAAGAATCATCTCTGCGAAGAACAACAAACAAATATCCTGAAAAAGTTGAGTGGTTATTCGAAAAAGTATAGAATTCAATTAAGCTTCTTTCCACCTCCCACAATGCCTTATTACCATCGTAGACTCCATCGCGCCGTGTCAATCAACAGAACAATTTTTTATCGACAACATAACCTTCACGTCTTACAGCCCACGTTCATTGATTGATGAAACGATTCACCTTGGAGCCAGTAGTTCGCAAAAACTTTTTAAGGGTCATAAAAAGCGGATTCAATCAAGTGCGAGGAGGTTCAGGAGGAGACGGGACTTGGAGGAAATTTAATCCACCTGGTTTTACACTACAGTCTAGCCAGCATAGTTGCAAAATTTTCAATTTTTTTCATCAAGAATTTCCATGTTGAGGATCACTGGCGAAAGGATGGCCGCAAAGCGTGACGGTTCTTTATCTTGCGATGTATAGCATCATTTGTATTCATGTTTAATCCAGCGAAGTGGCACAAGGTCCTGAATAGGGGTTTAATGATAACCAATATGGGTATGGATTGATGGACTTGACTAGCTAATGCATCGGCTTCGTTTTGTAGGGTCCTCCAATATTTATTACTGCTATAATTCCAAGCTATTTCGATCCTACCCTCATAAGGTTCTACCCTGTGGCTTGAATAAGAGATGATTCCTCAATGGGCTCGGTAATAAACTACCGTACAGGGTGTATCTGTGAATCCATGATGAAATCCGAAAGCTTAAAAAAAATCGAAAAGCACTGAAGTGAAGTCGCTTGTTTCTGTGTAACAAGACGACCTTCAGTGTTCATTGTCAGTATGACAAGTACTGACATTTTATTTTCATAAACTTCAAAAGATGGAATCAGAAAACTCAATTTTCTTCTGTGTGACAAAACGGCCTTTAGGGTTTATTGTCAGTATGACAAAGACTGTCAATATATCTTCATATATAAAAATTTCGTGTCACGTTTTTTTTTCTGGGATGAACTCCTGAAATACTGAACCGATTTCAATAAAATTTTGCACACTGTGTGCAGTTTGATCGAACTTGAGAGATAGGATAGTTTATACTTCGATTTATGGTCAAATCGACGGCAGGACATCGCGTCCCCACTACTTCTGGTCACTCGACAAGAGCGATAACGTGATGCCAAGTTTCTGGGTCTTTCCCAAAACTGAAGAAATTTTGAACTGTTTGAGAACTGGGGAATAACTTTCAAAAAATCAAGGTTATGGTAAGGGTTAGTTTAAGGTAGGGGTAGGTTGAGGTTAGGGTTAATAATAATAATAATTGCACTGGTTTGAATAATTCACTACAATATAATTAGACATATACCATTGCCATGCCATGCTAGTCTTTTTTTCTAATTAGTGCCCTAAAATATACTTGTGAGAAGGCTATGGCAACATCAACACGTCGAGAAACTTAAAGCCTAAATGATGATTTTTTGATCATTGATCTGATCTGGCAGGAGTACCTAGTTATGTCGATTATTGAGACATTTTTCGAAACCTGAAACAACCGTATCGGGGGTAGGAAATCTTTGGAAAATCATCGCTCCCTCTCTCTCATTTTCAAGTGAAAATATCCCTATTTTTCTTTCAAATCCGTTTGACTTGCTAAAATGAACGAACGTTTCCGTTTATAACCTCCATGGTATTGGGGTAGAAATTTTGGTTCTAAAAACCTGAAAATGTCGATTAAAACGCATTATGAGGCTATAGAAATCGTCAGAAATCATAAGTTTCTCTTTTTTGAGCGCTCGTACTACTTACACGAGGGCTATATCATTTCGTCACGATGTCTGTATTTTTCGAATTTTGAGCCGAAAATGGTCTCAATCGACTATGTTCGACTCACTGATGATGAATCCGTCGGAAAACTCGAGTCTGTCCGTCCGTCCGTCCGTAAGCACGATAACTCTCGAACGGAACAGCCTAGAGACTTGAGATTTTCAGTGTGGGTTCAGTTCCCGAATGCCTCGGTTGAGTTCGTTAATGGGCCAAATTCCACCAGGGGTTCCGTAAATATGGCCGTTCAAAATTTTGTTTCCCTGATTACTTCGAAACTACAGATTCGATCGAGTTGAAACTTTGCACTCAAATGAAGAATGAGGTGTTCAAGCTACATGTGAAATTTTGTCCAGATCGCATGACCAGAACCATAGAAACAATAGAAAATTGTAACTTTTGAACGGAAACGCCTAGGGACTTGAAATTTTCAGGATAGGTGTGGATCTCGAATGTAGTGATCACGTTCATCTATGAGCAAAATTATACTAGGGGTTCCGTAAATACGGTCGTTTGAAATTTTGTTTTCTTGATAATTTCGAAACTACGGATTCGATCGGGATGAAATTTTGTATTTCAATCGAGGATGATATATTAAAGCAATATTTTGTCCAGATCGCATAACCAGAACCATAGAAAATTGTAACTTCTGAACGGAAAGGCCTAGGAACCTGAAATTTTCAGGGTGGTTTTGGATCGCGAATATCGCGGTCACGTTCGTCAATGAGCAAAATTAGACTGGGAGTTCCGTAAATATGGCCGTTTAAAATATTTTTTCCTGATAGTTTCGAAACTACTGATTGAATTGGAATGAAATTTGGCACCTAGCTGAGAAATAATGTATTCAAACTACGTGCGAAATTTTGTCCAGATCTCATGACCGAGAGTCGTTTGGTAACGTAAAGAGATGACATATCAAACAAGAAATAAGTTGTCATCACATCTTTTGTAGAAACAATAGAATTTCTGAACCAAATCTATCGCCTAAGGAGTGAAGTTATTTATTCTTTTCGATAAAATGATTATGCAATTACCTCCGTCTGCAACGCAGCCAGCCTTATCTCACCGCACTAACCTACAAACCTTCATGATTTAGACACAATCTTGCAGTCGGATATTGATATTGGCAACATTAAAATAGAACAGGAAGGAAAAACGTCTGGAGAAATTCCAGCCTTATCCACAGTCGTGTATTTCTTGCATGCTATTTCCACTAGACGCATAATGAAGTTTTTAAACTTTTGAAGCATTATTGATACATAAGACGAGTACTAATGAGTAGAAGTAGATACTGGCGGAATTGAGAAGGAGAATCAACTGAAAAAAAAAACATATGAAGAAAGATTAGCGCTTAAAGTGGAGGTATCGGGTCAGACAGCTAACATTTAAAATAACTGTTGTTAAGTGCATTCTAAGTGAAAATTTATGGCGGCTAAAGAAATATGTTGTATATTACGGGTTAAGAACACATAAAATTAAATTATTATGAAACTGGTAGCCTTAATCCATTTGCATGTATGATATTATAGCACGGAAAGCTCAGTATTAAGCTCAATAAAATGCAACGTCTAAAATAATTTATAACCCGAGACTGGCCGGAAATTCACTTTCATAATAATTGGCCATTAGCTGCTATGCTATGACTATTTCGAATCAACGTACAATGAATGATATTTCAGTATTTACTACTGTTCGATGTCACGTCGATTTAGGAAATGAGCACTTCTGCACGCACTTAGACATTCGTGCAGATTGCGTAGCTCAAGGCTGTATTTAACTGCGAAGCTAGGCTTATAGCTGTTTTAGACCCTTTTTTATGGAAGAGTTTTATGATTGTTAATTATTGTATTTGAAATCTTCACGAGAGTCGATTTTGCGAAGAAGAGCGTTAGAGATAGAACAATTCAAGGCCACATTTGTTGAGCGATATATCGATACCTTTTTGCCAAACTATCGTAAGCCTCAACGTAGTACGTTGAGGCTTACGATAGTTTGGCAAAAAGGTATCGATATGTATACTAAAATTAACACACAGTAATCAGAAATATTTTTCGCTGAATAACCCAGTCTGTTCGCTGTACACGCCCCCAAATAATTCATGAAGTTGGAGGAAATCCAAGTCTGCTGAGACGTCAAGTAGAGGTGATTCATCATCTTGTCGTTCGCAATGTTGAGTTGACTCTAGGATGTTTTGTCGGTGTTTTCTTGAAATTATTCGAGGTTCCTTGGAACTGCGGAATTCTTTCGACGAATTAGTCGACGGTTCTTGTGTTCAATTCCATTGAACAGTTCTCAGAACCTAAAGGATGAAGAACTGAAATAAATACTGAACTCTGATAAAATCACCATGGTTATGTTCTGGGGCATGAAATCGATCTTACCAAGAACCCCGAGAACTCATCATCCTTAATTCAATCGTTGGTGAACGCGTACTCAATTCGGCTTACGTTCACGGTTCGTCCCTGACAATCTGTGAATTGAGTAACAGTTTTTATAACCGGCCAGTTGAGTACTCGATACGTACACTTTCTTTTATTCGACAGTGAAGCGGTGAACTCGTTTGGACGTACAGAGAAAACGGGGGCACTGTCTGACCTAAAAACGAGGACCGCGAGGATCTCTCCATGACTCTCCTTTGGCCTCGAGTTGGGCGTTGAGATTATCACCATACGAGCGTGCTGAGCCCGCATGTTGCAATGGAACTGAAGAACTTCGGGTTTCATCTTTTCTGGAGAGTAGATTTTTGATTTGACTACAAACTTCTTTGTGCGTAATTCTCTACGTACAGAGCTGCTATGAGGTGATGGCTCCATTTGGTGAATTTTCCAATTTTGCATTCCTCGCCAAAACGCTATGTGCCAATGACGTGCTTGGGACGTCAGATCGCTATAGGTATAAAATTGAAAGTTGGGACAGCTCCCGAAAAATAAATTGTAAAAGTTATTATTTGTGTTAACACAGCAGAAAATTTCGGATGAAGTTCTGCAGAGGCTTGGACTTGAAAATTCTTCCGCAGAGTTTCATCTATTTTATCCTTGAAATAACCCTAGATACTAGTGAAGTCATAAAGCTCGTAATACCAGCCCAAGAATCGATTGGGAAGCCTCTCCTATTTCCTTGACAAGAAAACAATAAATAATAAAGTCATATATCACACCCAACAGATTCCATCTATACGCGGCGATTTTCTTTTTCGGTGAACTCCGGCCTTATAATTATTGTTGCAAAAAGTAACAATTCCCCGTAACTGCAGCCGATCGCCAGTAACCTCGGGCGAAATTCGCGATCGTTGGACGCTACAAGTGAGCAAGAATAAACGATAGTGCAAGGCCATAAACGTGATTAACAGTCTTGGACATTGCGGCTATTAATTTAAATGGACCGACAATGCAGTCGTTCGTTACCCCCCAGTCTTATTAGTTTCTCCGTTGTGTTATTGCGAAAGATCATCTCGATCAATTTTCGTGCCGCTTTTGGATTTCATTCGGCGGCTGACGTCATGCCTCGGAATCGACCTTCCAGATTTCTCTGCAACTTTCCCCCTACATTGATTATTAAGAGGAACATATGCATTTCAAAGTCGTTCTTCATTTATTTGTGGGCAACATCCAACTCATACCAACTAGTCATGTCGTCATTGAAGACAACATACAAGCAGCAAGAAGGACAGACATCTGGAAGCAGCTGCAGATCGGTTTCGGCCGGGTTGAGCCTCATCAATACAACAATACAAATCTGATGGTCTCCCTAGGTCTAGGAAAACTACAAACCAAAAACTCATAGGTATCGGCAGAGTATTATGCATACACTAACTCCACCTACCAGCTCTAGAGCTATTCTTGGTTTAAACTTGAACCTTTCGAAAAATGGTAGTAGCAGAAGTAGAAAAACGTTTGATGATTAATTGACTCGATATTGATATAATTTCAAATGCAACTTCTATTTCGGCTATAAGTACCTAACTAAAAGGCGCAAAATTATCTCGATAAAACCAAGCATTTATTAGCCTTTCTCAAAAGTTTACATTTTTCGAATATGAGAAATCCAAATGTCTTCTCCCTCATCTTACTCATTCGTTTGCCCTTTCCATTATAAATTCCACGGTTTCAGGTGAAAATTTATTTTAGTATTTGTGATTTACTCAAGAAATCGAAAACAAAATAAAATTCTCTGCATACTTTCGATCAGATTGTTGAATTAGCCTTGATCAATTTCTCTCCAGAGTTGAGTTGTCCTTTCAAAGGCCGCTATTGCATGATTCGACAAGTACTCGAAGGCTCACTACGGGTAGACACAATCAGAAATCGATCTTGTACAGGAGTGGTAGATCTTGGCCACTTCTCGGTTTTTCGCTCACGTTTCCAGTTTCTCGATATCGATGGACGAGCCGGGAAACTACGCTTTCACTGACTTGAAAGAAATCCGCAACATCTCTCAGATTACGTCCCGCCTAGATCAAATCAATAGCCATATTGGCTTCATCCGCACTAAGTTCAAGTCTAGGCATTATTGCGAAAAATGTTTTCAGATTTTGAATCAAAGTTGATTGTTAGAACGTAAAACAAAATTCTCAGAAACGCAATTGACAAGAACTTGCCTGAAACTGAAAGAGTTACCAAACGAGGAGCAAAAATACCGTTGAGATATAAGAGAATAAACATTTGATTTTTCATAAATGAACATTTGGCGGACAAGAATCGGCAACTTTTAAAACGGTCACAAAATTTCTGAACTTCCTCAACTTTTATGGAGCAGTATATTTGCTTAATTATCCACCAAGAATTTTTTTCAAAAATGAAATTCCGAAGTTGAATCGCTATCATTCTGCAAAATAACCGAAATTATTTATGAATATTTTCATGAAAAAATAAGCAGATTGGAATTGTAATAAGGATTTTGGTGATTACCAGGCGATAAATGAGAATTAAATTCTGCTATTATGTATATTGAACGAAAAATATATTGAAACATCAACTATTACAAACTGCAAGGATATGACATGAAAGATACTCTTGTTGAGATTTTTGAATATTCTAGGGACTGAATTATTCTCGAGATTATTCTGAATGTTCAGTGAAAACTGAAGGGAAATAATGGGACAATTTATTTCAATTTTTGAGCGCTCGTACTACTTACACGAGGGCTATACCATTTCGTCCTTGGGGTTCCTTAAATACGGTAGTTTGAAATTCTGTTTTTTCGATAATTTCGAAACTACGGATTCGATCGAGATAAAATTCTGTATTTTAATCGAGAATGATATATCAGAGCAATATTTTGTCCAGATCGCATGACCAGAACCATAGAAAATTGTAACTTTTGAACGGAAAGGCCTAGGAACTTGAAATTTTCAGGGTGGGTTTGGATCGCCAATATCGCAGTCACGATCATCAATGAGCAAAATTAGACTAGGGGTTCCGTAAATATGGCCGTTCAAAAAATTTTTTTCCTGGTAGTTCCGAAACTCTTGATTGGATTGGAATGGAATTTTGCACCTAGCTGAGGAATAATGTATTCAAACTACGTGCGAAATTTTGTCAAGATCGCACCACCAAGACCATAGATACTGTAGAAAATTCTATCGAATTATCGTAAAGAAATTGGTCAGCTGAAGCACTGACATGAAGTCTGGATTTTCGGAATTTTTTTGACAGCTGTCGGAAATTCCTTCAATTGTTTCTAAAACTGGAAAATGCGAATCTACCTACAAGATGGATGTACGAGCGCTCAAAAGCTCCTGACTTCACGGCAGTGCTTTTCGTAATTTTTTACTCGAGTAGGGGGTAAATCCCTATAATATTAGTAGTGCAAGATTGCTAATACCCAAGTTTGCTATTCACAAATAGACGAATTATTATGGTTCATTTCATTTGAAGATGAACTTTCGAAAGGTGAGGATGAATTTTTATACATATTCGACTATGTCTATCAGTACGCCTAAACATTTCCTTCACAATGAATAATGCGAATTTTGGGACATTCTGTACAAAAATAGAGTACAAATAAGTATCTACGCATTAAAAAAATATTTGCTCTCCATTCGACGCAGCTTCAAGGTCTAACCGAGACCACTGAACACGTTTTCAATTTAAAAACCTTCAAACCGTTGAATGACAGCAATCAGGAAAAGTTGCCAAGTGTGAAAATAAATTGTCTCGAGGACAACCACACTTTTTCATTAAAAATTTCCAGGAACCGGCCTAAGTGAAAGTTCGGCTCATAATTCATTCAAGCCGGGAGTTTAATTACCAGAAAAAATTAAGCGGACATTATTATGGAATTTAGTCGCATTAATTATTTTTTAGGGATGAACCACAAGAAACAATTAAGAAGTGAACCGAGGTATTAGATAAGATTACAGGGGTTCGTCTCGAAGGAAACTTTCCGTTTTCATGTGATTTTGTGTAGGTACTCCTAAAACATGAAACTGCTTTCTGCGGGAGTCAGGTCCTCACCTGCTTGAGTTTAAGTGGAAACCAGAGGCCTCAATGCATATTTTTATTTTATTTTTATCGCTATAACTCACGCTTATACCTCCATCATGATATGCTGAATTAAGTGGACTATTAAGAGTCGAAAGAGCCATTTGTGTTTCCACTATCATACTCGGAATACACCACTATTGAGTCGGTCTCGAAAGTTACTTCGTTGGCCATGAAGCTGGAATTCACCCGGTTTAATCACAAGTAAAATTGGCGTCATTACAATATCACAATAGATTCACTCTGAATCACCCTTTGTTTCAAACTAACTAGGGCAAACTTAAGTAAAATGCAACGTCTCGCCTGCAAACTTCGAATGTTATGTAGACGATAGAGTATTTAGCCTGAAGAAGACGGACTGTAATAACATTTTATGGGGCCAAGTGCAATGGGAACAGAAACTAGAAGTACTCAATTTGTAATTACTTTTATTGGCTCCAATTATAAAGTTTCCTATGTCACAGAAGTTAATTTTAGAGCCAAAATGGCGCAATCGTCTCCAGGGTTCTTCTGCTACTCGGGTTGGAGGAACAAGGACTAACAAATACTTAATTGAAGATAGTTTCCGTCAGGCCTGTGCAGTATTTCATTTAGAACTGAGAGGATTCTCTTGAGTTTTTCGAATCTCACGTGGGACTTTAGTGGAACATCAGAATTGTCACGGCTAGACCTGACTATCACATATAGTCTTCAGAGAGGACCGCAAGATAGAAGACTACGTTGAAATGGTTGTCTTATATAAGGCGACGGGCTCCTTCGCATTACGAATTTTTCGTTTGGGAGCTATGATTGATGTTTTTATCTTGGCTCCCCTAGGTATATGTCTAATCTCAGGATGGTCCTATCCCTAACCATGCGTTAGGGGGATATTTCTCCACAATCCACATGATTCGCAAGAAACCAAATGGTTGGGATAAATCGATTGAACAACACCACCATAACTCAGAGGAGTAAATCCTTGCGGAATGTAAATGTCAGTAAATACATTTCGATCTATTCTGCTTGCTCCCGACGCCCATAAGATTACCGATCGGCGCATATTATTTATCTTTTGTGTTGTCAGCAACATGATCCGATTTCACCTGAGGCTACAGCATATATTGAGTTCTGATTGCCTTCAAGGTAGCCTCATTGTGAAGAAACTAATGGAGATTTGTCTTTTGTTGGGATTTGGTTCAATCAAACTCCCACGGCAGACATCATCAATAACGAGTAGTTTTTCAAGACGAGACCTTCTCGGAACCTCTCATAATAAGTGACTTCTATTCATTTCAAAATAGCTTATCTCGGAGGCAGATCGCGCCCATTCTGATGTACATCATTGATGCATTCTCCGAGCTCATTGCACGTCTTTTATGGATGCAACTGCTGAAAAACATTCTCCTTCTTGGACAATTGTTCGGATTTTGCATCTTGGTTCTTGAGGTGGTTCAAAACCCTTCTTGGGTACGTCAGTGACGAAGGTTTATAATTAACGAAGATTAAATAAGGCGTCAATCTTTATTTCGATTCTATTATCTTTCCGTCAAGAATATGTTATTTCACCTAAGTAGTTTATAATTTCTGCAGATTGTGATTCTTGCATGACACCTGATGAAAGGTGGGAACGGATCAGTGTTCTCTGTATACACCTCACCGTATTATTAACGTCTCCCCAGGATGAAGAGTCTCAGATAACATTAATCTACCTAGTGACGACCAATTAGTTGTTAATAAACTCGTCGTTTTTTTGTTGGATTTTTTTATGTACTCTTCCCACACAAGGTAGGAACTATGATATTGCCCCCTAAGAAAATTACCTACCGTGATTTATAGGATGTCGAATATCTTCGTTTTGCTGAAAAACTTATAGCTAGAATTTTGTCAGTATTCAGAAAAACCCTGTATGCACACCAAAATGTTAGTATTTTTCTATCTGTTCGTTTATTCACTTATTTCTTTTCATTTTAATCCATGAAATCTTCTTTAATAATTCTTTTTTTCATTTCAGGTAAACAAATATATCATCGCAACAGTGAGTATGCTTGACTATCTGAAATGACATCGAAAATAATTCGCTCGTGAAAAGATAATCATTTTTATGACGATGCAGATGGAAGTGAAGTATTGATAATGTCATTATCAAGATGAATAGGACATTGAAAAAGGGGTCACCGACTTTGATGATAAAACGAGCTGAAATAAAATATCAGACACTAATAAAATTGAGGCGCCAGATGATGATAATCTGGTGATCTCATGAATTAATCTTGGACTTTCTCTCCATCTCGTATCAGCACCATGTACGAGATTCAGATTAGGGGAATCTTCAGCACATTTGTTTCATTATCGAGAAGAATTTTTCAATTGATAGATCATTTTCAGTTCTGAGCGGTAAGTTTGGGGAACTTACGTTCTTCGGATTTCCTTCAATCTCTGGAAAAATGATACCAGACAAAAACAAACTATATTGGATTTGGGATAAATGCCGTTTGGAAATCGAAAAATTGTAATGAAAGGCTGAAGAATATACACAAGGTCGACTTCCAAATATATTTCGAGACAGTTTTTCGCGATAAAAATTTAATAGCGAATCTTAGGGAACTGGGAAAAAAGTTATGTAGAGCTCAATCGATGACGTCATGTTGTAGTAGATACTGGCATACTCATTGAATAATAATGAGGATCTTCACTCTTCACATTTCGATTATTATTTTCGATATGGCAGCCTCCCAAATTTTCGCCATGCAAAGGATACTCGGATGTTTATTATTTTTGTCTTAGTCATTTCGAACAACCATACTACGATTCTGGAATAGACCCGACACGCTGTGATGACAGATAAACACCCATTTAAGCCGTCCTACAAGGATGCCTACTACACTGCTCTGAGCCAGAGGATGTCAGAACAAGGATGCGTATTCTGAAAAGACCCCTCGTACTTACAGTGGCCGATATAGTCTATTACTTTGTGGCCAATTGCATGTCAATGTGATTAAATTGGCGTAGTTTAATTCCTATAAACTCTTACACAAACTAGCACTTTGTTGATAATGAAAGCCATAAAAACGTTAGGTTCAATTCTATTTCCCCTGATGTGAAATTTTGCGACAAACGTAATTGTTTCACGTTTGACATACCTACACAACAAATTGGAGAAGATACGAACTAGCAAGCTTTTATTGTTAATGTTTTATGTAAACTTGTAAACGGTGTAATCTGGAGGAGGACGATAAATATTTACTGCCAATGTATCATGAATTCAAAATCAATCTATCCTCACATTTCCTTCCAGCTACACTTCCTTATGTTTTCTACTTTGAAATTAGGAGCAATCAATGAAGGCGTTATTGTGAATTGGTGGTTGTTCGGCCTTTTAATATGCTCAACTTCTTTAACGAAGTCCATGATTTTTCTTGGGGAATTGCATCTGATTTCGGCGCGTGTTAAGCCCGCTCCTTCCAGCAGCGCTTGTCTTCACAATGCCAATGTTTGGCGTTTGCGGAGTAAGTGGTTTGTCGTTTGCCGATTAGCGAAACCTACAAAGAATGGTCTTTACCCATATTCTGTAAGTGGTTTCGCACTCAGCAATGGAGAGTGAGTAGACTTCTCTTGCTTTGAACGTCGGAACGTCGTCATCTCCAACGAGGGTCCTGGTTCGCTAAACGTTATTTGAGCTTTTTTTAGCAGGAATATACGCCTTGATGTTTACTGCGATACCCTGGTGAGGTTTCCAAACTAAAGTAGCTCAGTCAGACTTTTGAAAGTTTCAAATGATTTTCCATACTTCTTCCTCAGAGTCACGTACCTATAAAGAAAATTACAAATTTTTGCTCCATTATATTGCCTGGATTAGGCGAATTGGCTATAAGTGTATAAGTAGATCTTCAAATCAAGAAAGTCAAAGAAAGAGTTCGATAATTCTTGTGAAGTTAGAGTGATTTTCTGATCCAAATGCATTTCAATGAAATGAGGCAAGATGTTTAAAATTGGCTTCACCTATAGGTTCATGCGGGTCTTATTCAGCCCATATGTGAGAATTGCGTGGCTTTTTAATGTTATCCCTCGAAAATTTAGCCTGTTCGTAAAAATTCTTCAGGGGGTAAAGGCTGGACTATTTGTAAATGATGGGGATTATGGCCATTGTAGTGCGGAATTATCTATACCCTGTTTGTTCCCAATATCAGCGGAACGAAGAGGAATATGTTCATCGAAATGACCCCTGGAATAATGGTGAAAAATGTTCGATCAAACGGCGAGACAGCCTGATAAATGTGACCAACTATCGCCATCTATGATTTCATCACCCGGTTAATTTCAGAACACGCGCCCGAACCGAGCATTCTCCCTACTGAGATCCAAGTCTATTTATACAGTGAGCTGTATTTATACATTCCAGATGCACACATAACGAGGTTACAAGGACCGTTCTTGACTTTGTGCGTTGCAATAATATTGATACGGTACCGGAGTCGTTCGTTTTGTAAACCGATTCAACCTTCAACTGCGTTTTATTAGTTCAAATTCCCGGTACGGAACATCGACGCCGGCATGCACGCGGCCTGTTGACGCATAGATCGAGGTTTACACAATCCATTGAGCGCTGGCCCAGAAATAAGTTTCGGGGAATGATTAGTCGCACGATGACTTCAAAGTTATGCATTTCCTTCACCTTCAAAACTGCAGTAGGAACATGTGATGTTGTTTTCGAGGAGGATCGGGCCTTCCTGTCGCAGCATAGCTGAATGGTCTCATCAGTAAAAAGAGGGGGAGGGGCAGCGTTGCTTATCATTTTGGAAAAACCGTTGTTAGATATTCTGGAAGAAGGGTTGTGGTACCCCCGAAGGTTCACAATTCCATATAGGATAACAGAAGTGAAGGTGGACAATATAAAATTCTGAGATGTTTCGAGGAACCCTCCAAGCCTCTATCGGAAAACTTTGCTTTTCTGCTCATCCGCAAGTCCACAAATACCTACTGCTAAATCCAAAAAAATTCATTTTTATTTCTCCTCATAAGATCTACGTGCCAAAATGTGGGTTTGTCACTTACATGGAACTTACAGAATTAAAATAATGATGAGCATGGGATGTTATGTTACCTGGCCTGGCAGTAAGACACAAATTTCCTAGATTGAAAATTTATCCCATAGAAACACGAAGTAAAATGATGGCTGATTCATTTTACATTACCAAATTGTGAGAGGTTATCTCTTCAAAAGAAACAGAAGGGCCTAAATATTTTGTACACTTTTTTAGGGTTTCGAATGAGCGCAGAACATTTTTTATATTGTCCAATTTTTTCGGTACATGTTCAATCTCTTGAACGAATCATCTTATCCAAACTTTTTCTTGGGTTCTTCCCCTTCATGAATTCCGATACCGACATGTAGAGACTGGGAAGTGCGAAATTTATCTTTTGGGTAGATGCGCCTCCACCCTATCTTATCTGAAATGACTATCAGGTCGGCATCCGGCTGTTATTTCAAGCCGAACCCGTTCCCACTGACGACTAGAAAGAGGAGGGGCCCCATCCAAATGGATATTTTTATTGTTTTACGTGATATCACAGATCCCATTCAAGGGCTTTGAGCTCAACTTCATCCCGCTTTGGAAAAACAGAAACTTCGTTCTCTTGGCGACGGCTTGTTCAATGGAACACTTTCAAGATTCATTCTATACACAATAAATAATAAGATAACTCTTCAGACGACGCCACATCCCAATTCTCAATGTAGTACAACGATATGACGTCACAAGTTCATCCATGACACCTGCAAGCGATTAGGCGCGCAATTCAAAATCAATACTAGACTATTGTTGAAATAACTTTTGCTCTACATAAAATTTCTGGCAGTATCATATATTGTAATATTAATTGTTATTTAGACAACAAAAAAGTGTGATAACCGATTTAAAAAAAAATCACGAAAAGCACTGCCGTGAAGTCAGGAGCTTTTGAGCGCTCGTACATCCACCTTGCAGGTAGATTCGCATTTTCCAGTTTTGAAAATCAATTGGAGGAATTTTCGACAGCTGTCAAAAAAAATCTCAAACTTAGGTGAAACTCCAGACATGTCAGTGCTTTAGGTGACCAATTTTTTTTTCGATAATTCGCTAGAATTTTCTACGGTATCTATGGTCTTGGTGATGCTATCTGGACAAAATTTCGCACGTAGTTTAAATACATTATTCTTCAGCTAGGTGTATAATGTCATTCTAATCCAATCAGTAGTTTCGAAATTATCTGGAAAAAAATATTTTGAACGACCATATTCACGGTACCCCTAGTCTAAT
The DNA here is from genome assembly GCA_963966015.1 of Aphidecta obliterata. Taxonomy (NCBI): domain Eukaryota; kingdom Metazoa; phylum Arthropoda; class Insecta; order Coleoptera; family Coccinellidae; genus Aphidecta; species Aphidecta obliterata. Next base: position 18,359,895 of record OZ014433.1, on the reverse strand, counting down.
TTCGCTCATTGATGAACGTGACCGCGATATTCGCGATCCGAACTTACCCTAAAAATTTCAAGTTCCTAGGCCTTTCCCTTCGGAAGTTATAATTTTCTATGATTTCTATGGTTCTGGTCATGCGATCTGGACAAAATGTTGCATTAATATATCATTCCCGATTAAAATACAGAATTTCATCTCGATCGAATCCGTAGTTTCGAAATTATCGAGTAAACAAAATTTCAAACGACCGTATTTACGGAACCCCTAGTATAATTTTGCTCATAAATAAACGTCACCACGACATTCGAGATCCACACCTATCCTGAAAATTTCAAGTCCCTACGTGTTTCCGTTCAAAAGTTACAATTTTCTATGGTTCCTATGGTTCTGGTCATGCGATCTGGACAAAATTTCACATGTAGCTCTATTTGAGTGCAAAATTTCATCTCGATCGAATATGTAGTTTCCAAGTATTCAGGAGAACAAAACTTTGAACGGCCATATTTACGGAACCCCTGGTGGAATTTGGCCCATTAACGAACTTAACCGAGACATTCGGGAACTGAACCCACACTGAAAATTTCAAGTCTCTAGGTTGTTCCGTTCGAGAGTTATCGTGCTTACGGACGGACAGACTCAAATTTTCCGACGTGACGAAATGATATAGCCCCCGTTTATAATTTTAAACTTTATTCAGGTTACAGAAAGATGTTTCTATTTTTTTTAAATGATGCTTCTTCATAGCCTTCAATGAATATTATGAATTCCATCAGAACTGTTTAATTTGCTATCTTATCTGATTTTATTTCAATTGATAGTTTTCGTTGAAATGACAGGAGAACAATATGAAACATATTCATGCCCCGACTGAAGACTACCAATTGGTGGAAAACGTCCTCCGGAAATCTCCCATGTTCTATTTGAAGTAAACATAATATATCGGGGCAAGGTTAAGCGCAAAAAAAATTCTCTCATCTCCGCCATCTCGATCTTTTTTAAGATTCACAAAGTAACCAGCACCTGCTTGAAAACGATCCAAACTGAAAAAAAAATCGAATTTGTCGTCCTCTATTCTCAACTGACCTTCTGCATCGAGGTTGAGCTCGTACATGTCATTTTTACGATGAACTAATTTCGCGAAATAAAAAAAAATAATTAAAGAACCCAAAAAAACATATCCGTTACAAATATTTGGACGGAGTTCAACCATCCGACGTAAGTGATGTCGACACGAAAATTCCAAATATCTATCATTACAAACCTGCGAGATGGGTTATCAAAGACCGGAGATGCTTGAAAGAAAAAGTTCCTTTCTGTCCCTGTCCTAAACATTCAACCGATAAATATAGTAAACCTAGAATTGAAACTGTGCCAGCAGGTTTATTTATACCAACATATTTTCAACACTATATTGTTAGAAAGATAATATATTTGGCACGTAGAATGCAACAGGGGCAGGTATAGGTCATCGATTGCTTGATGAAATTAACCTATTTTTCAACAACTAGCCAGCAGATAAACTTGCTTGTTTTTGGAGCACAGCTGTGAATGGGAATTGGAGGAGAGGGACCTAGGGGATATTTTATAGTTACGAAGAGGGATAACCCACCCTATATCAAATTTATTTCTTTAGAAGAGGGGTTACGTGGAATATATATGTTATGCAATGATATATGAGCGGAATGCATTCTGAGGCAGGTATTAAATAATTTTTCCGTCGACCATAGAATAAAAGCTCATTTTAACGCACTCGAAATCATCCATTAATGACCCATATTAATGCATGATTTCTTGTATTAATGCATGATTATCATGGCAACCGATTATAAAATATTCAGTCGGAGCATAGATGCATCTATGTCGGAGCACGATCGAGCTGTCAAATTTATTTATTCGCTTTCAATCAGAATCTGATTTTGTCCGTTACGCTACTACATAATGAATAACGAAGAAAATATCCCTTTGACACCGCCAGATGTGACAAAAACTGCTGAAGCAGCAACTTTGAGTCTGCTTCCTGAAAATAGCCGCCATTTATATGAGAAAACCGATGCTGAATTCAGATCTTGGTGCAAGGACAAGAAGGTTCGGAAGGAAACGGTTTTGTTGGCATACTTTACGGGTATTGCAGAAAAGGGGCATCTAGCAAGTTTATGGCCAAAATATTCGATGCTGAAATCAACACTAAATGTGAAAGACAATACCGATATAAGCAGATACCACAAACTGGTGATGTTTATTAAACGGAAAAGAGAGGGATATATCCCAAAAAAATCAAAAGTTCTCGAAAAGGAACATGTGAGAGAGTTCATAGCGAATGCTCCTGATAGTGTTTTCTTGATGTCGAAGGTAAAAATAAAACTCAATTGAATCGTTATTCCAACTTATTCTCATTATCTCGTTATAGTGAAATAACTATCATTGTTTGATTTGTAGTTCGCTTTGATATTCGGAGTAGCGGGTGCATTGAGAAAAGATGAATTGTTAAGGTTGCAGAGAAAGAATGTACAAGATATGGGATCGAAATTTTTGGTGACAGTGAATTAATCGAAAACACATTCGAACAGGATATTCACTGTAATGGATAATGATGAGCATACACTTTTGAACATAATAAAGAGATATATATACTTGAGGCCAGCTCACACTCCACACGAAAGATTTTTCGTTTTTTATAAGAACTATAAATGCTCAACACAACCAGTTGGAATCAATACATTTTCTTAATTACCGTCAATGATTGCAAACTTTCTTAAATTAGAGCAACCACATTTGTATACAGGTCACTATTTTCGGCGTTCTTCTGCGTCTATTCTTTCTGACAGTGGTGCAGATTTTTCAGCCATCAAAAGACTTGGTGGTTGGAAATCAACTTCTGTTGCAAAAGGGTATATTGAAAACTCCATTCAGAATAAAATAGAAACTGCAGAAAAAATTTTATGTCATAATAGTTCCAAAGTAAATAATGCTTCAACCTCCACATCATCCACACATTCCTTATCGGACATTATAGGAAATGAAATAAATGTAAACTATTCAGAATGTCACAACATGTCCAATATTCCCTCTATGAATTCTTCGAATTGTTCTATAGGAAGCATAAATATTAATATATCGAAATGAACATAGAAATTTGTATATCATGCAAATTAAAAATTGGTTTCGATCCAGAATTTATATTCAATTCCTGATGAGGTCGACGGAACAATCTTGTAATCAACTCGTTTATTAATTCCGCGATTAATGGTCTCAAACATTAACGCGCTCGCTCCGCTCACGCGGTAAAATATTTCGACCATTCGCTGTCATTAATAAACTAGTTGATTAAATAACTATTCCACCCTCTTGACAGCAACTTTTTTCTGCATTAGTTTCCATCTCCATTCTTTGGATCTGCCATCTACCTAAATTTACTGAAAACTGAGCTCTTGCATTTGTTCATCTCTGGAATTTCTGATATATGAATACTGAACAGTAGCGGGCATAGGGCAGATCCTTGAGGGACACCGGCTCCAATATCTCATCGTCGCTGAGTTAGTTCTTTACCAGGTATTTTTTATTTCCCAGATGAGATAGTAAAATCTGCTCGATGAGTTTCATGGGTAATTCACAATTTATATGTCAATTCTTGTTGTCACACTTCAGTGAAGGCCTTTTGAATAGTTCCAGGCTTATGAATGCTTTCAGTTCTCTCCAATTCAGTGAATTGTAGAATGATATTTGCGGCAAAAAAACTAGTATGCAGGTATAATGGTTTTCTTTGAAAGCGATTTTTTTTTTATAATACTTTTTATGACCTTGCTCAAGGCCGTTATGTTCCCCTGTAGCTAGTCGTTTTTATTTCATTTTGTCTCGGAAAAAATGGATTTCCTTCGTTTCACAAAAATGAAAGTCGTTGTTCTGCAGTCATTCGTGAAAGATCCTCATTGAAGGAGATGCTTTGTTTGCCTCCAATTAATCTCTCACTCGAAATTCTGGAAATGTTTCTTTGAAGTTGTCATGCCGATTCAGAACATGATACCCAACATGCATGCACTCCTGCATTCGGTTTGTTGAAACTTGACTCTTGAACCTACATATTTTTAAAATTTCGAGGTGAACTAAAGTAAACCGATTGTTGAGTACTCTGCAGCGAAACCTTGAACATCATCCGCGAGCTAATTTTAATGTGGACTTGCTCCACGAAAACACATTCCGGAGACTGGCTCTGGAAGTTATTTTTACGATATATAACGCTAATATAATTGCCATGTTGAAGTTATAACTCTACTACGCGACACCAAGAACTGTAATGGGCTCAAGTCGCGAATTGTAGACGTAGGTCAGTCACAACGATTGAAATAACGTGGTTTACTTCACCCCAGTTGAACTGTTTGAAGGTTCAACGGGTCCAGACGTGAGATGATGTCATGGACGACCGTCACAGATGATCTGTTGATATTTTTGATGAAATGGGGCATTCACTTCTTTTCAGCTCAACGATATAATGGATGTGAAGCCCTATTCTAACTCATATCTAAAGAATTCTGAAATTCGATTTCACCACCATATTTTTTCTGAGGTTTCAATTTCGTCTTCCTTTAGAAAAGTATTTCAGGAATTCGCGTTTTCCTTTCGCTTTCAAATCACCTGTGACTTCTCAGAATCCTTTGAAGGTATCAATGGAATAAATATCCTTTTCCAATATTCAATCTGGATGGAAATGGAAGGAAGTTGAATCGATTCGTGGAGTTTTTTTAATTGTTTTGTTCATCGGAATTTCTCCTTCTACGTTATCGATTATATTGAACCAGTGACCCTCCAGTTCAATAAACTTTTGCTTTTCGTACCATAAGGGTGTTCCTCAAATCATTGTGTGCTCTAGTTTCACCTCACTTCCACTAAATAAACTAAAGTAAGAGCCTGTGATAGGTTTTCGGAGTTAAGAAGAGACAAAGATCCGCAACGAATATTTACGAATTCATGCACGATAATTTTTTTTTGTCAAAATTATGAAAAATATCCAAAAAATATTCGCGAAAACATCGATGAAATATGTTGAACCATCTATCATCTCCAGATAAGTACCATCCCGAGTTACGGACTTCGGAATGCAGAAAACGTTGGCATTCAACCAACACGGCACAAAATATTAATTAATTTTTTTGTGTGCGGGCACTGCACATTTATTTGCATCCAAAGACCGTTCGTGAGTGCTTCCTTGGACCCCAGAGAAACCGCTTCAGCCAGCCTCTTTTATGTTAAGTAAATTGCCGTGTTTTGCATCGCTCCATGCCTATTCGTGAAAATAAAATTCGGAATGATTTGAGAAACGAACGTAAATCAAATCGACCTGACCACGGACGTGGATTTTAAAACTGGGAATTGCGGTTTTCGAGCTAGGCCTTTATTTATGCGCATAATTAGCAGAATGCATTTTAGCAATACGAGGACTATTCTGGGACAGCGACGAGATGCTGGTTATTTCTATTTTTCGTTGGATGAATAAGCGGTTTCTTAAAATTAAATTTTTTTCTTGGTTCCATTGTTATCCCGAAAAGAATATTTTTCAGAGTCCATGTTGATCAGCGACAATCCTGTTTTTGTTTCAACTCTGTAGATATTTCAACAATATTGAATTTTCAAGATTTCCTCCGGATTTTGCGGAATATGTATCACAACTTCACTCATGAACTTTTTTTCGAAGGAGCTCATTTTTTCGGGACTTATGCTGAGAAGAAACGAAAAGTTCTAGAGAGAAACCGACTGCATATTCGAAACCAGCGTGTTCGAATAAGCTTACATGAGAAATTTTGGGAAGATAACCGAACAAATATTTTTCGACCCAAAAATTCTTAGAAAATTAGGTTTAGGAAAAAAATTTGAGTCAATATAATACAACCAATATTTTTTTTAGTCTACTGCACTTTGGATTCAAAACTTTTAAACATGCCCATAATTGTATGTTAGATCATGAGATTTCAGAAAAATATAATCCTTTCTTTCATCCTTCGAGCTAAGATATAGGAGGGGGATCAATAAGGGATACCAACTGATTTTCATAAAAAATTACCAGCATTCAGTTTTGATAGTCTCCGAGAAAACCACTGAATTTTTGTCGTCGTACGATATACAAGGTTTATTATTAGAAATAATGAATTAAAACTCGTGGAAAGAATGATAGAAAATGAGTCTTATTTCCTTTTATCCCAAACGAGTACTTACTTTGATTTATTGAAATTGAATTTCTTCCGAGTATGTACCTATAATGTGAATTATTCAAAGAAGAAGAATAGTTATTTTTTGTACAAGACGATAAAATTGTACTTTATTTTTGAGAGTGTCTTTTAGCGTCGAGACGCTAAATTGCAATACAAAATTCTTTTCTATAGCAAGACTTCGAGTGCAGGTGGAAAATAAACTTTCAAAGAAAATTGTAATTTATTATACTATGGACACAATAATTCATCCTTTTCCTGTAATAAATATATAATAAAAAATAGTATTCGTGGAGTATAAGTGGATTGAATAATTATTGGACTGGATTTCAATCCCATCTGTGCTTCAAATGTTCCTTTTCTCTCTTTCTGATTTCTTTCCATTTTTGGACGTTAGCTGGCGAATTTGCTAAAGGAAAAAATTTCAAAAGTTTGCCGTACGGTTTGAGACTTTTTCTCACCCATTCTTTGTAATTTCCAAAATATTGGAATACACAGGATTATTCCGTAAATATAGTGTTTGTATATCCATTGATTCTTGAAATGATATAAATATGGAAACTGCATTAGTTGCGCAGCTGTTGTATATGGATACTTCATAGGTCTTTCTGGTTTGAGGTTGAGAGCTTTTAGTAGACGATCAAAGCTGAACATTTCGCCTTTCTTAGTGAATTTATGTTGATTCGCAGAACTCGAATGACATTTGAGTTTTGTCAAGAAAAACTTCATATTTTATTTTCAACCCCATCAAAAGTTTTCGCTTCCCAGGGATACGATCGGGGAAATGTCTTTCAATACTTGAAACGTTTCTTGTTTGATACGCCTCTTTGAACTGAGAAATTTTTTTTCTAACGAATATATCATAAAAGACCTAGCTGAAAAATGGTGGGAATCGAAAAAAGGTTTTACGAATTTTTTAACTTTGTTTTGTAAATTGGTTGTCGGAACGCTGCAGGTCGAGCAATTGATCTGGAATTCACATGCTCTGCAATCTGACAAAGCCTATTGAAATTGAAAATCCCACTCGTGGTTTCTGAGTTTTAGAACGGAGCTTGCGAATTGCGATGTTGACACGTGTATGGAAAAAAAACGAAAGTTTATGGAATTTTCAAAATTTGTGGACATTTTTGTTCATTATTCTCTGGTATAATTTTTCCTTTTTGAGCGCTCGTACTACTTATATCATTATTACACGAGGGCTATATCATTTCGTCACGATGTCTGTATTTATCGAATTTTGAACTGAAAATGTGCCGTACGCACGATAACTTTCGAACGGAACAACCTAGAGACTTGAAATTTTCAGTGTGTGTTCAGTTCCCGAATGCCTCGGTTGAGTTCGTTAATGAGCCAAATTTCACAAGGGGTTCCGTAAATAAAGCCGTTCAAAGTTTTGTTCTCCTGATTACTTGAAAACTACAGATTTGATCGAGATGAAATTTTGCACTCAAATGGAGAATGAGGTGTTCGAGCTACATATGAAATTTTGTCCAGATCGCATTACCAGAACCATAGAAATGATAGAAAATTCTAACTATTGAACGGAAACGCCTAGGGATTTGAAATTTTCAGGATAGTAGTGGAACTCGAATGTCGTGATCTAGTTCATCTATGAGGAAAATTATACTAGGGGTACCGTAAATATGGTCGTTTGAAATTTAGTTTTCTCGATAATTTCAAAACTACGGATTCGATCGTGACGAAATTCTGTATACTAATGGAGAATGATATATTCAAGCTACATTTCTCCAGATCGCATGACCAGAACCATATAAACCATAGAAAATCATAACTTTCGAACGGAAAGGCCTAGGTACTTGAAATTTTCAGGAAAGGTGTGGATTTGAAATGACACGTTCACGTTCATCAATGAGCAGAATTATACTAGGGGTTCCGTAAATACGGTCGTTCGAAGCTTTGTTTTCTCGATAATTTCGAAACGATGGATTCGATCGAGATAAAATATTGTATTTTAATCGAGAATGATAAATTGAAGCAACATTTTGTCCAGATCGCATGACCAGAACCATAGAAACCATAGAAAATTATAACTTCCGAAGGAAAAGGCCTAGGAACTTGAAATTTTCAAGGTAGGTTTGGATCGCAAATGTCGCGGTCACGTTCATCAATAAGCAAAATTACACCAGGGATTCCGTAAATATGGCCGTTCAAAATATTTTCTTCCTGATAATTTCGAAACTACTGATTGGATGGGAATGAAATTTTACACCTTACACAATAATGTATTCAAACTACGTGCGGAATTTTGTCCAGATCTCATGACCAAGACCATAGATACCGTAGAAAATTCTAGCGAATTATCGTAAAGAAATTGGTCAGCTGAAGCACTGACATGAAGTCTGGATTTTCGGAATTTTTTTGACAGCTGTCGGAAATTCCTTCAATTGTTTCTAAAACTGAAAAATGCGAATCTACCTACAAGGTGGATGTACGAGCGCTCAAAAGTTCCTGACTTCACGGCAGTGCTTTCATAATTTTCATAATCGAAAAATTTCGAAAAAAAATTGGTCAGCTGAAGCACTGACATGAAGTCTGGAGTTTCGCCTGAGTTTGAGAATTTTTTCGACATCTGTCGAAAATTCCTTCAATTGATTTCTAAAACTGGAGATTGCGAATCTACCTACAAGGTGGATGTACGAGCGCTCAAAAGTTCCTGACTTCACGGCAGTGCTTTCATAATTTTTTTTTCTTTTTCGAAGATTTGAACATTTTATAGATTTCGTAATTCTTGATATATGTACATTCTTTGAAAATTTGTTGTTTCACTTAATTAAACATGACCAGAATGAACAGAGAGAGGGCCTTCAATGAACTCTGGTGGTTTTTCACACATACTACAATGAAAGACGTGGTTTTCAAATTTTCCTGTGAAAAATACGACGTTGCCACATGTGTGTAAAATACGGAAATTTTATCGATTAAAGAATTTTTTGTTATTGCTAGCGCCTGTCAATCCTCTCGGCCATCAGTGATTCTCATCTATCCGTTTCCAGATCCACATCCAATGCGAATACTGTTGTTGGATTTTTGTGGATAGTTTCTTGGAATATTAGAATCTATTCATTTCATATCACGCATATCAGTCGTTCAGAACCAGGTAGGTCCCTATCATTGAAGATAATGTAATAAAATTAATTGGAGAAAAGCACTGACGTGTCATTTTTTGAAATTTTTTTTTTTAATTCTTTTATCCTATCTTTTCTTATGTGCTTTCCATGAACCTTCGTGTCGTTATTTCATAACTATTCACAAAGTTTCGATCGGATCGGTACCTTTATTTCGGATTATTGTGAAAGAAATTTCTCCATTTTCTTCCGAAAGTTATAGGCCGGTCGGATGGACAGAATTGTATTTCATCACGACCTCTTCATCTGTGAGTCCAACCTAACCATCCTCGAAATTCGAAAAATATATACATTTGGGCAAAATGATAACGCTCTTGTTTATAGAAAAAAACGTGCAATAAAAAGTAATAAAAGTGTGCCTCACCAACCTTATCATACCCTCTTGATATTTTGAAATCAATGAATGCACGCATACCAACCTTGAAAAAATATCAATCTGTTTACTGCCCACCTAACCGATAAAGGTGATTGCCCAACAAAAGCGCCAAAGTACTCTTATCAATTTTTATGCAATTGCAAATAAAAGTGAAAGCTGGAGAGTGATGCATTCGGACGTGCAATGTCAAATATATCTGGATCTGTTTGAACGGCGCAGATAAAAATGATAAAACTTTTCTGGGTAAAGTTTATTTTCGACTTTACTTTCAGAGATTAGGCCACACTGTGCAATATAATAAGTAAATGAATAGCACAGTGTATTTATTTGTAGACGTTATGTGTGTAAATGTGTTTTGCATCAGGCCCAGACTGAAGTAAACAGGTCTATGCGGGGCAATGCATCAATCCAAGGTTAAGCCGAATAGAAGTCTACAATGCAATAGCGCAAAGCGCAGCAGCTCGCTGAATCGCGGTCTGCCTTCTCTTTCCCGCAGCGCAGCGTTTCTCTCTTTCTCTATGGTCTTGTTCCTATCTCTTCACATCATAGATATAAAACGTGCCCCTATAATTTCGACCCATTTTGATGAATTTCATCAACATCAACGGAAACACTTCGTGGTCCTTCGAGTTGGATCATGAAAATTTTTGTGCTCAAATCCTTCAGATTCAAACTTCATTATCTCTACTCCATATAACCAAACTGGAGAGGAAGTGTTGAGGAAAGCTTTTCAAAGTATCCTTGGAGTTCGTGTTGCTCCATCGTGCATGCTGCGTTAACAAATTTAGACTGACAGAAGGGGGGGAATTCATTCATGAATATATTTACGTGGCTGGGGTTGTTCAGATCCCCCTTTCATCAGGGACTGAAACTGACTGGATCAATATGCGGAAAGTCTATTCATAGAGGTTCGTATCAATTGAGCACAGAGTTTGAATAAACGTATTAGTGAGTTTCGTGGTTTCTATAGAATCATTGAAGGGGTTCGAGAACGATTCGGTATCCCAATTCCTCATTTAGAGTACCATTGAATGTGTATCATCTCCTCTTCATATGATAAAACCCTCAGAAAATATATGTATAATATTGTTACTGATTAGCATTTGTCACCCAACATGATGTCGGTTCATTTTGGATATAGGGTACGATACATGAATTTGAATCAGAACCATAAATCTCAAAATTTAATGAAATACAGTCTGTACCATCAATCAAAAGTCCTCATCACTATCCCTACAAATACTACTTTCCGTTCGCGTTAACTGACGAAGACCTAGCTTTAACTCTTTGAGCGGCAAAGATAAAAAAAAATAAAACCCAAGTCGGGCAAAACAAATTTTTTTTTTGCAGTTTGGAAAAAAAATTTCAGCAAAAGTTCATCGAAAATACATAAATGATACATTAACAATAATATTTCCGAATTTTTCTCAATATTTTTCTTAAACGGGGTGGTACTCTTAACGTACCACCGCCGCGCAAGGGGGTCGAAACAGGTGGTACGTATTTTGTACCACCTAGCCCCAAAGAGTTAACTTCCAAGCCTTAACCATGAGATCTTGAGGTATTTGCTTCAGATGAATAATTGTACTTGTCCTCTCGCATGGTACCTACCAACCATAATTTTAGGTATAGTCCATTTAAGAATTATTGACATCGAAGCAGGCCATGAACGTCCAGTCGGGGCTTTATTTCTGGTTACAAAAAGTAACTAAATTTCATCATAGAAATAAAACATAAATATAGCCTAGAAAAGTGTTGAGTATACGAATTATCGGAATTATCGAATAATTAAGCCGGAATATTTCGATTGCAGTTTAAACATGGGAATTCAGGTTTGAAAGCGCAAAAATATCGTGGAATGCTTTCATATGAAATTATCGTTCATATAAAAGTCAACCATGGAAAATTGAAGATCATTCAAATAAATATTTATTTTCACTCAGGACCATGCAATATTTATTGGTATTGGAAATCTTGCAAAATTCTAACCATATAACTTTAAGAGTACCATTTTATGTCAGGATTCAAGAAGGATAATTAATGGAATTTTATTAGGTAGCTAGTGGTGCAACAGAAAAAAATTTTTGGATACTTCGCAAGCACAGGGCCAAAAGAATGGATTGGAAAAAACGTTATAATGTATTAAGAAATAAGAGAGAAACAAAAATTGAGAATCTATGTAGTACATGAAGAATTTTGACATGAAATTTGTACCGAACTATCAATACATGAACCAATTTGTGAATTATTTATTGCTCGGTGTTGAATACTTTAAGAAAGTCAATTTTTATTTTCATTCATTAAAACTGTCTATGAATTATTGAAAATATTATAATTGATGAGCAATTTTACAATTATTCAGCATCCTTTTGAATTAGGGCAATATAGCATGTGTATTAGCAGAGGGAATGTGAACAGGGTACCATACAGTATAAGTATAATAAATAAACTTAAATTATCTATGAATGATTATTTTTATTATTTTGGATTATTTCCTAGTGTCCACTGACGAATTTGAATACCGTTTTCGAATATCCAAATTTCATCTAGATAAATGAATTTTACGTTTTGTTCCATGTATTCTCGGTATTTATCACAATATCGTACTATTTTTATTATATTTTTTTGTTTATCAGTAAGAATTTTCCTTCGATCAACTTTTTTGTATTTGTATCCAATTTTTTTTATGATATAATATAATGTTGACTCCGATCAATTGAAATCTAGGTGCTCTTTGGTCAGTTCGAAAAGGATATCTAAACTGATATATTCATCGTTTTTAATTCTAGCAAAAACAAAGACATTCAATGTCTCTTAGAAGGAATAATCGTATCGCATAGGTTTTCTTCCACTGCTAATTCCGGGCTGTAATGACATGCTAATATTCTACGGACAGGGCTTGGTGAAATCTGAAAATTTAAGAGTCATTGATTAATCAGAATACACTTTGAGTCGGTGAATAACAGTTTACCTGAAACACTAGCGGAAATATATGCCAAATCTTTGAAAAACTCGAAATAACACCGACAAACTACCTGGCGTTCTCTTGTTAGGCGCGATGTATCCTAGTCAATTCCAGCCATTTCAATAGCATAAGACAAAAAATACTCAAATTCAAAGCTAATTTTTATAATTATTCACCAATATCTTCGATAAACCATCAAAGCAAGATCTCTATGGGTAATGTTAGTGTTATTCCTATACCAACCTGAATTCAGCAACCCAAAATATTACTGAATAGTCTATTACCAACTTAAATTCGATTTTTCACAGCCAACCGAGATGTCAATAATTCTTAAACGGAATATACTAGTACTTCAAATATCTGTATGTTGGTCAGAAATCGCCGAAATTCTACAAATAGCACATATTCAAATGACTCAAAGATATTGCACAAGTCGTGAGGAAGTATTCAGACCACATCCTTCAAAGCTAATCGTTCCCATTTACACGTAACCATGTATATGCATCACTGGTGCGACGATTGTTGTTCTATTGAACTTGTACTTGACATTATTATTGTACTTTGTTTATTTACAATGTGACAAACCTAAAATGTTGCAACTATGGGCGAGATATCTGAAAGGAAAGTAACTTTCAAATGTAACACTGACTTCCTGTTCACTATCGAGTTTATTTTAATATGCCTAGTGTGAACATCCTGCTCTTGAAATATGAAGAGTTTCGTTCTTAGCGACGCTGAACGATCAATATTTCATCTTCCCCCTTTATAAAATAGTACTTTGTCAAATTCGGAAAAATTACTGGCCAGATAAAAATATAGTTGAATTCAGCCTATGATGGATGGATCAACCTCCAATATTGTCCATAATATGTCAATGGACTGTTGGACTTTTATAACTATGAATATCAATTAATTGTGCCCCTGTGATTTTTCCGAATTTCACTTTTTTTGCATATGGTACGCTTCAATTATTGCCGAATAAAAAAAATCGTTTGTTTGGCAGCGTAAAATCAGATTTCTTTAATCCTATCCTATGAAAATTTGGTTTTTCGACAGTGAAAATAGAATATGTTCAAGGTGTTCGAATAAACTGGGAATCATCTAAGAATATCTGATTCAAAATTAATTTAAGAAGCCTTCGGTTTGCCCAGTTCCTACCAGAGTGATAAAAAAGCCTCAATTTCGCCCAATGTAGGTTCGTTTATTGTCGGATAGTGAACAGCAAAAAATTCAATATATAAAATAATAATCAAATTTCAAGAGGTTGAAATTAAAAATAATTCTCCGACAAGAGCGGATCCAGGATTTTCCTAAGGGGGTGAGGCGCATATAAAAACCTCATTCCACGTGGAAAGATAATTGAGTTTTTCTGATCTATCGTTGAGGATGCGCCAAAGCATTTGGAATTCATTCTATTTTTTGAATGTACATTCAGGAGTGTATGCACAAAAGTTCTGTATTTTTCCGTGTAATCCAATTTCGAATTGGGGATATTGATACACGAAGATATATCCGATTTAAAATTAACCAATCTAATCGCTGATGAGAACAACATTTTGATAATGAAAAAAATGTTTTCTTTTCAATTGCCAGTAATTATTGAAGTAAGTTTAAATTATCCGCCTTGGATGGATTGGATCACACGGAAAAATATCGAATTTGTATTCGAAAACGTTCAAGAAAACTCTTGTACATAAACGCCTGAATGTAAATTCAAAAAAATTACGAAAAGCACTGCAGTGAAGTCAGGAGCTTTTGAGCGCTCGTACATCACCTTGTAGGTAGATTCGCATTTTCCAGTTTTGGAAGTCAATTGAAGGAATTTTCGACAGCTGTCAACAAAATTCTCAAACTTAGGCGAAACTCCAGACTTCATATCAGTGCTTCAGATGACCAATTTTTCTTCGATAATTCGCTAGAATTTTCTTTATTATCTATGGTCTTGGTGATGCGATCTGGACAAAATTTCGCACGTAGTTTGAATACATTATTCTTCAGCTAGTTGTGAAATTTCATTCCAATCCAACCAGTAGTTTCGAAATCAGGAAAAAAATATTTTGAACGGCCATATTTACGGAACCCCTAGTCTAATTTTGCTCATTGATGAACGTGACCGCGACAGTCGCGATCCAAATCTACCCTGAAAATTTCAAGTTCCTCGGCCTTTCCCTTCGGAAGTTATAATTTTCTATGGTTTCTATGGTACTGGTCATGCGATCTGGACAAAATGTTGCTTTAATATACAGTCGACTCTCGATAATTTGACACTCGATAAATTGAATCTCTCGATAATTTGAAGTTATTCGCAGGTCCCTTGAATAACACTCGATAAATTGAAAAAAATCAATGTATTTTGGTCCCCTCGGTAATTTGAAGTTGTATCTTTGGCATTTTGCTCATCGACACTCTTTAATTTGAAGTCAAAGCACCCAAACACTCTATAATTTGAAGTCCCCCACTTCTGTGATTCGTTTCATCTTGCACTGACTTGTCCTATTTGAGATTGCGCAGTCTTTCTAAGGATTGCGTTGAACTAAAACCGGTTTTTCGAATCTTCGGAACAAAGATGATCGGAAGAATGAATTGTGTCTTTCAATTGATGAACCTCCTTGAATTTAAGAAACGAAATCATATCTATGTCCATCAATAAGGCATACTGGCACAATACACACAAAACTAAATGGAATAGAATTAACATAAAACACGCAGCAGATCGCTAATGAAATGGAAAAAAATTGTATTTGGAAGAAAATTTAGAATGAAATCATCTTTCAAAAAAAATTAAGAAAAGCACTGCCGTGAAGGCAGGAGCGTTTGAGCGCTCGTACATGCACCTTGTAGGTAGATTCGCATTTTCCAGTTTTGGAAACCAATTGAGGAAATTTTTGACAGCTGTCAAACAAATTTTCAAACTAAGGCGATAATCCAGACTTCATGTCAGTGCTTCAGCTGATCAATTTTTTTTCGATAATTCGCTAGAATTTTCTACGGTATCTATGGTCTTGATGATGCGATCTGGACAAAATTTCGCACGTAGTTTGAATACATTATTCCTCAGCTAGGTGCAGAATTTCATTCCAATCAAATCGGTAGTTTCGAAATTATCAGGAACAGAATATTTTGAACGACCATATTTACGGAACCCCTAGTCTAATGTTGCTCATTGATGAACGTGATCGTGAAATTCGCGATCCAAACTCACCCTGAAAATTTCAAGTTCCTAGGCCTTTTTCTTCGGAAGTTATAATTTTCTATGGTTTCTATGGTTCTGCTCATGCAATCTGGACAAAATGTTGGTTTAATATGTCATTCTCGTTTAAAATACAAAATTTTATCTCGATCGAATCCGTAGTTTCGAAATTATCGAGAAGACAAAATTTCAAACGACCGTATTTACGGAACCCCTAGTATAATTCTGCTCATTGATGAACGTGAACGCCACATTTCAGATCTACACCTATCCTGAAAATTTCAAGTCCCTAGGCCTTTCCGTTCGAAAGTTATGATTTTCTATGGTTTCTATGGTTCTGATCATGCGATCTAGAGAAATGTAGCTTGAATATATCATTTTCCATTAGAATACGAAATTTCGTCACGATCGAATCTGTAGTTTGGAAATTATCAAGAAAACTAAATTTCAAACGACCATATTTACGGAACCCCTTGTATAATTTTGCTCATAGATGAAAGTGATCACGACAATCGAGATCATATTTCAGGTCAACATTGAGTCATACAAAACGCCATTTACAGAATAAAAAAATATTTGTCCGTTTTCGAGAAAATTGAGATTAGGAAGATAAGTGAACCACCCTATACATATGCAATATCATAAGTAGTTTTAATCAAATTCTTGTTTTCTGAACTCTCAATATTTTGAACTCTCGGTAATTTGAACTTTTTCGTCGGTCCCTTGAGTTTCAAATTATCGAGAGTAGACTGTATATAATTCTCGATTAAAATACAAAATTTTATCTCGATCGAATCCGTAGTTTCGAAATAATCGAGAAAACAAAAGTTCAAACGACCGTATTAACGGAACCCCTAGTATAATTCTGCTCATTGATAAACGTGAAATCGAAATTTCAGATCCACACCTATCCTGAAAATTTCAAGTCCCTAGGCCTTACCGTTCGAAAATTATGATTTTTTATGGTTCTGGTCATGCGATCTGGACAAAATTTCACATTCAGCTTGAACACCTCATTCTCCATTTGAGTGCAAAGTTTCATTTTGATCAAATCTGTAGTTTCCAAGTAATCAGGAGAACAAAACTTTGAACGGCCATATTTACGGAACCTCCGGTGGAATTTGGCCCATTAACTAGACCGAGGCATTCGGGAACTGAACGCACACTGAAAATTTCAAGTCTCTAGGTTGTTCCGTTCGAGAGTTATCGTGCTTACGGCCGGACGGACAGACTCGATTTTTCCGACGGATTCGTCATTAGTGAGTCGAACTTTATCGATTGAGACCATTTTCGGCTCAAAATTCGAAAAATACAGACATCGTGACGAAATGATATAGCCCTCGTGTAAGTAGTACGAGCGCTCAAAAATGAAATGAATTCAACATGCCGTTTATGAGAATTCAACGAAACAAAATATTGTGATGCATAGGGCGCAAATGAAAGTGTAGTGTACGTGTACAACCTTGAACCGAATAATTGAAAAGTATGCCAAAGCGACCGGAACCCTAATTCCATCTTGAAGTGTATAAATATGACTATACGGTTTTTTTCAGGTTCCCAGATTTTCATGTGTGATTTGTCATAAGCTGACATTTCGAATTTCGGCTCCAAATATCGTGAAATATAACGAATTAGAAGGAAAAAGTGGGTGAATACGATTAAATATATCTCCTTTCGATGATTAAAAAGCATTTCCTTGGATTTTCGAAAATTCGAAGTACCTGGATGGGTGACTGCTCTGGGGAAGAATTTAAACAAGCGCGCAAAAACTTCCGACTATAGGTACGCCAGCGCTTTTCAAATTTTGTATACGTCTATTGAGTTCGACAGTACCGAGAAGAAATTAAGAGGGGGGGGGGGGGTGTTATAGAATTTTTTTCCGAAATTCCTTTGCATTTATCAAAGCAGGTAAACCACGAAACCAATTCGATTTTGCCCAAAAAAGCGAAACCACTATAGCGAGAGTAAGTAAAATTTCGTTGATGCTTTCACATGTGGCATCGTTGCTAGCGCGCAAACCAGACTATGCGCAGCCCATATAATTGTAGATGTCCTTGGGACCATATGTACACATACACACATACATAGAGAGGATCGAGGGCATGGCATATCTAACAAATCGCGTACGGGCTGCAGTCGCTCGGTGCATCTCGGACTAGCCTCTCTCTTGCGAGTTGCCGTTCCACGTCTCAACATCGAGCTGTTCGGCGGTAATTTTACAATTATTCTAGGACGCTCGGTAATTGCACGTTTTATTTATTGCTGTGTCTCTGTGCCGCCCCGAGTCGGCCAACCATTTGATGTTATTCGTCTGCGACTCCCCTAAAGTGTTGTGCTGAACCCGCGTTTGTGTGCTGTGCTCCGATTTCGATTGGATGAATGAAGCCGTTTGTTTATATCGTCTTGCGTTTTGTGTAAGTATCGTTTGTTTACAGCCATAACTTTGGAAAAGACGAGATAGGAAAGTTTGTTCATTGTTTAGGAGTCATGTTTGTAAACTTTGTTGTATCGCTGAATTATTATAGGAGCTCGTGATATTGTGATAAGTTACTTTGTAAGGTGAAGTACTTTGAAGTTATGTAAACAAAAAGGCTCATTGTAAAATGTGTGAGGCTTCTGCATTATTGTATGTGTGCTTACTGTGAAATAAACTTATAACACAGCTTGACTTTCATTTCATTTCATCGCCTTATTAACCCATTTAGATAATAAGTTGACCAACAGTTGATCAACTCAGCATGGCATGATTACAGCTTCTACTCATCTGCAATGTTCTCATCTAAGGTATCTTGTGCTTTGCTACCATTGAATTATTGCTTGGAATATATTTCGAACAATACGATTGCAGTTCCCATCCACGTATTTTTCGCTATTCAATGAGAAGTTCAGTCGGAAGAACAACGTAGGAAATTATATGAATCTGGTTCCTCAATCCCAGAATGTTTGGTCAATAAATGAGGACCACTTAACCTCAGAAGGAGTTATGAATGGTATATGAGAGTATTGTTCCTCAAATATATCGAATGATTTAATTTTTAGCAATGATGAATGGAAAAATAAGAAACTTATAAAACATTTTAATATATATAAACCAAAAAAAATTTTTTGACAATCTTCAAGGCTATATTCTTCTTCTTGTACGTGTACGCCCCAAAGATTATACCGATTGAGTATGATTGCTAACGATGTAGTGGTGGGGAAGCACTAAGAGGATGGCTCAACTGCAAAAAAATAACCTAATCTGTTGAACAGAAAGGTATATATGAGAAGAAGAGGCATATATGTACAACCCATTTCAACGCTTCAAACAAATTCTGAGATTGAAAAATTTTTGGAAAAGTCTGTTGACACTACACTACATAACCGTGTGAAGGAGTCAGATTACAGTTGAAATTGAGGTATGTATTTGGAAGTCCAGACAGTGGGTCAAAGACCATATCGTGAAAATGGAGGATAGCATCGCAAAAAGTGCCCTAAAAAAACTGCCTATATATGCCTCTCATACCACTCTTGTGGTATGTTCGTCTCGAGTAAAAAAAGAAGCCGATGAATGCAAAGCGACAAAAAATTTCCAAAAGAAGGGCAAACTTAATTTTTCAAAGGAACGCTAAACTCATTTTAAGGCTCTCAAAAAGCGAAAAAAGACTGTTCACTGCTCTACTTACGGGTCACTTGGAAGTGAATTACCACCTACAAAAATATGACAAATAGGGCTAACTCTCTAAAGTTTGAAGGATATGCAAATGCCGAACATTGGCACAGAAAAGACGCAGAAATCAACTGCTTCAATGATAAACTGTGGGCCAAAATCCATATAGAACTGTGAAATACAGAGCACAGCTTCGCGAAAAATGTCACAAAAAGTACCTGAATCTGACTGAAATCCTCTTTTGAGATTTTCGCGGGAGTCGATAAACGCAAAACGACGCAGAATATTCCAGAAATTTCTGAACAAGGAAAAATTGCATTTTCTGAAGGAATTCTTTACTCATTCTGAGGCTTTCAATAAAGAAATTACGAAAAGCACTGCCGTGAAGGCAGGAGCTTTTGAGCGCTCGTACATGCACCTGGTAGGTAGATTCGCATTTTCCAGTTTTAGAAATCAATTGAAGGAATTTTCGACAGCTGTCAAAAAAATTCTGAAACTTAGGCAAAACTCCAGAGTTCATGTCAGTGCTTCAGCTGATAAATTTTTTTTGATAATTCGCTAATTTTCCACGGTATCTATGGTCTTGGTGATGCGATCTGGATAAAATTTTGGACGTAGTTTGAATACATTATTCCTCAGCTAGGTGCATAATTTCATTCCAATCCGATCAGAAGTTCCGAAACTATCAGGAAAAAAATATTTTGAACGGCCATATTTACGGAACCCCTAGTCTAATTTTGCTCATTGATGAACGTGACCGCGATATTCGCGATCCAAACCCACCCTGAAAATTTCAAGTTCCTAGGCCTTTCCGTTCCAAAGTTACAATTTTCTATGGTTTCTATGGTTCTGGTTATGCGATCTGGACAAAGTATTGCTTTAAAATATCATTCTCCATTAACGAACTCAACCGAGGCATTCGGAAACTGAACCCACACTGAAAATTTCAAGTCTCTAGGTTGTTCCGTTCGAGAGTTATCGTGCTTACGGACGGACAGACGGCCGGACGGACAGACTCGAATTTTCCGTCGGATTCGTCATCAGTGAGTCGAACATAGTCGATTGAGACCATTTCCGGCTCAAAATTCGAAAAATACAGACATCGCGACGAAATGATATAGCCCTCGTGTAAGTAGTCCGAGCGCTCAAAAAATGCTAATGATTGGTCTACTCACTACTTGGAAGTGAGTTTTTTTTTCACAAAATGAATTATTTGTAGGATATCCAAATGCCAAACATCAAAACAGAAAAGACTTATTGCTGGGAGTGGTGAAGTTGATTCACGCGGAAATCATATGAAAGTTTCCTAGGAAAATGATCTGTTCAAAGCTCAAATAATGGAGTATTTTTCCTTGGACGTCAGTAGTAGTATTGTTAGGCACAAAAGTTCAAATAATGCTGTGGAGCATTTCCCTAAGATTATTCCTACTAGATTCTCTTCTGTTTTCAAGACCCCTTTGATAATCTACCTGGTTTTCATATTATAGATGAGTTGTAGCTTTATTTTCATTCGACCAAATACTTCTTTTCACATTTCTACAAGCCTTGAAAGATACCTACATCGGCTGTTATAAATGAAACATTCCCTCTTTGATAACATCACAAATATAGAGCCCATATAATGATACTCGTTCAAGAAATACCTCGTTTTCGAATAGACATTCACTTATTGAAAGTGCCAGTATTGTAACGTCTACACGTGTGAGCCGAGATGCCAAATTATTTGGCGATAAAATAATTGTAGTTAAAATAGAATTCCAAAAGTGTGCTGGCTTTTCTCGTAGAATTTCTATCATAAAAATCAGTTGGAGGATGCTTATCAAGCTGGTTAAGCGACTGAAAATAAAAGTTTCAAATTACACATGGTTCTTATGACACTCGTTGCTCAACTACTGCAATATTTATCAATAAAGAATTTTGTAGAAGCTCACTGTAGTTCTTCCTGCGTTCCTCTATATCTAAAGAAATTAAAATTCCTTCGTTCTGTATAATTTTAAGATTCCACCGTTGAGGAGTCGAGTTCTCGAAACTTCTCCTTTCTCCATCGCTTTGTGCATTTCTAATTGCATCGTCGGTAGTTTGGACTCAAGGCCATTTCAATTGACTCCGTCCGTTGTTAGCTGCAGCTTGCATCTTGTTGCCGTCCAAGAGGCTAACAGTAGGCTAGAGGCTATTAAAACTGTCTGCGACTTCACTACTAACCTCCGGTGCGAATAGATTAATATATTTGAATATAAGTACGTCCTAGAGGCTTACCAAGGACAACATTCTTTTCGCATGCATCCATATGCATCCAGGTGTTCGGTCTCGTCTCGTGAATTTTTGCGTCAAAGGAAAGGAGCAATAGTAGGTGAATTGGGTATGCATTAAGGGTTGAATGTATACTGGGAATTCTTTGTTGACGCAGTTTGTTGATATGATATGAAACATGGAACGTGTCTCCTACTTGAACCTAAAATCGAATTTCAATTTTCTAATAAAGAAGAAATTCAAAATGGAAAACTCATCTAAAATGCAATGGTCTTGAACTATCGGAAATATAATTTCAATGTGTTCATGAGACCAATCATTGAGCAACGAAAAAGGCAATTGATAAATGTTAAGCGTATTATATGAACGTCATAACCAATATTGGAAATTCTGCTATAAAATAGGGCGATTTACAAAGTTAGTAGTACAAATCACTGATTGCATTTCAATCCTAACATTCAATTTATTTTTTTTTACAGGATCAACTATCCCAATATTTAACCGTTTCTATGTAAGTAAAACATTTATATACCTATCTCAGCATTGATATTGAGTTTTTCTACAATACAATTGTTTTTTTCTACCCGAACAAACCTCATAAATTATATGTGGCAATTGAACAGTTACCAATTAATGTTCCTGCGATTGTATTATCTTATAAATATTTTCGTGCTACTAAAATTTAATTCCTGAACTTATTCTTGTTTATATCTTGATAATTACCACCCTAATTACAGTCCATTAAGTCGAGAACAGCTTTTTCTCTCGAAGAATTATTGATTATTAATTTCGGAATAACACAGTTATTCATTATTCATATTTTTCCTAACTCCTTTTAGAGTGACGAAAAGTCCAGAACGAATCGAAGATACTTCCACATCGATTAGTGTTCTCCATGAAATATTTCATACCTTTTGTGACTTATTCACAATGGGTTCCATTTCGGACACGGCGTTCCAGCGTGAGTTCTTGTACACGAAATCCAGCAATTAGAATTTTATTGCTTATAATTTTTATCGATTTTCCAGTCGCCTACATGAGGGCGTACCATATATGCTAGCCCTGATAAGGTCGGTTTTATGAGCCATAAGCGGTGTTCATTCCTATATAATGCCAACGGTTAATGGAAACCCAGCAGACTATATCTTTTTCATTCCTCATAAGTCATAACTCAGTTATTAATATCCTTCCAAAGCTTGTTAGAGAAGTCCTTAGCTGGTCGCCATTCTCGAAAGTGGAAATGTCAGCGCTTTGCCAGTAGAATTCTAATCCAATAACCAGAAGCAATCGTTATTGGGTTTGCTTTAAATGGATTGGGATTAGGTCTCCATCCGAATGAGAATTGGTAAGGATCAGAATCGAAGTAATTATCTGTATACGAACAATGAGAGTATACTGAAATGTTAGAGGATTGGACAGAAATCAGGACACGAAAGTAAAATTCAATAAAAACACGAAAATTCAAATCGATTTTTTTTATATTTACTGGTCAGTAATTGTAGTTGCAGCAAATTGAAATACAGAAACAGGTGGTTTGGATCGTTCAGTTTTGATCTCCAATGGTAGAACTCTCCTGATATTTTCAGTTCACAGTTCGACCTATCAAACTTTTTTTTTAACCATTCATCTCTTCTTCTTCATTGGAAGGCTAAGCTGAGACGCTAGAAGTAGCGAAGGGGTTGAGATCAGGGAACCCACCACGTCCTATCCACCTAAAGTCATAAAAATCATACGCTCTGCCAGATGGTTTTCCGTAAACTGAACGCATTTAATAAACACATTTAGATCTCAATAAGTACCGTCAGATTCGGATTCACGGGTAACTCTGATTGCGAAATACTCGGCTTTGGTGAATATTTTATATGGAGGATTTTTGTAATTTCAACTTATTTTGATGAGTTCTAGCAACTGTCGAAAAAAACCTCACCTTTTAAAACACCCTGTATATCAATTTTTGCTGTCCGAAGTATAGCAGAAAGGGGAAGGTGCTAGAGGGAAATGTTTGTCAAAATGCACTTTGTTTCAATAAATTCAATTAGCGACTTTCGGCAGAAAAGGCCGAGGCACTAGGGAAGAAAAAATTTATTTTTCTTTACTCGGCTACTTTCGGCTGCGGACGTCTCAGGAACTGTTGGTGTTACGAAAAAAAAAGATAGAATAATTTCGTCTCTATGTATGTATGTCCACATTCAAGTCAAACGAATACGACAGTCGAATTGAATTTTATATGCTTGTAAAATACGATCTCAATTAAAATTAATGACATATATATTTATCTGTCGCTCTATGAGCGTATGGAGGTACCTCTATGATCCGACTCGCAGCTGCATTCATTCGATCAACCGATGACGTCATTTATTTGACCGCATCATTACCAAGGACAAGTAAGCTTTCGTTTCAATCCGCCGATTTCAAACAATTACCTTATTATTTCTGATCGAGTTAATGGATATGTGCATTGTAGCACCCCATTCCAAACTCACAAACTCAATAACTCCAGTCCCGCTGCCTACAGCTTGGGGACTATGGATTCAACTTCCATTCATTCATTAGGCCGAATTTGAATGGATGTCGTTCGCAATTACAACGGTCGGATTGTATGTATTCAACTGACTGCTTTGGCCTTGGCTGTTGTGTAATTTTGAATGCTAATAAACAAACACACAGTGACCTAGCTTGTTTTATGAGGTAAGAATGCTCTTTTACAAGGTCGAATAATGCAGTTTAATTGGTTCAGAGGATGGATGGTTCCTATATATTGTGCCAAGTGTCGCCAAGAAGTTTATATTGAACATCTGCAGCTTCCAGTATCTCCTCTTCTCTATGTGAATTCATTGGAAGTTTTTCCTCGTCAGAAGAAACAGAACGGTTTATAAACGAACCTGTCTGAAGTTCATAATTTACTTTTTGAACTCATTTTCAGGAATCGACTTCAGTATTCTCTTTATGTCTTCTGTGAACTCAGCCTGCGGTCGTTCAGCTGAACTCATCTTTCCCAAGATGTTATCCATCTTTCATAAATAGATAAGGATGAAATCAAACGTTCGCGTGAACCTACCCCAACTCAGAGTTTCGAATGAGACGCTTCTAAGGTTACCCTCCACTTCAAACGAATCAGGTCATGACCTACTTCAGGGAATTCCGGATCTGGTCGGCGAGATTCTGCTGCCTGGCTGAAATCAATTTTCTCGGCGATGGTTTAGGTGGAGGTCCAAATTTCTTGCACACAGAGTGTATTTTCGGATGTGAGGAAGAAGTTAAATAGCTCATCAGAGTGACGTCGAGCAGTTGCAGTGACTTCTGGAAAGAGATTTCAGCAATGCCATCAGAAAGCGATAAGGTGCTTCGATCAACTTGAAGTCGTGACCACTTTTCAACACCTCACCTGCATATTTGATTTGGAATTCCAGAAACGTATTCACGCATTCTTCCTGTAAGAATTTTTCCCATACAAATCAAGCGTGCCTTTCTTAGCCATTACGACATTTCCAGCGATCGCTTTGATCGAATAAATATATAGTACGTCAAAGGTTATCTCGGTTACGAGGCGTGGGCGCCATTACTGTATAGGGCGAGTCAGTCAGTTACTGATGTTCGCACATGACCTACGCCAACCCACACACTTAGGTCATCCGTCTGCATTATTCGTATTGGTTCGGCTTCTACTGGGTCAGAGCTGTCAGGGCAATGTGCATCCAGCTACTCCACGCTTCCGATCAACTGTGAGTTAAATTTCCATTGACGCAGAGTATTGCAGATACACTAACTGTCATTATCCGGTGCAACAACTCGAGCAGAATTCGAATAGTGGAGTGAGATGTAGAATTCGCAACATCCTCATACTGTCATACCCAGGGCCGTATCTAAGGCGTGGCAAGGGTGGCACTTACCACGGGCGCAAGGTCCGAAGGGGCGCAAAAAAATATCGAAAATAAAAAAATAGAATCACCAAGAAAAACAAAATAATTCGAAGATGACAACACGGTTACGTAAGTAAGTAATTCGAACACAACATTTCGAAACATTGATATTCAAAGTACAGAATGAAAATGCAATAAGGTCAGAAATACGAGAAATATGGTCCAATTGTTATAAAAAATTTTCAAAGATGCCGCACTCTGATCATAAATATTACAACCGGCAATATCGTCATTCCAAGCACAGCCTTTTTATGAGTTGTTTACACTACATCCCTTATCTCCTCCAGCTTGTTTTGAAGGGCGGCTTCTTTGATGATGATGGTTCATAATGATCGATTCGTTTAGATTTTTAAGCCACATCTGTGGTATTTTAAAAACAATTTGTATTGCCAAAAATTCATCAATCGGATTTTTGAGCTCAAGAAGTGGGAGAAAAATTGGGGAATCTTATTCTATTCTACATAAATATTGATTTCTTTCGATTGTGAAGAGAAGAGCAAAAAATTTAAATCTTAATGTTCGTTTAGTGTGTATCCAGATTCGAAGTGTTATAAGTTTTGAGTTTTTTTTTATATTCTGACTTTTTTGTGCCTCAAAAGCAAACTCTGTACATTCGTTGGAGTCGCAATTAGGTGAAATTATCAAAGTTCTTCGCTAGCTCAAAAAATCGTCCCTGGTAAATTCGATAATAAATTATGAATTTGTCATATATCTTAACTTCTGGGAAATTCTGTTAAGTACTTAAAATAAACCGAATTAATCAATATTTGCAAGAAAAACAACTAGATATATCTAAAGGCTCACGAATGATACTTGGACTATTGGACGAACTGAAAGCTAACAGAGAAAACTTTTTTATGCCATTGATGGAACTTTCGAAAAATGAAGCTGATAAAATTGGAATCAAAGCAAAGTTACATCAATCGAGAAAACGAAAAAAACCCAAAATGCCAGGGGAACTAGCCAGTGATGAAGCTCATCCTTTTGATGCAAACGCAAAAGGAGGAATTGGACTATAATTATTCAAATTGAAGAAAGATTTGTTGCTTTGAACGAAGTGGCAAACGACTTCAGTTTTTTGAAGTGGTAGTGTCATTCAGACTATGAATATTGACGATTTGAAGAAAAGTGCTGCAGATCTTGAGATAAATGTTCGTATTTATTACATAAGTATGAATATTTCATTTTGTTTTTTCAGAATTTGTTTTATTTTTATGCATTTCATTTAAAATGTGTATTTCAATGTTTTCAATGAAAAAAATTTTCCATAAAAATGTGTATTATTTTGAATCTCTTACGTAAATATATGAGCATTATGAAAAAAAAATACTATAAGAAAATATGATGGATAAAAAAAAATCAACGCAAATGAGGGGGCGCTGTCCAATATATTGCCACAGGCGCAATAGTACCTAGATACGGCCCTGGTCATACCCTTTAGGTCGTGGGGTTTGAATCTGATTGGGACTTCTCAGGAGTCGAGCTACTTCGTATAATCATTGAAAAACAAACATTTCGAGATAGATAGCTTTCATCACAAATACCCTTGTAGCTCATAAGAAAATTAAAATTGTTTTTAGGGCTCCATACTCTCATACCCTTCTAAAAGTAATTTTTGACTCTATAATACTGGCCACTCGAATAGTGTCTTTCTCAATTCTTAAAGGCCTAATATTTCGATCTGTAAATCTTTGTGGTGAAGAGGATTCGGGCAACATGTCACCAGAACAAAGATAATTCTATTCTAGACGTTTGGGAGCCCAGGCAGATGAGCTCATCGCAGGTGGAGACAAATTAAATAATCTGACTCATATACGTAACAACGAGCGTTGACAGTGCTATCGACACCACTGTAAAATTGCATATGGTCGCGTCTGCAATTTATTGTTTGTTGTTCGACACTTGAACCTCGCATCTGTCTCGTCTGGCGGAAGTTGTGAATTATGTGAATTTTTTTGAAAGCGCATAGCAATATTCGGGAAATTATGATGGATGGTGCTTTGTATGTTCTCGAACAGTAGTCGCTTCCAATACCGCGGTTCAACTTCAACGGAAAATATTTCTTCATTTTTCATCATCCGATAAAAATGATTGTATGTACTTCGTATCTGTCTTGGTTTTTGAATATTTTCCTGTTTTTAAACGAACAAATTGGATAATACGCAATTTTGAATAAGCTTCTTCAGAATATTCTTAAATTGGTTCTTCTTGATCTCATACATACCAATAAAAGAAAGTCAAAACATAATTAGTTGGGAATCTCGGCGCATTCGCCATTTTGCAACTTCCGCGGAATTTTATATATTTTTCTACTATCGTCCTGCACTCTTCTCTTTCTTTGTGAAGTCTAAAAAGCTTATACGTATGAACGTATAAGCTTTTTAGAGTAAGGGGGGCCTATAAAGCCTCCCTCACTATAAAAAAATAGGTTTCAGAAAAATCCGGCGACGTAAATTTCGAAACAGCAAAAAAATTAATGAATTTTTGCGATTTGGAATGTGGAAACAGTACGTTGATCTCCAGAAGTCTATTCAGATAGGTGGTAATCGAAAGAAATTTTCATGAGTTTTTTCCCAATTTTCCGATGTTTTTTATACATTCGTTGTAACCATGCTAGGGGCTGCTATTTTCGATCAGTCGATTTGAATTTTTCAGATTATGTATCTGCCTACTCACGAAGCCTATCGAAATGAATTAAAATCCGACTGTGTTTTCCGAGACTTTCCGAAATTTCACATTTTTGCTTTTTTGTCTATCTACTGTGAGAGATTTCTGAATGAAGCTTGCTTCATTCCATATACATATAGATGATAAGAAAGTTTCCGATTTTTTTTCAACGTTTTCACGTGTATACAAAGATTCCAAAATTTGTTGAAATTTTCGAAAAGTTTCCATGCGAAATCCATGTTTTTCAAAGTGGGGCCATCATACGAGTATTTCAACGTTTTTGTGGTGTTTATGGTGTTTTTGGTTCCCATCCAAAGGTGGATCTGCTTGCTTCCTCGTTCTCATTTTAGCTTATTCTAATTGCCATTGTTCTTCGCTGAAGCTCATAACACTCGTGGCAGCGAAAAAATTACCTGAAAAACGTTTTAGTACACGAGGCAATCCAAATTCCCTCATCAATAATTTTCGACATCGCAACCTTGATTGCTGGTACGGATCGTATTTAGACCGTCGAAAGCCTTGATCCGGCGATGCCCTGCTCGTTTCCCGTGTCACAGCATCGCATTAACCAATTCGCCACGTGTCGCGCCTGGGACGAAATGCAATAACCGCGTGGACCTTGACAAGATTTCATCCCACCTCAATCAAAAAACATCATCCATTACCCAGTCCGACCGGGTTTCGCCGCGAACAATCGAGTTGGGCCTTGGACAAGATCCCCTCGAGATGCACACAGAGCCGGCTATGCACGAGGCGAACGGGATTACAATAATACTCTGTGCCTCTCGCTGTGCGAAGGACGCCGATCGGATAGTAGAAGTTTAAACAACTTGGTGAAGAATGTGTCGATGTTGTGTCGAGGTTACGGGACTAGATGGCATGCGCAGTGGGCTGCGATCTAGCCTACGGGGCAAGGACGACGGGATCTGATGCGAGGATAAATGGGTCATTCCTCGGAAATGGAACGGGATTTAGATGTACAAGGTTCATTCAGGGATGCACAAAGGTTATTTGAACACCCCTTGATGCCTCCTAACGTTCGAGAAAAATCAGTTCGTTCTTTAACGCATCTTCGTCTTAGCCTAAGGATCCTTTCTTTTTGAATCTTTCTCACCCACTTTTTTCATGATCACCACACCTCAGCATCATTTTTACACTAGGAGCTCGCACCTCCTTGTATGGATATTCCTTTTCATTTAACCAAATCGACTTCCTATGATCTAACGGTGATGGTAGTTGCGTATTTTCCAGTAAGGAATTGTCCAGAACAAAGGAAAGGAAATTCCAATGTATTTAAAACCTAGTCTTCAAATCGAAACCAACATAGAAAATACAAGTTGTATAAATAATTGTTTAATAATTCTTAGTACAATGAACATTTATCTATTGTACCCTCTCCAGATGTTCTACAAACCATTGGTTTGAAAAAGTACAAAAGTCCACGGCAATAAAAACGAAACAATATCTTTTCTTAAATAATTTCATGGAAAACATTCAACAACCATATTCCCTAAACCTTTCGATTAAACAGGATAAATCACTAATACCATGTCCAGCAGCGTAATCAGAACAAATATAGCGTTCATATGTACACAAGTTGCATTCTGCACTCAGCGTGGCCGTTTGTGTACTCGATAGTGGTCTATTTTCTATTCGACCTAGTTCGGTGACCTATTTTCAGAGGGTGGTGGTTTGTTTACGTCAAACGTGGAGACCTGGAGCTCAAGGTGAGGCTTCCCGGCATCGAAGCGGATTCTGAACTGTTTGCGCGAGACGAAATTATAAATCTAGGAGATAAAAACTACTATCACCTGAAACTTCCAAGTCATGTTTTGGTTTGACCTGCTTGTAGGACAAATAATTTGGTGGAATGTTCAATTTCGTTATATCGGCATCCGTGAATATCTGCCATTAGTGTCAGTTGTCATTCTTTTGAACTGTCATACACTCTGTCAAATCTTTCGATCGAGAGTGTCTGTCGACAGTTTTTGTTCTTCTGCTCAAGATTTGTAACGTGGTTTTCTCCGCCATTTTGGCACGATTCTGAAAATTTAGGAAAAACTAAAAAAATTCACTTTTATTCTCTCGAGCGCCAAGTAGCAAAACCATCAGGGAAGTTGCAAAGTCGGAGACAGAGTTCGGTTCATCTGAGGCGGTAGCGATAATAAAAAATATTTAAAATTCGAGTTTCATGAATTGATTCATGAATCCCTCACGGTCATCATCTACAGAAGGACATACATTTAACAGAAAGAAAATTGAAACTAGAAGATTAACTAAAATTATATTGATTCAAATAAAAGGAAATCGATTTCTTTATCTTATACTTAATTTACACACTGATTATGGGGATTATATACAGTCAGGAATGTCAGGAAAATTATAGTAATCCTAATCCAATAATGAAACAGCCAGAAAATACGCTATAGGTGGTAGGTGGTATTTCGAGGTTCGGAGACGGAACGTGTATGCCAGCCAGGAAAAATCCACGGGATTCAATTTTTCGTTGAATTCTTAATATTAAAACGGATCAACAGAACAATGAATCAACGGAATACGGTTGTCTATCTACTGGATTATAACTACAGGGATCTGGGTACTAAACTACTGGACAATAAGCGCTTTC
Organism: Aphidecta obliterata; assembly: GCA_963966015.1. NCBI lineage: Eukaryota > Metazoa > Arthropoda > Insecta > Coleoptera > Coccinellidae > Aphidecta > Aphidecta obliterata. Next base: position 18,328,924 of record OZ014433.1, on the reverse strand, counting down.
AAAAATCGCCTTGATCGGCACTTAACTGTATCGTGATTATCACTGTTCATTGTATATATTTTGTTTTAGACCTTCTCATTTTGGTTGTGTAGACACTGTTGTTTTGAACTGTTGTACGTCGCACACTGGCAATATGTTTTATTTTTACTTTTATGTATCTGAGATGTATAGGCTTTTATCTCTTCTCTTATCCTCATTTAACAAAAATTACGAAAAGCACTGCCGCGAAGTAAGGAGCTTTTGAGCGCTCGTACATCCACCTTGTTGGTAGATTCGCATTTTCCAGTTTTAGAAATCAATTGAAGGAATTTTGGACAGCTGTCAAAAAAATTCTGAAACTTAGGCGAAACTCCAGACTTCATGTCAGTGCTTTAGGTGACCAATTTTTTTTTCGATAATTCGCTAGAATTTTCTACGGTATCTATGGTCTTGGTGATGCGATCTGGACAAAATTTCGCACGTAGTTTGAATACATTATTCCTCAGCTAGGTGCGAAATTTGATTCCAATCCAATCAGTAGTTTCGATACTATCAGGAAAAAAATATTTTGAAGGGCCATATTTACGGAACCCCTAGTATAATTTTGCTCATTGATGAACGGAAGTTATAATTTTCTATGGTTTCTATGGTTCTGGTCATGCGATCTGGACAAAATTTCACATGAAGCTTGAGCACCTCATTGAGTGCAGAATTTCATCTCGATCAAATCTGTAGTTTTCAAGAAATCAGGGGATCAAAACTTTAAACGGCCATATTTACGGAACCCCTGGTGGAATTTGGCCCATTAACGAATTCAACTGAGGCATTCGGGAACTGAACCCACACTAAAAATTTCAAGTCTCTAGGTAGTTCCGTTCGAGAGTTATCGTGTATACGGACGGACAGACTAGAATTTTCCGACGGATTCGTCATCAGTGAGTCGAACGTGGTCGATTGAGACCATTTTCGGCTCAAAATTCGAAAAATACAGACACCGTGACGAAATGATATAGATCTCGTGTAAGTAGTACGAGCGCTCAAAAAGGAAGAAGAGCACATTTTGCCGCTCTATACGAATTCCTACAGTGCAGTCGGACCACAAAAGATGAAATTTCGGATATGAAACGGCCAAAAAGTAGATTTAATCTATGTGCAATCAGGGCCTATTGTTCAAGAAAGAACAAGACGCCGTAACGAAACAATTCAGGAAAATGCCCCCGAAACGCGACGTCTAAACTCCACTTTGTTCTCCAGAACAGACAAGAGCGTCCTTTGCATCCGGAATCGTTGAAAACAAGGTAGAAGTTGACAATAATAACGACGCAAGAATGCTTAATAACTCGGTATTGAAGGAGGCAGACGACGATGATTACAGTTATTCGCAGAACGCTTTCTTCTGTAGCGACGGGAATCTCAAATGGTTTTTGCATCGCGATGCGAATGTATAAGAGCCTAACAAAGTACATTTGCAATTCATATTCCCCTGTTTTGTGAATAACTTCTGGGGAAAAAGGGGACCGTCACAGTGTACCGGGAACATGCAGTTCGGCTTTCAACGAGTGGAAATCGTTCATCTCTTTTCATCGTCGTTCTGAAAGAAGAAACCAATGCATTTGTTCATCGAATATCTCGGGATGTACTGGAAGAAACCGGATATCCTTGCACGTTCTCCAAGTTCATTAGCGAGGAGTACATCCTTTTATCAGAATAATATTCACAAAACATAACAAGACTTCAACTGGGTATGTCAACAACCAGAATTCATATGATGCAACCATAACTTGGACCACACTTTTGGGAATAAAAAATATCAAGTTTTTGAGGTGAACGGTTGGTTGTTATTTTTTGACAACATGAGTTTTTTCTCCTCTGGTAAACTAATGCTAGGCATTAATGACAACCAACTCAAGGTTTTTCTTTGTGCCTATGAACCAACCTTTGGGCATTCTCCCTGTATCAACGTGAGCGTCACAAATACCAAACCTGAGGAGTGATGTGTCTGACCAATATTTCCTTCATCCCTTTCTTCATTCCAAAGCTGCCTGTTCGTTCGAAAAACAAGGAGCTATTTGCGTACGTTCGTCCATCATTTCCGGAAAAAACTCCGGGTTATTATGCCACGCCGAATGTCAGACGGAACCTATAAAACTAATTCATAACCTCCCCAGGGAAAACAGGAAAGCCGAGACCGCCTTGAGCCTGCATCCCACGCAAAATAGTGGTGTTTATCGACCGTTTCGTAGCAATGACATTTGCGTCGAGACCGCCGCAACCCTCTCTCATCCTCCCGTTTCACTTGCAACTTCGCCCGATGCGACCTCTGAACCCTGTGAAGGCTACGACCTACTTCCAATTCATCCCTGGAGCCCGTTTTCCGTAGTACACAAACCCACCACGCTGGCGCTGATTCCGAATAAACATGATTAAAACCCCGACATCGGGGCCTCACCGACGCCGGAAGTCATGTTTGTCGGAAATATACAGGCACGGTTATGAGCAGGAGAAGCGAGGGAGAGATAGTCGAAGGATTATTTCCGTTAGATTGCGTGGTTTTCAATTTTCAATTCTGGATTCACGGGGTTCAGTTGGTGTACTCTGGGGATTGAGCTGGAGGTTTTCGAGAGTCTAGGTATCCCCAAGGCTAGGCTTTACTGGAGGAATACCTTGAATCGCAGAGACATATTTCCGGTTTCTAGGAAACCATTCCAGTGAAAAGATTCTCAAAACTTTCCATGTAACACCATATGGCATCCCCCATAGGACGTGAGGTCTCAAATAACTATGTGGCGTCTCCTACTTTTCAACAAATTTCGCAAGAACTTGATCGGTTGATGTTTACATTAAGTTTTATACTAAAGGTGAATCTTGCAAAGTTTTATCATTTCATTAACCGCTGGTATGTTCAAGTGATTTCAGCTACTTAAATGTTAGTTTAACTTGAATTATTCTATGAGTTTGGTGGATTGTTGAGTGTTTGATTAGTAGGCAAACAATGATCCGGCATACAAGGATCTTTTACCAAGACCTTCTCATTTTCTACCCGTAAATCAGATTTGCCGCCGAACAAGTCTGAACCTAATCCCATACAGAAGCTACATCTTGTTATTCCGGATTACAAATCGGGCTTCAAACGAGCTCGGAAAGTTATCCAGCCATTTGAATATTTAAATGATTTTATAGCTCATTCCGCTATGATTTACAGTCAAGTAGCTATATTTCTATATTAGGTCTGAAATAATTACTTCGACTGTCGGGCAACATTCATGTTTTATCTCTCATTACGGCTTGGAGACGCCATACATAGGTTCATTATGATTTTCTAGTTGATAAATTGATATATTTGTCGAGTGTTGTGTATAATCAATTAGGCACATTGATGAATTGGAGTGAATTGATGGGAGTTGAACATGGAAACAACACACCTTTGGTGGATTCATATCTCGAAGAAGAAGAAGATTTGGAGATGAATTCTGAACAACAAGAGGATTGATGATAATTTATGTTGTCTTCAAACTTTTGTAGTGGTTTATAAGATTTAATTTCATCTGTACATCAACAGACTTGCTCTCCCTCTATATCATGAACTGTGTATCGAATTCTCCCATCTTTTTAGTTTTCTCAGCTTGAGTCAACTGAAGTGACTACTCAAATTATCATCGATTTTCATAAACATCTGTTACATTATCGAAGATTCTTGAAATTTGAAGGATTTGGCAGTTCCTAAAAAAAATTTCACAAATTTCATTATGTTAACCTTGTTGAACGCCAAGAATTAACTAATATTCAGCTGGAATATTCGGTTCAACAGATGCAAAGCTAAAAAACTTGCCATAGATTTTGCGCGTATGTTAAAATTCATCGCCAGAGTGGTCACCCAGGTACTGAACCCGCCAAACGATGCTTGGCTTCAAGTTTTATCCAATATGACAGATAATGTTATTTGGTGAAATCTAGAGATGGAATTATATGGAATAAATCAAACTTCCTTGACATACCTAATGTTTTGAAAATGTATTTTTCAATTATTCTGAATCGGTATTCCACGATATTTTCATCCGAAAATCGGGTTGTTAGATGTTAAATTCTGGAAACCCCGAAAAAAAGAGATTGTGAGATTGGGTTATGTTTGAAAATCATCACTTACCTACGTTTCCAACTGTAAATAACTCCATTTTTCTCAAATACCGTCCTACTTGCCCAAATGAAAGAAACATATCAGAAAATGAATTTCACAACAGAATGATGCAAAAATTTCCATAACTTCCTCAAGATTGTTAAAAAAATACAACACTAGGGTGGTAAGGTTAAAAGACAATGTATTCAATTATAATTCTAGGAAATCGTTAGAAATTTTCACTCTTCTATTTATTACATAAAATTACTTCTTTCAACAATTTTTGATCCAATCGATTTCTACTATATTGATATTAGAAATGAAAATGAATGCACAGAGATCTCATTGAAATTGTTCACAACGTACCAAAATCGGTCGGAAATTCCTGAAAACTGTACGAGGGCGTTAAAGAAACGTATGAGGATTCGTTTTTCCCAAAATCCATTCAATTTCAAAATTAAATGGAATATATCAAATTCCTCAACGAAATGTATTTTTTGAACCAAATAAGAAAACGGAAAAATTTGAATATATTTCTACGTGGAACAGCTGTGAAGCTGAATTCCTACTTTACTTGTTTTATCCATTTCCTATACAGGGTGTTCCTGAATTGGAGGTACAAATGAAGAGGGGAGATTCCTCAAGTGATTTTAGGAAAAAAAATCTCATAAATATGGGATCGCAAACGTTTCGTTTTCGAGATACAGGGTGTTAAAGTTTGAATTATATTCAAGTTTTTTTTTCTCATAGTATCATCTCATCTACCTACACTTCACAAGATATTCAATTGAAATTTGGCATAGAAATTACAATTGAGAGTATACACCATGTGACATGCCAATTTCGATAGCAATCTACAGGCTGATATTTTTTCTGAACACTGTCCCCTGTTTTCCTCCAGAACTCTTGTTTGGTGGGCCACTGTTAATTTGAAAAAATATGAGAAGTAGCTTTGTGATTATACTAACCTTTATGGTTTCTCGAAGTTTCGTCGTATCTGCTATCGATTCCGAGAAAAAAATTTTGGACGATTCCTCGAAATCCTCAGAGAATTCCGAATTGTCATAAAAATCCACCCTGTATATTTGCTATAAAAATTGGCATGTCAGATGGTGTAAACTCTCAATTGAAATATCTATGAACGGAAAGGCCTAGGAACTTGAAATTTTCAGGGTGCGTTTGGATCGCCAATATCGCGGTCACGTTCATCAATGAGCAAAATTAGACTAGGGGTTCCGTAAATATGATCGTTCAAAATTTTTTTCCTTATAGTTTCGAAACTACTGATTGGATTGGAATGAAATTTTGCACCTAGCTGAGGAATAATGTATTCAAACTACGTGCAAAATTTTGTCCAGATCGCATCACCAAGACCATAGATACCGTAGAATTATCGAAAAAATGGTCTGCTGAAGCACTGACTGATGTCTGGAGTTTCGCCTAAGTTTCAGAATTTTTTTGACACCTGTCGAAAATTCCTTCAATTGATTTCTTAAACTGGAAAATGCGAATCTACCTACAAGGTGGATGTACGAGCGCTCAAAAGCTTCTGACTTCACGGCAGTGCTTTTCGTAATTTTTTTCTCGAAATTACTCAAGGAATCTCCCCTCTTCGTTTGTACCTCCAATTTAGGAACACGCTGTATAATTTCAGCTGGATATGGCGAATAGTTTCTGAGATACCGAAGTTTGTAAAGATATATTTTTTTAAATTTTTCTAATGCTACGGTCTTTAGGATATTCAACACGTACCTTCGCGTACTTATTTTTCTACTAACTGCAAAGTTCCATCTCGAACAGAGAGACTGTTTTCGAATTGTTGAGAAAAAAAAATTTCAGATGGCTATACATTTGAAACTTTTCGGCGGGTTTCGCCCATTTACAAATCTGACCGGCACATTCGGACCTTAAATAATTCGAAACCCTTGGTATCTTCTCTTGACAAGCGCGCAAAAGATCATCAATATCTGTGGAATTGAAATCAACAGTAACATAAGCGAGCTTCGATTTCCCCTACACAAAGAATAACAGCCCTAAATTTGAATATTCCTCGAGGTATACCTTGAGCTTTGCAGGATTACTTATGGAGAAACAATGAACATAAACAGAGTTTGGGGAGATTACTCGTATCTTATATCAGGTATCTATAGCCTTACGCTAGCTGAATATCTTTGTAAACTGATTGTCGTAATCATTTGAGTAACTTGGATATAATCAAGATGAAGATCTCCATTTACACATATCGCCTATGAGTATTCAACATTGATTGTTTGAGTCAATATCACGAGATAACTATCTCGTGTTCCCTTAGGTAATGGTCGAACAAGTAAACTCTCTTGCTGGTAATTCCAACCGAGGTCATTCTCGGTAGCCAGGGGTGCGTTCCATAGCTCAACAACGATTCGGTTTCAATATCAATAATCATTTTACAATTCGTAGAGAACCGTTAATGCTTCGTTATTTGCCTAGGGAGTACCATGAACTCCATAGAATCAACCCATTAACAACGTCTGGCATCAGCTAGACTAATTCATCATGCACAATGTCAGGACTATGGGACGATAACCTCCCAGACAAAGCTCCCAAATGTCGTTCCCGTTTCCAGGAATGATCGAATCAGGCCCAGAGTAACACCTTTACAATATTGTGGATCGGGGGGTAGTCTAGACAGCGGAGGCGGCGCATGATGCGGTAGGCCGCCGCCAATGCTGCAAGGCGGGGGTGGGAGGGGGCGAGGGGTGGCAGCTTGGGCAAGGACGAGGTCGGGGAACCGAGAAAGTGAAATCGCGACGCGCAAAAACTATATCGCTTTTGGGTCCAGTGCGTCGTCGGTGGTTGTTTCTGCCTCCGGATCCAGACACCCGAAAGGGTATTTTTTTTTTCGTATTCTGAATCTGATGCGGGAAGTGTGCCCGTGATTGGAATAATAGAACTTCGACTTCAATGGAAACCATGATTTATTGGTCGATGGGGTACATTATGTATTGTTCAAAAATTAAATTTTTTTCGTTGGAGTTTGTTCCTGAATTACATACGGGGTGAGTCTTCGACTCATGGAAATATTAGAGAAGTAGATTAATCTATTGAAAAAATAACCAAGAATGACTGTCGTGTATCTTCATCAAACAGTGAAGTTAATAAAGGTTCTGATGAAAATTCAGTTGATAAGTATAAATCTGAATTTAATCCTTGGTTTGTTCATCAAGTGAAGGATTTTGTGGAATATTGATGAAATATTTATGAGAGTGAACTCAATTTCCTCAATGAATCCTGGAGTAGGTACTGCAAATAATACAAAAACTCAAGGCAAACGGAGAAAGCGAAACAAAGGAAAATAGAATTGCAATTATACCGTTTCCTGAAAACATTGGGGGTGGAAATCCAGCCGACATATTTCTTGCCACTTTCCGTTTCAGGATTCTTGGCAGAGAACCAGGTGAGACGAAATGAGTCCTTAAATTTTCAGTAACAAAAGGTCCTGAAAGGCTATTTTATTTCCGTAGGAATTTTAAAACCTTAGAACTCCGAAGGTGTCTTCATTCGAAATGAATGAGTGAATAAAGAACTCGCCGGAATTCGTACACACAGGGTGAGCAGATGTCGATGTCGGAATTAAACCTAATGAAAATAGTTTCTTAAGAGGAATCACATGATCCAACACCCAATTCGAATTTTCTAATTTCGTTTTTGTGATTTATTTCAGGATATGTTCAGAATTTCGTATTTAGGACATCCTTTTTTCTTCAACATTATTCTTATATTTTGCAACTCGAATTGGGGGTTTTTCATGCAAACCATTAATTTTTTTCGCATATGCAGGATGTTACCAAATAGGTGAGAAAGTTTTTATCGAAAGGGGTATTTCGAGTAAACAAAAACTCTTGGCCCTTTCTGAAAATGAGAAGAAAATATTCCATTCCTCATCAGAAATATTTAACAAAACAAAATTACCTTATTACCTTGTATACGACGTATAAAAAAGAATATAAATTGATAACTAAAATTTCAAATTCTTGAATTGAGTTCAACATTGTGTCCCACACGATCATTTTATTATTTCCATTTCAGTAATTAGTATGTGGGATCAATTGCTTCATTCAATTATTATTTCCACCCTACGCCAAATATAAGGGTGGATTTAGGGCTTGTTTACCGAGGGTTTCTTCCCTTGATGACTTTCTATTAGGGTGTGGTAGAGTAGGTTGAATCAATTGAGTACCATATGTGCTTTAATTAGAGAATTGGGATATGAAACGATGAATTATTTAAAAGATGATGAATCGAATTGAATGTCTTATTTTAAGGTCAAAAATATTTCCGGTGAAATCGTTCTTTTTTTCTATTAATTAGACAGTTTCTGTTTTATGAGGTATTTCAGTATTTTGCCCAAAGTTTACTCTACGAATCGAGGATTATCAGTTCCAGTATATTCAAAGCTCTAGCTCAAACCCTCCTAACAGCCCCTATCATCTCCACGAAGAGCGACGGGGCATTTTGGAAAATCGATAGTCCCAGACACAACATACACCATCCCACTTGTTTTATCACTGCATCCTCTTTTATCCCGAATTGGAAGCTCTGCGAATGCGACCCTATTCTGTAAATAAAACAAAGAAGTCTGGTTAAGGTGGAGCAATCTGCCTTGTGTTGAAAAAAGAGGAATAAATGGAAAATATAACCTTTTTTCTATCGACTTTTTCGGTTGGGAAATTATTTCTTTGGTTATTTACCCAATAATTTTTTCATTTTGCGGTTTTTCTACTTCTCGAATAAAATTCCAAATACCAGTTTTGATTTTTGCAACATGAATTTCTTCGTCCTCGTAATTAATCTAGTGAAAATCCTGTGGAAACCATATTTCATCTACATGCAATATTTGAACAAACTGATTTTTGGAAAACGATTTCATATAAGGTAGGAAGAAATTTGAACACCTATACGAATCAATTAGTATCGATAATATGAGAAGAAATATAGGATATTTCACAAAAACTTAAAACACATGCCTAGTTAACACTGTTTTGATGTTAATTGAGAAGGAATGTTGGAATCCTTCGAATTTGTTTGGAGTTTATTTTGGTTCACTTCATTTATATCGGTTTGTGTAAAGATATTCGGAATGATAATATTCGAATTGTATGTTCAAAGAATTATTGATGAAACTGCATATCCTTGTCGATGCAGCTATGAAAACTTTCAAAACTTTGGTACAAGTCACCATCCAAACCATTGATTTTTTTAGGACAAAAAATCAGGGAATCAAATAAAAAAAATCATTGTGGAGAAAACATCTAACATAGACTTCAATCCAGGGGATCTGAAGAATATCGACTATGAACTGAATCGCTGACAATTTCTCACATCAAACTAATGAGTGGAAGGATAAATTTAATTGCCAATTAAGAAAGTGACTGAACCCCAACGAAATCTTCCCAGGATCGGAACTATATCAGCGCCTACTAACCTCTCCAATCAACTAAAAGCCTACACGTAGGAAGGGGCCCCCTTTCTTAGCCTATAAACAAACCTAGAAATTTATTCGCCAATAACAATAATTGGCGTGAAATCCCGCATCCAACGTCTCTGGCATCAAGAACACCAGAACGGTCGGATTCAGCCTCTCAAATTGAATCCGAAAAAGCCATAAATATGGCGCTAAAGAAATATTGCAGCGCCAAGATGTTGCATTTCTCGAACAACCAGTATTAATAATTCTGATTGCTTGCTGGGCCGAAGAAAAATAATTTATCGATCGGACTTGTATGTGGGCTCGACGAGGCGAGCACGTAAGTCTCACGAAGATTAAATTCGTGTTGAGCTGATGGAAAATCACGTGGTAGTTTCGGGAATATCTTAAGTAGTCTTTTCAACAGGGTGTCCAGAAAGTTTAATAGAAGCTCTGGCGGATCTATTGTGCAAAATCCGTTTTTTTCTGTTTTGCGTGCTTAATTGAAAATTGTCCACGAAGGGTGCTTGCCTGGACTTCTGAAGGTATCAACGATTTAAGCACCTTAGTGAGAAAGTGAAAAAACACCAAGTAAGTATTATAAAAACTGAAATTATAGAATATTCTTTCTTGGGTGAGGTGTATGAAATGTGGCATCTCAACAGTGCTTGAAGATTAGATATAATCAAGCACAATGAGGCACAAGCACACTAGGGAGTAACGTATTTCTGCAAAATCATTTTCCAACAGCACACGTATATTCCAAGTGCTTCTTGAAACATTGAGATGCATGAATCTCAACTTATGAGTCGTCAACAACCTAGACGTATTTTATCGGCGTGCATCAGAGAAATGGAACAAAGCGTCCTAACAGCATCCTTTGAAAAAGTCTAGTAGCAACTCAATTGAACGACTATTATCTCAGGAACTTCAGAAAGTCGTTCACTTCTATGCGGGGAACCACTTCCTCTTTTCCTATGACACACTAAACTTCTTTGAACGCGTACTAATTTTCTGCATCGGTATCGTAGGGATCAGAAAGAGGAAAACGAGTGATATGATGTACAGGATGCATCCAAATTTTTTTTCGTTTGAAATTTGATTTCCATATTGATGGCCACTTCAAGATGGTAGTCGATTCTCAATTCTCTACAGATATACAGGGTGTCCAGGAAAATGTGGGAAATCTCTCGGATTCAGATAGAACATGAAAGAATAAGATGACAAGTTCCCATAATTTTTTTTTCCTAGCGGCCCTCCCTACGGAGATACGGCCTCCTAAATGACGCCACTGGAAATTCATTTTACTGGAATAAATTTTAAACTACTTGATATAATTCAATGAAAATTTGATATGATAAACAATAGTTAGGACCCCTTTAAGTAATGCCCTCAAATTCAAATTAGCTTGTTTAGTTTACTAGGGGCGGACTAGGTTGTACGTTTAAATGCTTACATTTTTAACACCCTTTATGATAAGGAGTTGAAAAAAACAAATTAGGATTCCTTGAACATTAAGCTGAAGAAAAGGTTCTCCTGTTCATTGTCGATAAAATGAACCGTTTTCGAAAAACAAAATAATAAAAGAAGTTATTTTTTCATTTCTAGTGACAACATGAATTCTAATTTTTTTTGTGTGCAACAAAGTGTGATGCAAAAGTTACTCAATGAACAAAAAATTTTAAGTTTACGTTATTGAATCCGACAAAATTACAAAGATTCTTAACAATTTAGTTTTGGCCCAGAAAGGCATCTCAACAAAAATAATAATAATAATAATTAGAATTCATGGTTCTTTTTGATAGAAATAAAAAAGTTTTATTTCTTTTATCATTTTGTTTTTCGGAAACTGCTTATTTTATCGACAATGAACAAGAGTACCTTTTCTTTAGCTTAATGTTCAAGGTATCCAAATTTGTTTTTTTTAACTCCTTATCATACAGGGTGTTAAAAATGTAAGCATTAAGATGTACAACCTAGTCTGCCCCTGGTAAACTTAACGAGCTAATTTAAATTCAAGGGCAGTATTTCAAGAGGCCCTTCCTTACTACTGTTTATCATATCAAATTTTTATTAAATTATATTGAGTAGTTTAAAATGTATTCCAGTAAAATGAATTTCCAGTGGCGTCATTTAGGAGGCCGTATCTCCGTAGGGAGGGCCGCTTGAAAAAAAAATTATGGGAACTTATCATCTTATTTTTCTATGTTTTATCTGAATCCGAGAGATTTCACACATTTTCCCGGACACCCTGTATAAACTACCTCTTTACGTCATAATATAGTGATTTTATTCAATCTGTAAGTATACGAGGAATTAATGTATGTTTGTTTGTTTTTATAGAAAGATAAAAATTGATATGTGTAATGATACAAAAAGGGCAATATTTTGTGATGAATGATACTGTGCGACCCTGTGCTGTATTATAAAATCTGCAATTTCAGAATTCAGGAAGTACTTGAAATTTTACTCGAAAATTCAATATTCATATCAAGGTCATTCGATTATTTCAAAATACCCTTTACAAATCGAAAACTAAAAAAAGGAAATAGTATATTATTTTATAAGGAGGAGGAGTGTCGCTTTTCATGGCTGGGATAAGACTAATTGAAGGTTTAGGCTAATTGAAGGCGAGCCATGAAAAGTCACTTTTCCTCCAAATGGAATATGTTATTTTTTTTCAAACGTTTTGAAATCTGAAGATCCAGCTTTAGATTAGACTTATATTTACGATCATTATAATTGAGTGATCAATGCAGAATTTGTCTAGTTAGGGTTGTCGTGCAAAATTAATTTCGATTTTGACGGACATAAAGTATAATAATTGTTCGCGGTACCTAATTCATCGTTCACATAGCGACACTTTTTCCTCCGGTGTACGGAAAAGTAATTCATCGTTGACATAGCAACACATTTCCCTACGGCAGAGGAAAAGTAGAACTTTTCGATGATCCTGTCAGTCGAAATATGACGTTGTTTCAGTACGTTTGAAAAAAAAAATATTAATTGTGGATATTTCGTCTCAAGTCATTCGTTGTTTCTCCCAGATTCTTCAAGCTATATCAACTGAATTCCGTAAACAACTTCCCATCATTCAGTGAGTGTGAAATAAACTCGAAAGTTGCAGGGAATTTCGTCACAGTTCTTCTCCAATTCAATGATCAAATTTTAACTTTCACTAATGTCTTAGAATGTTACGCAGTGAATCATGATTGCATAATGTTTTATTGCAGTCACATATAAATCCACATTTAGGATGAAAGATATCCACAATTTCAAGAACAAAAAAAAAGCTGTGATTGTTACTACTCATAAATTATAATTACCTAGACTTAGAACTTTTGTGTCAAATTAAAAGTTTAACCAAAGGGACAAGTGAACTTGTGCCAGGAAGAAGACAGCATCCAAAGTGAAATGAACCTTTTTTCTGAGTGATTGAAGAGATACACATATATTTGATTCTTGATTATCGAAATTGTATTGTATGCATTTTTTGAAATGAAAGTTGAAACATTTTTGTATATTTTATTATATTTTTAGCCTTCTATGTTGCACATAATCCGACCCCTTTAATCATATTTTTGGCACTGTGCACCCCATAGGTCATCTAATTTGCATATGGAGAGTGGATTCATCCCTTTGGAAATGAAATATAATCCCAATACACCTCATACTTCAACTCCCAGTCATAGGATCCTTTGAAAATTCAGCGGGCTGAACGAAAGTAGTAGACAATGCCATTGTTCGAGCGGGATGACCGATTCCACCGAACAAAAGCCTTGAGGGTAGTCTAGACAAAGGGAGGAGGGGGCTCCAACTGACCTGGAAAATTCGGTCTTGCATATGAGAGAACACCAAGGTCTCTTATCTTGGCAACACTGAAGCCAGGACATCGCGATTTTGGAGTATGGTCTTCAGCAAAACTAACGAGCACGAGATTCGCTAAGAGTCAGGACTGATAATTCGGGGAGATAAATGAGCTTGTGGGGCAATGCAGACCGCGCGGCGTGGCGTGCCTGGTTTTAAAATTCTTAATGGGGCGGACTATCTGATTTCGCGCAGTGAGTCAGAAAGTCAATTAACCTATTTTTCGAGTGCCATAATACATGGAAATCGTTTATCACTCCGCTGATCACGATAAGCTATGTTCTGGTTGTCCCAAGAGGTGTGTGCATGATGTATTCCGATCACTTTCTCAGATTGTTGATGTGGAAATATGAGGTGTTCTCTCTCCAAGTGGTCGGTATGCAGGAATTATGGCCATGTGGAAGGTTGACCTTGAAGCAGACGGAATGAAATCGGTGGGCACAAATCCTGAACTGTCTGAACAATCCTGAGTCGTTTTCGATAATAATTCTGTGAATCCATCACTTGAAGTTTATAAAAAAATGACATGTCTATGAACAAGCGCGTAAAAGCTCCTGACTACACGTCGGTGATTTTCAAATTGTTTTAATAGCAGGAAATAATTCATTTTTTCCTTACTACAAAATTGAAATTATCGTTTTGTTTTGTGAATTTTTTGATGTTTCGAATTAATATTGAGTTGTAATAGTTATTTGATCAACTAGTTTATTAATGACAGCGATTAATGGTCGAAATATTTTAACGCGTGAGCGGAGCGAGCGCGTTAATGTTTGAGATCGCTGAATTAATAAACGAGTTGATTACAAGATTTTTCCGTCGACCTCATCAGGAATTGAATATAAATTCTGGATCAAAACCAATTTTTATATTGCATGATATACAAATTTGACGTTATACAAATTTCTATGTTCATTTCGATATATTAATATTTATGCTTCCTATAGAACAATTCGAAAAATTCATGGAGGGAATATTGGACATGTTGGGACATTCTGAATGGTTTACATTTATTTCATTTCCTATAATGTCCGATAAGGAACGTGTGGATGAAGTGGAGGTTGAAGCATTATTTACTTTGGAATTATTATGACATAAAATTTTTTCTGCAGTTTCTATTTTATTCTGAATGGAGTTTTCAATATACCCTTCTGCAACAGAAGTTGATTTCCAACCACCAAGTCTTTTGGTGGCTGAAAAATCTGCACCACTGTCAGAAAGAATAGACGCAGAAGAACGCCGAAAACAGTGACCTGTATACAAATGTGGTTGCTCTAAATTAAGAAAGTTTGCAATCATTGACGGTTATTTAGAAAATGTATTAATTCCAACTGGGTGTGTTGAGCATTTATAGTTCTTATAAAAAACGAAAAATCTTTCGTGTGGAGTGTGAGCTGGCCTCAAGGATATATATATATCTCTTTATTATGTTTGAAAGTGTATGCTCATCATTATCCACCACAGTGAATATCCTGTTCGAATGTGTTTTCGATTAATTCACTGTCACCACAAATTTCGATCCCATATCTTGTACATCCTTTCTCTGCAACCTTAACAATTCATCTTTTCTCAATGCACCCGCTACTCCGAATATCAAAGCGACCTACAAAACAAACAATGATAGTTATTTCACTATAACGAGATAATGAGAATAAGTTGGAATAACGATTCAATTGAGTTTAATTTTTACCTTCGACATCAAGAAAACACTATCAGGAGCATTCGCTATGAACTCTCTCACATGTTCTTTTTCGAGAACTTTTGATTTTTTTGGGATATATCCCTCTCTTTTCCGTTTAATAAACATCACCAGTTTGTGGTATCTGCTTATATCAGTATTGTCTTTCACATTGAGTGTTGATTTCAGCATCGAATATTTTGGCCATAAACTTGCTAGATGCCCCTTTTCTGCAATACCCGTGAAGTATGCCAACAAAACCGTTTCCGTAAAGTTCCGAACCTTCTTGTCCGTGCACCAAGATCTGAATTGAGCATAGGTTTTCTCATATAAATGGCGGCTCTTTTCAGGAAGCAGACTCAAAGTTGCTGCTTCAGCAGTTTTTGTCACATCTGGCGGTGTCAAAGGGATATTTTCTTCGTTATTCATTATGTAGTAGCGTAACGGATAAAATCAGATTCTGATCGAAAGCGAATAAATAAATTTGACAGCTCGATCGTGCTCCGACATAGATGCATCTATGCTCCGACTGAATATTTTATAATCGGTTGCCATGATAATCATGCATTAATACAAGAAATCATGCATTAATAGGGGTCATTAATGGATGATTTCGAGTGCGTTAAAATGAGCTTTTATTCTATGGTCGACGGAAAAAATAATTACTTAAATAAAATTTTTATTGCAACAAATGAACGAAAACTAGTTATAATTCAATCAGCTTGTGGACGTCTTGTGTTTCAATAGATAACTTGATGTATATCAGAAATCAGTATATTCGATCTTAGAAATGAACAAAATCTATTAGAGATTAAAAGTGCCAAATTTTTGGTCGGTGGAACAAATGCAACGATACAGATCCAGAAGATAATATATCCCTTTCAACCTCTTAGTCATTCATCCTGCCAGAAAGACCATCAGAAGACTTCATTATAGATTGAGGAAACCTTCATTTGATACCATAACTTTGTACAATCTATTATTCCATATGTATAATATATCTAAAACGGATAATTCCAAACTATCTGCATGTTTCACCAGATAGAAAGAATCCATCTGCACCCTGACTAATCTTTCTTTTTGTTTTCAGGTTGTGATATCATGTCGCGGCTTGATCCGCGTCGATAACAGCCGTTAATGACAGCCATATTCAGCACTTCCATGAGCAGCATGGACATCAAGCACGAGATGATTTACCGTGACGATGACTTGCTGCTAGTTAAGTCTGAGCCTGAGCTCCTCTCACCATGCCCAACCAGCACCAACGGTCTGCATACCTCATCCACCCTCATCTTGTCGTCGTCGAACGGTCTGGTCACCAGCTTGGCCGGCACCTCGAACCACAACGGACTCAGTAGCGCGATATCCCCTAATAATAATGGACTTTTACTCAGCTCGGGGCCGTTCAGCAACCTAGGCGCTGGCCAGAACGCGAGTGTTCAGCCTGCAAACAAGCGACCGCGTCCGGAAGAGTGGCTGAGTTCGCCGAGTCCTGGAACAATGAGTGTCAGTGCTCCCCCTCTAACCCCTTCTCCCGGCCCTCCCTCTCATACGTATACTGTTATAAGTAATGGATATCCGTCGCCTATGTCATCAGGCAGCTACGACCCTTACAGTCCAACCAATGGAAAAATAGGTGAGTGCTGAATTCTTAAAATTTTCACCAAGCACAGTTTACTGACCCTTCCAAGAGTTTCCACAGACAGTTCTCTCCTTATTGTAACTATCATCTTTTTGTCTATCTTTGGAATCAAGTTTAGTCATGTGGTTCAAGTTCGCCAAGTAAATGTTGAAGGAAGAGCTTGCATCTTGCCAAAAACCTGCAGGACTTCGAAGAGTCCTTGAACCTAGCGAACCTATTGAATCTTTCAAATACTCACTAAACATTGATCTAAGCTTGGAATCAGAACCTAGAGAATCTCACCTAGGCCACTAGGCTCAATTAGAAAGCCAAAATGCCGTAGGGTAGGAGTTGTACGTACCAGTTAGATTTGGTTACCAATCTTAAGCTCGTTGATGCCACCATAAAAATAGAACTTTTTGACCGGACCTCGTTAGGCTTTCTAGAAAGTTAACCCAGTTCCGAAATACATTTACTGCCACTACTTATCGTTCATGACATGTGTTCCAAACTACCGGAAGGTTATTATTCATCGTGATTTAAATCCTAGACACATGATCATCCATTCTAAAATCAGCTAGGTAGAGCAGCTCACCACGTGTGACTTTCGGCAATTTTTCTTGAATTGTCTCCAAGTCGAAAAAGACGAATAGGAGTAGGAAATTTGAATTTAATATTACGGTGATTTAGGATTTGGCAACCGATGTGTTACATTAGAGGTGAGTCACTCTGGCACGTCACCATTCGGTATATGTTGGTGATGTTTCAAATGGGTCAGTTGTGGTACCGTGCAAGCAGTTTATCTGTTTGATAACTGCTTTGAATTGCTTCCATCGTAAAGTATCTTGTAATCTATGAACGACATTCTGAACAATAAGTACTGAAAAAACAATTTGGAAGTATCAAACTTGGCTATGCTTAAACTAGTACATAAAATAATATTTTAGGATTTTTTACACTTGACTCGTCTAGTCACAGCACCACAGACAACAAGTACCAGTGATTAATGTGGAAAAAAATTCTCAAAATAGTAACGCGAAGAGCTATCAAGTTGCAAAGAAGCATCAACTGCACAATTTATATGGTGTTATGGAATACCATATGTCATTTGTGACAGTACCGCACATGGAGTCCAATAATTTGTAAAGATATACTGATGACGTCGGCGAGGTCTTTTCGGTAATAATTCTTGCCTGGGAAATTTAATTTATTTTAGGCAAAAGTACTTTCGTTTGAGATATCTGAGTAGCTCATCAAAGAGTATGATGTTCTTGAAGAAAAATCGACCATAACTTGGGTTTTACTTTCTACTGAGGGTTTTTTTTGTACGTGGTATAAGGGAGGGTTCTGATTGTTATACAGGGTGTTTCATGAATGGTTGGCCATAGCTTAGTGATGAATGCTGGTCATCCAGGCCTTCAGAAATATTGCTTGTTTTGGTTCCTAAGGCTTTTAGTTTAGGAGATATGGGGTGGTTTATGGATTTCAGCCTGAATTAACGATAGCCATAACTTTGGAATCACAGGTCCGATTTTGATCAAATTTCATGGGTTTGTTTACTTCAAAAAGTCCTTTCGAATGGCTCACGAAATATCAATATTTTCAGGGTAGTACTCAGAATATCGTGGTTTATCTTTCAAGCCGCAAGATCTATATTTTGCACATCACTTAGAGAAATGTTGTTATTGCCATGAACAAATACATTTTTCAGTCTAATGAATTCAATTTTCACTTTGAACGGCACACTTGTTATAAGCGAGTACTTCGAGTAGCGATCGAACGGGTTAATATTTTATGTAATTTTTCTGAAATCCGGTTCTGATTTTCATCTTTTCGTGATAATATTTCTTGTCTTTCGCTGAAATTTTGAATTTTATAACTTTCTGTTCAACTCCTTTGTATTCTAAACCCTCAGCACCCACAGAGTGTTGTAACACGCTGCGTAAAGAAGTAATTAAAAGTATGCTCAATTGAGCTTCGAATTCTTTTGAAACTACATATTTTATTTAGGGACAAATGGCGTGAACCCTCTCGAAACATGTAATCAATGAGTGTATTTACTTAAAAAAAAAATATTGAATATTTGTGTTACTTGAATTCAAGGAACGATTTTCTTTGCCTCTCAACATACCTGTCAAATTCAAAGTTACTCCAATTTTCATTCAAAATTCTAACTATGTACACCAATTGTGAGTATTTTCGATTCAGAGAAGGTACACAACATCTGAATGACAACTACATATCCAAATAGATGGGTAGGGAATGGTGGTCTTGTAACATGGCCCCGAAAATCTCCAGATCTAACTCCTATTGTTTATTTTATGTGTTATTTTATTTTTATCTGAAAGAAAATGTATATGCCGATGAAATACCTCTACGAAAGCATTCGAGGCAGAGGATAGAAGAAGCTTGCACAGAATTAAAACGACATCCCGATATGACCAGAAGGGCAATGAATAATCTCATTTCGAGAGCTAGGAAATGTGTCAAAATGGGAGGACTCCATTTCTTGTATCTTATGATACTACCCTTTTAATTTCGTATTGTGAAATTAAATAATTAGTTTTCAAGTCTTATAAAAAAAATAAAAAACATTAATATCTAGTTATTGGTGTTGTGAAACGAATAGACTTTTAGATTACATTTTCCAAAACGGTTTACTTCATAAGTTATAACGCTCTTAAGCCTTGAAGTCCAAAAATTCAGCAAAATACAAGAAATATTATCACGAAAGGAATTAAATCAGGACCGCATTTCAAAAAAATTATATAAAATATGATTTCGTTCGATCGCTACTCGCTTGTAACAAGTGTGCCATTCAAAGTGAATATTGAATTCCTTAGATTGAATTATGGTTTTTTTTTATGACAAAAACGGCATTTCTCTAAGTGATGTAAAAATTATAGATTTTGAGGCTTAAAAGATAAACCACAATATTCTGAGTACTGCCCTGAAAATATTGATATTTCGTAAGCCATTCGAAAGGACTTTTTGAAGTGAACAAACCCATGAAATTTTATCAGAATCGGACCTCAGTTTCCAAAGTTATGGCTATCGTAAATTCAGGCCGAAATCCATAAATCACCCTGTATCTTCCAAACTAATAGCCTTAGGATACAAAACAAGCAACTTTTCTGAAAGGCCTGCATTTATCACTAGGCTATGGCCAACCACTCATGGAACACACTGTATACAAGCAGTCTCATATATGTTGTTTCTTATATTTTTTATTCAGGATCTGAATTTTCGAATATAATTTCTTTCAATTTTCTCGAATATAACGTTTAACGGTTGGCAATTTGTCATTTCAACGTGTGAATTGTGAGCCCATTTGTAGGAAATCTGGCATATCACCCAGCTCACATATCATTAAAATTTTACGTTAGACTAACTTTATTATCCTTAAAACGTTTCAAAATAGATTTGAACAAAAAGCATGAAAATTATCTCATCCTAGCTGTTTACTTTGGGTTAAAATAGACGGAAATATTTTCTCGAAAGAAAAACGGGGTCTTCTCAGGTTTATTCGCTAGTTCATTATCCCTCAACTACCTCAGAGATATGAGCTATGAAATACTCTACTTCAAATTTTATTATGTCGGTTCTGAATTAGGTTTACTTTACAATATCGAGTTCCAGTAGATTCGTTAACTGGAATTGTGGAAAAATGGAGCTACATTTCTTTTGTTTAAATCAAAAATGTGAAATTGGTTCACTTTTCTTTACTTTCAGCGCTGTAATTATAAACATAAGGGAAGTTGAAAGAAAGTAATTTCAAGGTGACAGAAAATCTTCTTCAAATTCTTGCTATCTCAACCGGAATTAATCCACAACGAACTCTTGTACAAAATATAATTTTTTATACCCGAAATATTCAATGTCTACAAAACAACACCTGCGAAATCATCGTTCGAATCTTTGCACTGTTTCGCACCGTTTTCATAAATAATCCACCTCAAAGTGCGAGATCAAACAGACCGTTCAGAATAAATCAGCATTTTGCCCAGTGACTGAATCTCGGACTCGGTAAATCGACCCAAAATTATTTTCCCGTTTAATGGTTTTCAACGTCGAAGCACTCTACGGTGCAACCTCAAAAAGCTCGTAACTTACTGAACCGAAATTATTTATCTATAACTGCCAATTAAATCGTCCCATAAGTCAAAGAATTCCGCGGAATTCTATTAAAAACGAAACGCGGTGCATTCTTTATTTTTAACCAGCTCTGCATATTTGCTTTAGTCTTTCTGCCAAATGTTCTTGTTTGCATATACTCTGAACCTTTTTTATAAACACGACATTATTCTGTACGTGCATGTTAACCAATCTCTTATGCGGTGTTTGAGAATGAGAATCGATCTGTGACCCTTACTAAACTAAAAAGTGTCTCTCTGCTAAAATACACAATCTCAAATTTTATTCCGCCAAATGTGTAGATTCGATTCCCACAAAAAAACTACCTTGTGGTTTTCCCGATTTCTATCTTGAGATCTGAGAACCAAAGGTCTTCACAAAAACGTAACTCCCTCAGCCGTGGCAACTTCTTCCAAATGAATGCAGGTATTCCACAAGGCTCCTACTTTGTATTCTTTACAATTCAGATTTGCCTTTGAAGATAAAATGTTTGATGCGGAAGATTATTCTCTCCATTCATTCAGATCTTCAGACAGCTTTATCTGAGTTGAATATTCGGGGGATAATGAAAAAAATAATTTTTGTTTTACCTACACCCAAATTCTCTTTCCCAAATCTAATGGAAGAATATCAAAATACCCCGACGAGTTATCATCCGATCATTTCTCAACTCTGAATTTTTTCCGAACTGAAGGTTACTCCTGTTTTCTTTTTTAATTATCGACTTTATCTTCTTTATGTCAATAACTCTCAGTTGATGGCATTTGCGATGTTTTGATATGTCATTATTCGCAGTTAATATTTCACCCACAGAACCATCCGTCATATCAGGCGAATCAAAGGTCAACGATAAGTGCAGAATTATCTCGAACTATGAGAAACAATTATTTATGGAAAGAATAGCATTGGAATGGACATATACAAATTGATTTGACCTCCGCATTGTCTATATCGAATAAAAAGTCGTGCTGTTTTGTTTTGAGGAGTCATTGACAGATTCGAGGGAAAAATTGAATTTTTCCGAATCAAAAGACTTGACCAAAACCATTTTTCGGGATCATCTGAATCCTGATGAATATGTGTCGAATTGTTGCGGGTTTAGGAAATCCATAAAAATTGTTGAAATTTCATGAAAATTCTGTTATTTA
Organism: Aphidecta obliterata; assembly: GCA_963966015.1. Classification (NCBI taxonomy): domain Eukaryota; kingdom Metazoa; phylum Arthropoda; class Insecta; order Coleoptera; family Coccinellidae; genus Aphidecta; species Aphidecta obliterata. The sequence continues at coordinate 18,306,940 of OZ014433.1, read as the reverse complement.
TATTACGAAGATATTCTAATAAAATAGGCATTTGTAATGTCAAATTCTGTGTGCGCTCTAGTGAAATAGCGCATTCGCCATTTAGCAACCGAAGTTTTGTTATATTTATCTTCAGTAACTATAACTTCATCTTATTGCGAAATATGCGCATATATTCGGTGGTTGTATATTTTGTTTCGAAATGTTCAACTTTTTGTTTAGTTTCGATATCTGGAAAATTTTCCGTTCCCTCTAGAATCCCTGATAAGCAAGTTCAAGGCTGGCTACAATATCTGGACCAACTTTTGGCAAGACACGCCATGAACTCTCGCTTTATCTGCTGCGACCTTGTATCGAAATAACTTCGGAAGTCATACCGACACATGTTGGAGCGTTTGCTTTCGTCTTTTTCTTATTAAGAGCGAATTGTTCACGTTTTCGCGACATCGATCTTTGAACATAAGAATGCATCATGTCTGCGTGGAATTTTGCCACGCAGTCGACGATCTATCTTCGAAATACGGTCCACGTCAATTGCCTTTGTACGTTTGACTTGATGTGATTTATTCGAGACGTCTTGCGGGTCCATCGTCTTAACGAATTTCATGTGTGTATAACGGAATCACTGAGGTTTTGTTTGTTTTGATATTCGTCTTGGTTTGCGTTTTTCTGGTCGACTTATGAGATGTCATTCAAAGATATACTGGAATAACAGCCAATCAAAATTCCACTGTATATTGGCTATTCATACATGAGAGTATCACATTCGATTTTTTTTTTGTCCTGAGATGATTATAAGTAGCTGCTTCGATTTCTCAAACTATCCTCGTGGAAATTCATGATATATATTTATGGGTTTTGAATAAGAGATTTTTAATTTCACATGCGAAGATAATTGACGTAAATATCCTTGCATTTGATATTTATCAGTCAAAGCTTCCAGTTTTCGATATCTTTCTTTCCACGTCTTCGCGCAAAAATTAAGGTGGGAGTACATCAAAATATATTGCTGACAAGTCTGGTGAGGCATGGTCGAAAAATTCCAACAACTTTTCGAGGGGCTGATTATATTTCAATGGGTTGTTATTTGTAGGTAGGTGCTGATGAATAAATGCATAACTTACCTTTCATCCTCCTTTAACTCCTACACGAATGTTTGACTGATGAGATTTCCTTTTACGACTGTGTTAAATTTGTGGGTAGCAGCTGAATTGGGATGCATCATGATTCAGTAGTTTTTGGTGTTCAAGTGTTCTGAAATGCATCTCTATTCTCATGAACAGATCTGGAACAATCAACAGTCCTTATCGAGTTGAACACATTGTCACTTCAAACGCAGCTGCAAATTTAACTACTTTGTCTTGAAGTTGGGAATCGTTCATTTTACTCTTTTATAATTATATTAATTCTGTAAACCTTCTGCAGTTTCAATTTCATAGTAGGTAAAATTATTCAGTCTTTTTGTTTGGAAAATTTTGCTGAAATTATCTGAATTTCTTCGCTTCATCCACTAAATTCGCATAATTAAATCCTGCCTCCAGCATTCGAAACACTTTTCTTCTCACGTGTGGGTTTATGGATGAATATAAAATTTCTCGATTGCCATCAAAGAAAACCTTAACTCATAGTGGAAAAGATGGATCGTTTGTTTATTCATCAACATTCTTCAACATCACAGAAAGCCTTGTCTTCGCTAGAGCATCTCGGATATCATCAACCTTGTATCGCATAGTTCGGAGCTTTCACCGCAGAGTGCGCCACTCGTTGGGAATAAAAACCGAACGGAAGTAGATGTAATTTGATAGAGAGGATATAAATAATAAATCCTTGGATTTTTTCAGGAGCAATGTGTTACTAATGAATGGGCAGATCTTGATTTTAATGAATGAAGTCGGCCTTGATCTTTGCTATTTCTCGATAATGGACTATGATTGGAGTTGAGTACTTGTATATACCTCAGATAGAGGAATACGTGGACTACGAATATAAAAAGATAATTAGTTTCAAACTAGTCATGGACTAAGATAAGTTAACCACAATACATGAAGAATATTCTAATTTGAAATCATTTAATTGGGTCTATATTCACCTGTACAACGAAAGTGACTGTGCATTGATTGTGCTTCCACGAATTCTTCAGAAACCAGTGAAAAGAGAAAACTTCTCTTTCATCTCCTCCCTTCTCGATACTTATCCTGTTTTTCTTTCTATTGTAAGTATTGCTCGCTGGATAATTCCGTTTTCATTCAAAAAACAAATCAGTTTTGTGTGCCCACTCATATAAACTCCTTGTTCCGAGGAAATGAGCCGACGGTTGCTCATCAACTATATATTAGAAGAGAAACACAACTGAAAGTTGGAGAAGGAGAACTTACTTTCACCGGTAATTCAGTTGATTGAGTAGGCTCGAGTGTGTCTGGCTCAGCGAAAGAATGTCAATGTCGAGATCAACTATTGTATGTATATGTCTTTGACTACCTATTGTGGTACTTTTAAGAGTTGTCGCGCCAAGTGGGTACTACTGTGGAGGTAGCCGGGATAGTAAACTTGTCTTGAATCTAAGAGGTTAACTTGTTTGGCCTTTTATTTTCTCATATGTACAATTGATGAATCTCTTTCTGATTTCTAACATTCATCTCTATATAGGTAAACGATGATGGAGGTTGAGATGGAAAATACTGAATTTGTTGGAAAAAAAATTGGGGGCACATGAGCGTATGGGGTATTGTTGGAAGGGTCCATAAAAATGATATCAATGCTTCAAGATTAATTTTTCAACTAACTTACGAAGTCAAAATTAGAAAATTATGAAAAAATTCCAGCTTGTCGGTCATTCGAACTCAAGAGACATTTTCAACTTAATAATATCCTCGCAACCAAATATTCTTAATGGTGTAAATTTTCCCATGGTCGCCAGTTCGGAGAAAGTCGTCCAGAACTCCATGACCCGACGAATTTTCCATCCGTATAATATTCCAATAATTACATCCTCTTCTCCCCAACCCATAAATAAAATGTAAGACAAATTACATAACTAGATTCTGGTGGGATTACGTGCGAGAATGGTTCTAAAATAGCGTGGAAAGACGAGGCGACCGTCGGTAGGAAACGGCTAGCAAGAACTTCAATTGCATTTGGCCTTGACTCCTCTGCACCTTCACATGATCACCGAAGCCTGGCCAGCCGGTTCACTAGAGCATGTTGAGCGTTACGTGAAATTTTCCAGCGAGCTTCCCGTCTTCTGCCGAGAATAAAAATGAAATGGAATGGAGTGGATTTGCCTTGTTGATCACGAATGGAAATAAATTTGTTTCGATCTAACATGAAAGCGATAGAGCAGTCGAGTCTACCTACAAACCCGATTAATTAATTGGATTCGCCATTAGGAACGTTGGAAAGCGCCAAGTTCAGTGTTGTATCCTGAGATGTTATAGCTGGGGATTTATTTTTGCAAGTAATTGAAATAATCAGCACTGCCCACCCTCACTCAAAACTGCTCTCAGTTCAGTACAATTTGAAAAAGTGGTGTAAGGTGGTAAAGTAAGTGTTGGATCTCGCTAATTTTTGTATCTCAGTTTTCGGGAAAACATTTGTACAGTCTATTCTGTGCAATATGTCTACCTTCAAAAGGGCCAAATTTCAGGGGGAAATCATACATGAGATTTGCAACAAAAAATGTCATATAACACATGGTCGAAATGTTGACGGTTATTCTTCAATCTAACGTTTTTATGATTTCAAGGAATATTTCAAATTTTTCCATGAAATCAATTATACTTCAGTTATCCTTGTAGCCTCATCTGTAAACAACTGTACTTTATGTGTATGAAAGATTATATGAAAAATGTATTGTTCCATATAATTTTTGAGCGCCCGTACTACTTACACGAGGGCTATATCATTTCGTCACGATGTCTTTTTCCAATTTTGAGCCAAAAATGATCTCAATCGACTATGTTTGACTCACTGATGACAAATCCGTCGGAAAATTCGAGTCTGTCCATCTATCCGGCCGGCTGTAAGCACGATAACTCTCGAACAGAACAACCTAGAGACTTGAAATTTTCAGTGTAGGTTCAGATCCCAAATGCCTCGGTTAGGTTCCTTAATGGGCAGAATTACACAAGGGTTCCGTAAATATGACCGTTCAAACTTTTGTTTTCCTGATTACTTCGAAACTACAGAGTCGATCGAGATGAAATTTTGCACTCGAATGGAGAATGAGGTGTTCAAGTTACATGTGAAATTTTGTCCAGATCGAATGACCAGAACCATAGAAACCATAGAAAATTGTAACTTTCGAACAGAAACGCCTAGGGACTTGAAATTTTCAGGAATGGTGTGGATCCCGAATGTCGTGATGACGTTTATCTATAAGCAAAATTATACTAGGGGTTCCGTAAATATAGTCGTTTGAAATTTAGTTTTCTTGATAATATCAAAACTACAGATTCGATCGTGACGAAATTTTGTATACTAATGGAGAATGATATATTCAAGCTACGTTTCTCCAGATCGCATGACCAGAACCATAGAAACCATAGAAAATCCTAACTTTCGAACGGAAAGGCCTATGCACTTGAAATTTTCAGGATAGATGTTGATCTGAAATTACGCGTTCACGTTCATCAATGAGCAGAATTGTAATAGGGGTTCCGTAAATACGGTTGTTTGAAATTTGGTTCTCTCGATAATTTCGATCGAGACAAAAATTTTGTATTTTAATCGAGAATGATATATTAAAGCAACATTTTGTCCAGATCGCATGACCAGAACCATAGAAACCATAGAAAATTATAACTACCGAAGAGAGAGTGCTAGGAACTTGAAATTTTCAGGGTAGGTTTGGATCGCGAATGTCACGGTCACGTTCATCAATGATCGAAATTAGACTAGGGGTTCCGTGAATATGGCCGTTCAAAATATTTTTTTCCTGATAATTTCGAAACTCCCCTTTTGATTGAAATGAAATTTCGCAAATAGATGAAGAATAATGTATTCAAACTACGTGGGAAATTTCGTTCAGATCGCATTACCAAGACAATAGATACTGTAGAAAATTCTAGCGAATTATCGGAAAAAATTGGTCAGCTGAAGCACTGACATGAAGTCTGGAGTTTCGCCCAAGTTCGAGAATTTTGACAGCTGTCGAAAATTCCTTCAATTGATTTCTAAAACTGGAAAATGCGAATTTACTCACAAGGTGGATGTACGAGCGCTCAAAAGCTCTTGACTTCACGGCAGTGCTTTTCGTAATTTTTTTCTTATTGAGTGTTTGATTTCAATGAATTTTAATTAGGTAAGTTCACAATTCTGTAGTATTTGGCCAATTCATACATTTCTCGAAATCGTGGATTTTCCGTCCGAAATTTCTGGGTAACAACCTGTATCTATTCATCATTTGACTGCTGGCAAATTGATGAACCTTTTGAAAAAAGGAGGCATATGCTTTTAGAAAAACTACTAGACCACACAAACATCTCTGACCACGTGGAAATAGAACCCACCATCTGATTTACAAATTGAGTGAAGCAATACTAATTCTGATATCTGTAATATGATCTCAATTAATTCAATTTAATGTCGTTGAAAACAAGAATTATTTATCCAAGAAATTTCTGGAATAATACTCGCCCATTGGTGTTCCCGTCTTTCACCTTCACGCTTTTCTTTTCTGATATTTTTGAGTCCAATCGCTGAACACCAGGTAAATGACCTTAAGATAACGATGGAAAAGAATGTCAGTCATTCCCCCATTTTGAATACAACAATTCATCAACCTTCAAACCGAAATGAGATTGTTCCTAGAACCGTGAAATGATTGTTAATCAATCCATTTTTTCCCATCCGTGTTACGCAAAACAACAATACGAAATAGACAGGTATATGGTACAAAATTGGTTCTCTACATCCCAGGAGATGATGAAGAAGTATACGTGATGCCATCAAACACCAATTTAGAAACCGAGTACCACGTTAACATATCACCGCGAACATATCGAAAATCCCGAAAAAAAAAAAATGATGGACGAAATACCGGATGGATTGGTACCAAATATCAATTGAATGTGTGGTACCCCAAGATTAGGATGATTGAAGGTTGCGTTAGTGGTTCAATAAATATTGATGCTGGTTTGTTCCTGATGATATTTTTCTTGTTGTCCCAACGTTGAAGGTTGGATGTTCTGTAAGTTCCAACCTGAACCTACTCCAGTCGGAGGAAATTCGTTACCATTGCCATATCTCAGTGAAGGTTAGAAAAACAAAGTTGGTAATGGTCTGACTACCATCGTCAAGCTTGAATTTCCAATCTTGAAAACTTCATAGCTCTATCAAAGTCACAAATGTGATTACAGCATTTAACCTATTAGGATCTGGAAATTTTCCGATATTTATCCAACTGCTACATATGTGTCTGGAAGTCAAATGGGCGCAATACATAAGCCCCTGCATCCTGCGAATGCAGATCTACGTCAGAGCAGATAAATGTTCAAAAGGGAAATTCCAACTTCTTCTCTCTTCTACGTCAAATTCGCCCGAGGACGATGCACAATCTAGAAAAACACAGCACCACATGAGCCTGCTGAAAAGGCATGCAATAATCCGCGGTTAAAGATAGAAATAAGATCAGGACATTGCAAGAGAGTAGAAGTGGTCAGAGATGGTTCTAATTTACTAAACCAGTTCTGAGACCATGTCAAGAGACGCTTCGCTGCCTCTACTATTCCGACGTTGCCGCGTCGTTTCGTGATCTGCGGCGTTGCGACTTCTCGATGATCCGTTGTCGGTGCAGCAAGATTGTGTTCTTCGTATTCGCTGAAATTCACGATCCGGTCGAAAGGTATGCAGTTAATTCCAGGAATATATTCGATGTGCTTTCCGATTATTCACCAACGGAGTCTGAAATTCCACAATGGATCAAGTGGGAATTTACGAGGATGGAGCAGATTGCCGATAGGTCAGCGACAGTGCGTCGCATCAAGATGTGTTTTGACTCCATTTTGTCCTAAATCGTTGCGGTCCGTAGCAATTGGATCGTTATGGGAAAGTAGCGCTTCGATTTTCCACAATTGGATGGGCTAAAATTCTCCACAAAGGCAATATACAGTCGATATTTACACTCGCTGACCAGCAACCTAACAAAACTATCAACTACTAAAACGACCATTAGGCCAGTTGTTGGAGGAGAGGTTAACTTGTTGTTAAACCAGGATCGATGACAAATTCAACCACAATCCGTTGTTCAATGTGAATATGATCATGGTTTTCCTAACTATGTGGAAATTTCTGTTTTGTTTCCTATTTCGAACGATAAAATCTAGAAGTAGTTTATTTGCGCTATACAGGGGGTTTTGGTAAGGTGTTTGATTTTGACGCAAATTTGTATACATATTCTCTTTCAACATTTTTTAGGAACGGTATAATTCTTGAAGTTCAAACTGAGAAGACGAAAAATAACTCATTGAAAAGGTCATATAAAAAAAAAGTTCACAAACTCACCGATAAAATTGATCCAAATTGTCCACAGCATTTGTTCGAAATGGTCAACATTCGTTTGATGTGCACAAAGTCTTGCCCGGCCTAATAACGAATAATTACATGCAGCAACTATCACATCAGTTTGCTCACGAATAATGTCACAAGCATTTTCAATGCGTTGTTTTAGTTCTTTAACACTATTCACCTCACCGTTACCACACATTTATAATGTTTACAAATGACCCCAAAAGACGAAATCAAAAGATTCGCGGAGCGTGCATGCCAAGAAATCGACCCATCACGTCCCATCCACCTATTTGGAAACACATAATAAAATTCGGAAAAGTCAGAAAAATCACACGCTTTGTCATTTCCCGTAAACTAAACGCATTTAATGAACACATTTAGATCTCAATATGTCAGATCAGGACTGGAAATTTCTCAGATTCGCGGGTAACTTTGATTTCGAAATACTCGGACCTGGTGAATATTTTATATGAAAGATTTTTGGAATTTTGACTTATTTTGATGAGATCTATCACCTGTCAAAAAAAGCCTCGTATTTGAAAACACCCTGTAGTCCACATGAAGTCAATATAATATTTTTTCAGAGGAGTATTAATTTTTGGATTTTTCCATTTGAGTTCAAAACATTTGTCTTAACAAATTTAATTCTGTTTAAACTGTGTGAATCTTAAACCCCTCGAAAAACTTGGAAAGCAGTGGCGCGAAATCAGCTTTAGCGCGATTGTTTAAATTCATCACCTACCCAGAAAATTGTATTTCCCAGATATACCCATATTCCGATATTTTTATCCGAACTTCGAGATGTCAAATGTTGACAAATCGCAAGTATCATACCTACTGGAAACCTGGGAAAAAAAACATATTGTGTGAACCGGACAGATAGAATTGCAATTCTTCATCTTTATGACCACACTTGGCTCAAAATCCGAAAATTATTGATATTTGGACAAAATAATACCGCTTTTGTTCATAGAAACAAGCGGCGTGGAAAGAATGGAATTTCGGGAAATCCTTTTCGGGATATTTCTATTGAGAACTGAATTATCGACAAAACTTCCACTTGTGTTGTGAGTAACAAGTGATTTATTTATTTTTGAGCGCTCGTACTACTTACATTTCGTCACGATGTCTGTATTTTTCGAATTTTGAGCCAAAAACGGTCTCAATCGACTATGTTCGACTCACTGATGACGAATCCGTCGAAAAATTCGAGTCTGTCCGTCCGGCCGTAAGCACGATAACTCTCGAACGGAACAACCTAGAGACTTGAAATATTCAGTATGGGTTCAGTTCCCGGATGCCTCGGTTAAGTTCGTTAATGGGCCAAATTCCACCAGGGGTTCCGTAAATATGGCCGTTCAAAGTTTTGTTCTCCTGATTCCTTGAAAACTGCAGATTTGATCGAGATGAAGTTTGCACTCAAACGGAGAATGATGTGTTCAAGCTACATGTAAAATTTTGTCCAGATCGCATGACCAGAACTATAGAAACCATAGAAAATTGTAACTTTTGGACAGAAACGCCTAAGGACTTGAAATTTTCAGGATAGGTGTGGATCTCGAATGTCGTGCTCACGTTCATCTATGATCGAAATTATACTGGAGATTCCGTAAATATGGTCGTTTGAAATTTAGTTTTCTTGATAATTTGAAAACTACAGATTCGATCGTGACGAAATTTTGTATACTAATGGAGAATGATATATTCAAGCTACATTTCTCCAGATCGCATGACCAGAACCATAGAAACCATAGAAAATCATAACTTTCCAATGGAAAGGAATAGGGACTTGAAATTTTCAGGGTTGGTTCGGATCGCGAATTTCGCGGGCACTTTCATTTTCCGTAAATATGACAGTTCAAAATATTTTGTTCCTGATAATTTCGAAACTACTGATTGGATTGGAATGAAATTTTGCACATAGATGAAGAATAATGTATTCAAACTACGTGCGAAATTTGGTCCAGATCGCATCACCGAGACCATACCGTAGAAAATTCTAGCGAATTATCGAAAAAAAATTGGTCAGCTGAAGCACTGACATGAAGTCTGGAGTTTCGCCTAAGTTTTGGAATTTTTTCGACAGCTGTCGAAAATTCCTTCAATCGATTTCTAAAACTGGAAAATGCGAATCTACCTACAAGGTGGATGTACGAGCGCTCAAAAGCTCCTGACTTAATGGCAGTGCTTTTCGTAATTTTTTTTCAGTTGGTTTCACCGACTGTACTTCCAAATTTCAACTTGTATAAATAATAACACTCAAGACTCGCTTTCGAAATGTCAAAATGTTTAGTCTTGGCAGGTGCTCAAACCTGATCGGTAGTATTAAAATATGTCTTTTGTGTTCATTCAAAATAAAACTCGTTTTCGAGAGAATTCCTTCAAACTGCAAGTGAAACAATAAATTAAGAGGTTCGCAGTCAATTGGGCACCATTGCACGCATATAATGGTCAACCCCATTAAGCCCGGTCATGGCGAAATGTTTCCTGACCTGGGACAATATCCTGTTCAACCGCAAGTATCAATTCACTTGCAGCTACAGTTATTTCAGGTGTAACCCGCTTCAAGTCGACCTGTGTTCTTGCACTTTCGGACACGAAAGCTCTTTGACCTAGTAAGGGTATATTATGCACTCGACGGTACTTCCTTTATGGGTAGCAGCGTTTCTCCTCTTTATACTTCTAATATCGATTGATATTGATTTTTTATGTATTATTCATTCATAAATTGAAAATAGAGAATAGAAATCTATAAATAGTATGAATCTACTCACACACAAAAAATTGTTTATACGCTTTGGGATCCCAACTAATCGAAAATATCTGAGAAAAAGGAGCGAAAGAGATATCGTGAATAAAATTCCAATAATATTCATCCAACCTTTCGAATATCAGGTTGAGATAACATAAGCTACAAAAACCAACGTACCTCCTCTACGAAAAACACTCAAGAATTCACGGGTATTTTTCCCAAATGCAAAAACAAGTCAAGGATTAACCTTAAAAACCACCACAAATGTCCAGTCTATCGTTAGTTCATACGTCTTCTCGATTTTGTGATATTAAATTTCTATAATACAGTTCTTATGTCATTATAATATGTATAAGAGATTATTCTTCTTTAAATCCTGATCAATATCAGGTGGTTTCAAAAGTTCCCATTATCGATAAAATCAGAGAATCATGTTCCTCATTCATTTCCATTCCAGTTTTAGAAATTTTGGTTACATAATCTTATCATCGTTGATCTCAATCAAGAAACTCATTAATATTAATAAATTTTGAAAGAAATCAAGCATAACACGCCAATTCTTCACGCTCCAAAAACCGACTAGAATTGAAACTGATACCTACAGTGTGTTGAGTAACAACAACAACAGTCCAGAAGGACCTGCCATAAACACTGACCATCTCAACGTACAGGTTCAAAGCCGTACCCAGGGTTAATCAACCCTACAAGGTTGGTGCTAAGGACGTTGAACCTCGGAGGATGGTTGTTAACTGTTGTTTTGGGGTTGGGGGCTGGGCATTTTTGGTAGTTTCCCTGTTTAGAGAATTAAACCACCTACACTTAACATCTGTGGACTTTTTGAACGGTAAAATATGTTTGAGAAATATATACTGATCAGATGGTGCTGTGGTGCCTTTCGGGTATCCGGTAGAAGATAAAAGACTCTTTGGATTTACCGAATCGAGTGGTACCAATTTCGTATGCTCTTGAGACATGCCATAATTAGAAGATTACAGACTGTAGTTAAACATGTTGTAGGATCTTGCCATTGTTATAGTTTTAATTTAGGGTTCGATTAGTCTTATAGGTTTTGAAATTCGAAACCAGTTCTTCCAACCTGTTATTTGAAATTATTCCCTTAAGCCGAAACCACACTGGCCGAGTCACTTGTTTCGAAATTCGACCGAGTTAACGCTCTATTTCATGAGTGGTATAAAATATAGAACAATTTTTGGAGTGATTGTCTGGGTTAACATTTTGAGAGTATTTTTTACGGTTTTTTCGCACACTGTTTTATCAAGTCTCGTCCTGTTTTTGTGTTATGAGGTGAACGTTGAAAATAACGGAATAAAAAATTCCGGCAATCATTATTTCTCTACTTGCAATTGGAAAATGTTGTTGATCGGTTGACCACCGCAATATAATACGTTGTTTGAGTTCTATTTATGGATACAAATTAACTTGAAATCGGCTAGGATAGGTCAGGAAAAACCATTGAAATAGTTGTTGTGAAGGTTATTTATTTAATCCCTAACATGAGTTTTCCATAATACCTATGTACATTTGATACCGGAAATTTGTTATAATCAATAATACTTGTGCCTAATTATTTATATAATTTAGACCTCTACTATTTCGGAAGTATATTACTGTTTTTTTTTTGTTTCAGGTAAGAAAAGAAGTCGGCACAAATAATCTGATGAGTTGAGGTAAAAATATTCCCATATAATTGTCCGATGAAGTTTTTTACGTCCTATGTAGTGGTGGTATGAAAATAGTTTTTTCTCCTCATAATATATAATTCCAGAAGCTTCTGGCCATCTCTTAACAGATATAATCATACCATTTGCTATATCATTAATTTCTACGTGCTGAAAACGAATGTATGAAATTTAATGACCAACCTTCACAAATGTAAATGAAGATTTGTATTATATTCAATTTTTAGTTTATGACTCATGTTATCTTTTCTCAAGCACCTTCCATAATATTTAATTCGTTTAGGAGACTTGCATGTTCACGTTCACTAAGATTAACATGATTCATCTGCATGATTTATATAATATTTGCACTGAATTTGTACTTGAACAATGGACTATCAAAAATCCACTCTCCTACATAAAAAATTGCCAAATTTCGATTGCCACAGACGCCTCGTTCGATCATTTATCTCTGAATAAATACAGAAAAGGTCGTCGTTAATTGTCCTTCTGTTGACATTGATATTGTCTTGATTGAATTTTATCCACCTGTTTGTATTTGTACAAGTGTTTGGATAACGAACATGCACAATATGGTTAGGTTTTATACAATTGGATAGTAAGATCTTTCGGATGATAAGCTTCAAGATCAGTTTTTCGATTGAAAATTATTTTCCTTGTCTGATGCCGAATATTGTCAACTGAAATAATAAAACCAGATAACTCTAAAGAATTCCGAATTGAAATATAATAGGAATTAGATTTTAACCTAAGGTTATTGAAAATTTCAACAAATTTTATTGGATGTTTTGTGAGCAATTCGAAATACAACTCGTTTATGAGCCGCTGTTTTAGAGAAAAATAACAAAAAAAATGATAATAGTGAAGGAAATGTTAACCCCTCGAAGGCTATCCAAATTGATTTCCATACTAGCCTCGTTATGGCAAACGAAACTGACAAACTCTAATAGAATATCACAACGTACTTCTTCAGAAATCAGTGGAAATTGGTTTCACTGTGAAAAATTACGAAAAGCACTACCGTGAAGTCAGGAGCTTTTGAGCGCTCTTTCATCCAAAAATTTTTGACAGCTGTCAACAACTAAGGCGATACTCCAGACCAGAATTTTTTTGTCGATAATTCGCTAGAATTCTCTATGGTATCTATGGTCTTGGTCATGCGATCTAGACAAAATTTGGCACGTGGTTTGAATACATTATCCTTCAGCTATTTCATTCTAATCCAATCAGTAGTTTCGAAATGATCAGGGAAAAAATATTTTGAATGGCCATATTTACGGAACGCCTAGTCTAATTTCGCTCATTGATGAACGTGACCGCGACATTTGCGATCCAAACCTACCCCGAAAATTTCAAGTCCCTAGGCCTTTCCGTTCGAAAGTTATAATTTTTCTATTGTTTCTATGGTTCTGGTCATGCGATCTGAACAAAATGTAGCTTGAATATATCATTCTCCATTAGTATACAAAATTTCGTCACGATCGCATCTGTAGTTTCAAAATTATCAAGAAAACTAAATTTCAAACGACCATATCTACGGAACCCTTAGCATAATTTTGCTCATAGATGAACGTCATCACGACATTCGAGATCCACACCTAGCCTGAAAATTTCAAAAGTACAATTTTCTATGGTTTCTATAGTTCTAGTTATGCGATCTGGACCAAATTTCAAATGTAGCTTGAACATCTCATTCTCCATTTGAGTGCAAAATTTCATCTTGATCGAATCTGTAATTTCGAAGTAATCAGGAGATCAAAATTTTGAACGGCCATATTTACGGAACCCCTGGTGCAATTCTGCCCATTAACGAACTTAACCGAGGCATTTGGGATCTGAACCTACACCTACAAGTCCCAAGGTGTTTCCGTTCGAGTGTTATCGTGCTTACGGACGGACGGACTGGCTCGAATTTTTTGACGGATTCGTCATCAGTGAGTCGAACATAGTCGTATGAGACCATTTTCGGCTGAAAATTCGAAAAATACAGACATCGTGACGAAATGATATAGCCCTCGTGTAAGTAGTACGAGCGCTCAAAAATGGGATATACAAACAAACTTCGAGCATATAGAGGCCAAAAAATGTTGAGAATATTATTTCAACTTGTATAATTCGATGCTCGAAAAGTGCACTATGTCTTCTTCTCTAAATGATGATACGAAATCAGCTCAGCGATAGCATGGCGCCTTTATTATACGATTAAACAGAATTGCATACTGCACTGGCATGAAATTGAAGTTCGAGACTCTCGTAAATCTCCCGGCAACCTGCACTGATTTATTTCTCACGACTCCTCATTATCCGTAAGTCGGAATATTTTAATTAAGTGTTCTGCTTGCGAGATCACATCTTTCCCCAACCAGCTCGATTTCCTTCCTCACTTCAACAGAGAGCTATGAATTTCAAGTGTCATGGTGTTGTGACGTCACGTCCGCTCGGCTTCAGGGGCGCTGTGCTTCACCAGAGCGAGACTGCACTAACAAGTTGAAAATAAAAGTTGAGACTGTTTCCGAGTCGATCCGGTCAGCCACAGTAGCGATTGAACCCTCGAGGAGTGCAGACGTATTGAGAAATGCGCATGTGTGCCAAGTGAACCTCGTATAGAAGTGATAAGAAGAAGAAAAATATAACTGTGTTGAGTCCAGGTTTAGATCGATGGTTCCACAGATTATTTTACATTGAAGAGACAAAAGTGAATTTAGTGGAAAGTGAAGAAAGTGTTTGAGTGTTGTTTGCTGAGTCACTCTGACAAAATGTCGGAATACGACTCTGCAAATGAGGACAGAGAATCCGATGCCGAAAACTTATCGGATGAAGAAATATCCGATATGGATATTGAAGAAGAAGAAGAAGTTAATGATGAATCCGAAAAAGATCGGATTATAAAAGAACAGAAGGACCAGATCAACAGCCTCATGAGTCAACTGAAAGTTATGACGGAGAGTCTCAAAACTTTATCCGACGAAGTGAAATCCTTGAGAGCAGAAATGTCTCAGTCCTCGAAGCCGCGGAAACGGGCTAAGAAAAATGAAAATGGCTTCTCCTCTGGGACAGAGGAGACAGTGTCAACCCCGATCCAAAAAGAAGCTGCAGGTGGGCCACCTACGAAGAAGTCGTATATAGCAGCATTGCTAAAAGGAAAACGCCCAGAAGAAGCTACTTCTGCACCTGCAGAAGAAATTGAAGTCCCTGCTCAAATCGAGCAGAAAAAAGAGAAAGTCCCTCCAGTGACATTGAGAGGCACGGCCGACTGGACACAAATCTCGAGAGAGATGCAAATGAAGGGTATTAAATACCTGAGAGCGACCACTGTAAGAGACGGCATTCGTGTTGTTCCCCAATCCCCCGACGACCACAGGAAGATGACAAAATTCCTCGAGTCGAGAAATAAAGAGTTTTACACCCTCCAAAGAGAAGAGGAGAAGAGAATCTACGCGGTGGTACGTTATCTGCCACTAGACGCAGATATTAACATCATCACAGATGATTTCGCCGAGCAAGGCATTACCGACGCGGATGTCATAAGGATGACATCCAACAAAACCAAAATGGCAATACCCTTATTCTTGGTGAAAACCCAAAATAAGAAGGTATTCGAAATAAAACAGCTCTACGGTATAAATTGTGTAGTAGAGCCGAAGAAAAAGAGCATTGGACCTGGCCAATGTCATAGATGTCAACGTTACGGACATGCGCAAAGTAAATGCACATTCCCATGGAGATGTGTTAAATGCTCTGGAGCGCACAATAGTAAAGATTGTACGCTAACAAGAGAAAACGAGGAGAGAAATGCTACCTGTGCGCTCTGCGGAAAAGCAGGTCACCCAGCCAGCTACAAAGGATGTAGCGAGTGGAAACTGGTGACCAAAAAGAAGACTGCGACCAAAGCAAGAAAAGAAGAAGAAAAGAAAATGATGCCTACTGTCCAACAAGAACAAAAGGAAGAAGATAAGAAGAAGAAAACGCCACCACTCAAACAAGAGCAGAAGAAAGAAGCCCCAAAAAATGGAAAATCCAAGAAGAGCAGCCAAAAGAAGAAAGAAGAGACCAACAAGAAAGGACCCGAAACCACCGAGGATCTAGATACCTTCACCAAGAATATCATGAGTAAGCTCATGAAATTCCTGGAAATAGAGATGGACAAAAAGTTCCGTAAACTCACTAAACCCAATTAATGGAGCTAGTGACTAACGCAAATAAAAACAGCCTGAAGATTGTCTCATGGAACACAAACGGTCTACGAGCCCGTAGATCTGAAATAGAAGAAATAATATCCGAGAAACAACCGGATATTATAGCAATTCAGGAGACGAGACTATCTACAAGAAATAGAATTTCATTTCCCGACCATGAAATATACAGAAATGACAGAAATTGTACAGGAGGGGGCGTAGCCCTAATAGTCAAGAGGAACATCGACCACTATTTTGACGATGTACTGAATAATGGGCAAATAGAAGCCGTCTCGATTATAGTAAATACGAATCGAGGACAAATGAAAATTACGTCAGCCTACAAACCACCCCAAAACGACTTAATAGAGGAAGATCTGAAGAAGATGCTTGAAGGAAACTACCCGAAAATCATTATTGGTGATATGAACTGCAAGTCAAGAGAATGGAATAGCAGAACTGAAAACCAAAATGGGAAGAAGCTTAAGAAGTACGCCGAAAAACTAAATGCCATAGTATTAGGACCTGAAATTCCGACCTACCTGCCCAGAAGTAATGGCCTACCGGACGTATTAGATATCGTCATAATGAAAGATATTACCCAAGATTTCACACTTGATACTATAGAAGAGGGCACATCAGACCACAACCCAATAGAACTCAGATTGGGACGCAGACCGATAACAGAAGAACTTCAAACGAAAGACTTCACAGACTGGCAAAAGTACAGTGAAATACTCCAGGAGAAAATTACAGAAATTCCACAGATAAGAACCCCTGAAGAACTAGAAGATGAAGTTGAAAAATTAGAAACCCGAATAAAAGAAGCCTACGAGGAAAGTACCAGAAGAATCGAAAGGCCAGCCCCGAAACATTCACATGGTGAAACCCCAAAAGCAATAAAAGAGCTTATAAAGAGGAATAGAAAACTCAGGAAGAACTACAGAACTTCACATCGAGAAGAAGACAAGAAAGAGCTGAATAAACACAGTCAAGTGCTGAAAAATGCACTGAGAGAACTGAGAACAGACAGATGGAACCAAAGAGTTAGAGAGCTAAACACCATAGACCACTCAGCATGGAAGATGCAAAAGTGCTTACGACGCGAGAAAACCGAAATTCCCCCTCTACACGGAGCTAATGGGATGGCCTACTCAAAGCTTGAAAAAGCCGAAGCACTGGCCGACGCGATAGAACGAGAAGCCAGAATCAACTACAGAGAAGACGATGACAATGAAGATTTAGAAGAAGAAGTCGAAGAAAATGAAGAATTGATGTTGGAACCGCCGGAAGGCGATACCATCCCAAACCCAACAACACCAACGGAAATTAAAGAAATCATCAAGAAACTGAAAAACAGAAAAGCTCCAGGAAAAGACAAAGTAACAAACTTTATGTTACGGAAATTGCCCAGAAAAGGAATAGCAGCGCTAACCAATATAGCAAACGCAGTGATGAGAACAGAATACTATCCGGAAAGATGGAAAACAGCAGAAGTCATTGTGTTCAATAAGCCAGGAAAAGATAGAAAATTCCCACAAAACTACAGGCCGATAAGTCTACTGTCAGCACTTGGAAAAATTGTCGAAAGAGTCATTGCAAAAAGACTCAATGAAGAAACAGAAGCGCTGAATCTGATACCACCGGAACAATTTGGATTCAGAAGAAATCATTCCACAGAACTTCAACTGTTAAGGATCACTGAATATGTCACTGAAGGATTTCAGAATAAACAAGCCACTGGATTAGTGCTATTAGATGTCGAGAGAGCCTTCGACCGAGTTTGGCACGAAGGACTTGCCTACAAGATGATGATGGCAGGCTACACCACCAAAACCTGCAAGATAATAAGAAACTACCTGAGGAACCGGAATTTTTATGTCAAAATAGACGACACATTATCTACCACCAGACAAGTGGAAGCAGGAGTGCCCCAAGGATCAGTTCTAGGACCTCTGCTTTACAACATATATATCTACGATATTCCTAAGAACCCAAGGAATCTGCTAGCCCTTTATGCAGACGACACGGGAATAGCCTTCAGACATCGCCGACCAGATGTCATACACAGAAGACTGCAAGAAGCACTAGAAGATTTAGAAGAATGGTTCATCAAATGGAAAATTCAAATAAATAGCAAAAAGAGCCAAGCTATTCTACTACAGAAGCGGAGACTTGAAATTAATTCCAACCTACAGATAGATGGAGAAGAGATAAAATGGGAAAATGAAGTCAAATATCTAGGAGTAAAACTAGATAAAGGGCTTACATGGAAAAACCATATAAAGTATGCAGTGGATAAAACAAACTCAGCGATGAGTAGACTTTACCCACTACTAGGAAGAAGAAGCCAAATGAACCAAAGCACGAAACTACGAATGATCAAGTCAATTGCAAGACCCCAACTAACATATGGCTCGGCGGCATGGGGCCATGCAGCCAATAGCCATATAAAGAAGATTCAAGCAACAGAAAATAAACTGCTCAGAGCAGCAATGAATATGCCGTGGTTCGTAAGAAACCAACAAATCCACAGAGACTTAGAATGGGAAACTGTCACAGATTTCCTAAAAAAGAAGGCCGAGAAGATATTTGAAAAAGCAAGTCAACACCCAAATGATGAGCTAAGAAGACTAGTTGACTACAACCCCGCAGAAGATGTGGTTAGGATACCCACCTATCACAAAAGACCCAGAGATCAACTAAGTAGAAACAGAAATTGAGTAATCTCAATTTAAATCATCCAGAAGAAGAGACTCCTATGAAATTCAAATTCATAGGTAACACAAGCATCCCACGACAAAGATCGTGATAGAGATACGAACAAGAAGAGTCAAAAGATTAGTAGGTAATAAATGCCCGGAATCTAAAACAGCAGGTTAGGTTTAGTTAGAGTAGGTCGTGCTTCACACGAAGTCTCACACTGTTCTATCTATCGGAGATAGTTCGTCCATGAGGATTCCCCCTGACTAAACAAAAAAAAAAAAAAAAAAAAAAAAAAAGTCGATCCGGTGATGTATACGACCATACGAGTAACCTTCTTTCGTTTTTACTCCGAGTCAGGTTGATGCAAAAGGCTTCGGCACCAGAAAGAAGCGCGGCTCTTTTGTTGTCAGTTGGTACACCTGTAAATGTTTAACCGTTATTCAATCCCCCTTCAGGTATAGAAAAGGGATTTGAGAGATGAAACCATTAATGCTTCTCAAATTGGAATAGTTGAAAGCGGTGTACCACAGGGATTAGCCCTGGGGCCTAGTCGTTTCTAGTTGAAGCTAAGATCGATGAAAAAGAAGGGAAATGGTAAACAGTACACAGCGTTGAAGCCATATGACCTTTATTTTCCATTATAATGATAATCCTTTTTCCATGGATTGAAATCATTGTTTTCTTGTTCAATTTCAATGTCCACGAATATTTTCAGGTTGAAATTACTAAATTCCCTGGAAGGGGAAGAACAGTGTTTTATAATAAAGACCTTCCCCCTGAATACATCATAAGTGGCGACGAGGATGGGAAATGAGATCTTTTCATCGGGAATGTTTTAAGGTTGTTCAAAAGAGTAGATGAATGAAGGGCATAAACTGAAAAATTTTCAAAGCATATATTTATGAAATGACTACCCTCAAACAGTTCAGAATCCTGTGTGATGCCAAATGATTTTGAAACTGTTTCTTGGCTTCTTCATAACAAATGAATACAGTTTCCTCATGTTGGCAAGTGCATGAAACTTATTGAACCATCGTATCCTCTTTTATCCACCTCTCAAATGTTTCACATTCCACCCACCACCACACTGGAACACCTAGAGGTCAGATCGATTAGAATAAAAGTAAGAATCATGGTCCAAGTCTCCGTTCGTGACAGACACGGTCTTTCAGTTCTACCGGTATCGACATCCCATGATGGATGAGGCCCTGAGATCCTTGAAATATCCGAACAATGACGATATTATTCGGGACTTATCACCTTGCTAAATTCAGTGAGAGTGGGTTCCCCATTCGTTCAAAAATATAACATTGAACTATGATATTTGCCGCTGTTCCCTTCGTGTTTTCGCAACTCATTAGATGTGTTTGTGAGCGTTGGATTCTCTCAAGAATGAATTTGAGGTCCGGTTGGTTAGTCCGGAGTGTTTTGAAATGAAAAACATTTCGTAGTCGATATTTATTTGGCTAATCGACAGAGTTCCCGTCTTTCTAAGATCAGATCACTTTTCTGAAATGAATTCTGGCATTCCAGGTCCAGTTCGTGTCCAAACACAATCTATAGTGCACATTAGCTCCGTGCTGTGGTGAAATATTCAATATGCTACCATGTTTTTTAATTTGAATCCATTAGACCAGAAATGATTTGACTATCAAGTAGAACAAAAGGAGTCTTAAGCTTCACTTTCTACCAACCTAACCAGTATTTTAAGCTCGATGGAAGTGTTATTTCGAACGGTCACAACTTCAGAGTGAGGGTACAGTTATTCGTAATACATTCTCGATGGTTGAAATAGATTCTTACCTAACAGAATTCTATCGCTACCTGGACCGAAGGGCCTCTGCACCTAACGGTACAATTAAGTCCCTTCGTATACAAACCACGTTAGATCGTCCACCTGAATAGAGGAATTCCTCTCGTGGCATAAAGGGCTCTGATCTTTCATTCGAACATGTGGTTTTCTATTAAGGAAAGTTTCCGAATGATTGATCGTTCTATTCGTGATGGGTTTTGGGGACTTGGAAGACGCACCTGTGCAAAGGGGGGTTAACAATGAATCGGGTTCGGTGTATAAACGCTCAAAATGAGGAGAAATATTCGATTTTAATGCCAAATAGAGTAATTCGTTAGAGCCTCGCAGTTCACTACGCATTTCCGAGCATATCATTTGGCTACTGGTCATAAAGTTCACAGAATCATTATTTTTCCGTATTTCTCCAACCATATAAAATTTCCGGTGGTAGTCAAGCGTGACTCCAACAAATTAAGTGCTCCGACCTTGCCGAATTCTGCTGGAGATTTCTGGACACTTCCTGTAGATAATTTAATGTCTCACAGAATTTTTACGACTTCTATTATGTTTTTAAGCGGTGGTATTTCGTGTGGTAGATCGGTCGGTTCTTCGACTGTGAAAAGCCACAAATTGTTACTATGTTCGGCTTCGAATTGTGTTATTATACAAATGGAGGTCGAATTTAATTCTTGTCATTATGGGTGCTCCGAAAAAATTATTTATTTCCAGCCCAGCCGAGGCCAAATAGAGTTTTTTCCTTTGCAGATATCTGAACGATTCAATTATTCAAGTTTGAAGAAGATATGAGACCAGAATCAAATTGAACTAAAGTGACTGAATCTCAACATCGTTTTGTTCAAATAATAAAGAAGCAAAAATCACAACTCCCTTCAGAGTGCTACATGTCTTTGTCATGTTTCCCCTGTTGATTATCTGGAATCTTCTCATCTTTCTACGAATTCGCATTTCTTGCTCGTCGCAACCTACTTACAACCTTGCTATTCATCATCCACCACGTGGCATAGTCCACGGAATCAACGAAACTGAATAATTTGCATTTAATGAATCATCAGCCTCGTCTGTAGGTTACCGGAACTATCGCGGCAACTAGGCGCAGAAAAATCGACATTTGGAATTGGTTTAAATCACGCGCAACTTCCATTCTGAAAACTGTTGTGCTCCTAGCCGAATGGAATCATGAAGTTGAATAAACATTATTATTTCTATAACCTTTAAAGGTTAATGAATGCTCCAGAGACCTTGAATTGAACGTTTCTTAGGATTTTTTTGTATTCACGGCAGCCAATTAAAATGCGAATTATTTAACGATCGTTCACACCGGAATACCCTCAGTTAATTATGCTTTTGATGCGTGTTGTTCTCCTGAAATAATTTCGTTTCGGAAAAACGAGGCGTACATTCCATTACTCCAGTTTTCATTTTGTATGTGTATAGATTTCAGTCGGACGTATCTTTGCATTTTTTTACACATTCTATTCGTCATTCTCATTTTTTAAACGGAAATATAGATATAAGATATCATACTTTGATGAAGTGTGCTAAATGTTCAAGACTATTAGTGCATTGAGTTTGAAATTTTCAAAATTTAAATTGATTTGCTTTCATACACAATATTGTTTGTACACTGGACCAACATCATTAAAGATGAATTTATTTATCGAAATAACATAGCGTAAGAACAACATAATTATCATAAACATAACATAGCATAAGAACAACATGACATGGAATAAGGTTGTATTGTGGCATTTTATACGAAGGAATAACCTAGAATGGAGAATTAGAGACCAGAGTGACTGAAAGGATAATAGGCTATCTTTAAATTCGAAATTGGATTTTCAAAATATGAAAGATAGTATTTGAATACTGGAATAGCAAAACTGTTATTCCACTTTATAAAATGGTTACAGGCCAATAATCTCATTCAATTATTTTGCCTTTCATACCAGTTTTCCGGAATCAAACTGTTATATTCCATAAAATTGATTTTCTCTCAATTCTTGATATTCAAATCTTTTCTGATTATTATTCGAATGAAATCACGGAGACAGCCTTCAAGATGACTCAACATATTTAGGAATAGATACTTATCCTTAATTGGGTTTATTAAAAATTGTTTCTCGATGGTCAAAAACATTTCGAATGAATTATTCAATTCATCATGATCTCATTCGTGTCATTATTTATTTCGAGGTTCATTTTTATTACTTTTTGATCTTTCAGAAGAATCGTGGTGATGCAAAAGACATTTGGAAGATTATTCGAAAAGATATAGTGCAGATGATGTGTTCGACAAGTACGACATATTGGAAATAAATATGTTTTGCAATGTGTAGGAGAACTATCGAAAAAAAATAAAATGGTAACCTTAGACCTGAAAAAATACTGAAAACAATCAAAGAATAATCAAACCATGAACAGTTAGTTTTCACTCGAACTTCGAGTGAATACTCAATGTTCATTGGTTTGATTATTCTTATGTTCTCTGTATAAATTCACCATAACTGAATAGATATCTCTCAATCGACTCAACTCGAACCTATTATGTATTTGGCTCAATGTGACAATAAGATGAGAAAACTTGACGCCAGATTTTCGTATGAAAACTCAGTCTATTTGCTCGTTTGATCATATTCATTGATAACCAAAAATCAACAGTTAACGAGTTATTTCAGTTCTTGTGATTTTTGAAAGATTTTTAATTCATTTTTCGTCAATTTTTCCTACGTTGACCAAATTTGGTATAATTTTGGATTATTTTAATCAGAAAAGGATATGATATGTATGAAAAAAGCAAAACTATTCTGTATTAGAAGTTGAAAAGGAATTAGTATGATATACACGTGCACTTGTTTAGAGAATAGACGAAGCAGCGAGAAGATTGGGACTAATTGGGAGTGAATTTCAGGCGGAAAGTAAGAACTGAAGAAATTGGAAAAAGGGCACGTGCTTATATAAGGAATGTTTGAGAATATTTCGAATATAATTTGTGAATGAATTTTGTAATGAAATTTCGAGTTTAGTTGTAATTTTCTTCGTTAATTTTCTTTATTTGCTTATATCCCCTTTCAAATCAAAATCTGCTGAAACGAAACTAGTGCCTGCTGCATTCTAACGAAAACTTTTTTAAATAATTTTGTCATTTATAAATTATGGAAAGTTGCAGGCAAATTGATATTAGAAATTGACTATATTCTTTTCTTTCATATAGCAACTTCCAAATCATACTATAATTATTTTTTCTTATTCATCTTTTAAAGCATAGTTTTCCTTTTTTTTCATCATATCATAACCTTTTCTGATGGAAATAGTCCGAAATTATAATCAAACTTGGTCAACGTAGAAAAAATTGATGAAAAATGAAGTAAGGTGAGAAATCAAATATCTCGGAAAGTCGGAAACTGTTTCGGTTATCAATAAATATGGCTCAAACGACATCAAATTAGTGAAACTAACATCTCCTCCAAGATTCACGTCCATTGTGGAAACACCCTGTATATATTCACCATTATTTTTGAGGTTACTTTCGGCCAATAAGGATGTTATTATTGTTATGAACCTAATTGGATTAGCGGACAGTGGAAAAGTTCACTTCATTTCCAAAACAAAAAGCATTTTAAGTAGTGTGAGTGTTATTTGAAACAGAAACAGGTTTCTCGAAATTCTTCCATTGTGACCAACCCATTTGTTTTAATTTTTATTTTCGACTTTAACCACAACTGTGATATATTTCAAAAGGAAAATATTTGCACATGGCAATATCTTCTAAGCAATTAAGCATAACTATCCAGCATATCTTCTATTTTCTGAAAATAACGATCGAGTATGCATGAAACAGCAATTTAATATTCTTCTAGTCTGAAGAGGATGTAATCAACGTATCATAAAAATGCTACATAATGAACAAGCAAAAGCTTCATATTACGAAGGTTATCTCTATTTTCCCAGCAATACGTTCATGAGAAGGGGTACTCAGACTTCGTCTACCGATTAAGACATTCTTCTGTTGAAATGATATACCGAAGCGTATAAGATCATGGTTTTTATTTATATTCAGTTATGATCGTTTGGAAGTTATTTCTGAGCCTTGTGTTTAACTAGAATGAATATATACAGTCGTTCGGATAATTTACGTAGTGGTATATTTCATATATCAATTATTTGAATGTACAAAAGATTTTTTTCTGATCGATTGATTAGGCGAGTTTCTATTTTGCGGTAGCATAAGGTCAACTCCACGAAGCAAATGTTACTGGTTTCTTAGAAATGAAGGCCGATGTTGCTTTCTTTCTGTTACATAATCCATCAAAGTCTCACAGACATAAAACAATGCACCATCAAGCCTCCCATTACCACAACATACACCAATAATCGTACTTGGCATTGGTGCTCAATCGTTCCGAAGCGGCGTTGTCATATCTATCTAAACTTCTCTCGTTCCAATGAAAAAATTTAATACTGCACCTGATACCTCTGGTTATTGGTTATTGTCGTGCGCCTCTACGAATATTCCGATATGAGCTATTTATTTATTGAGTTGTATTGCCGTGAGCGAAATTTGTAGCTCAGCTGCGTTATGTCAATGCGCAGACATGCCTATTTCTGATGAATTGGTATCGCCATTGTTTATGGCGCGGTAAACCAAACCAGTATCAAACAACATCATACCTCTGAATTCATTTCAATCGGTAAAATTCTTCAAGTCACTTTCTGAAACCGGTTACCTTGCAACATTAAATTTAAACAATTGGCTTCCATTCTCGATCGCAATGATTTTTATTTGTTGTCTACTTTAGTGCTCGAGCGCAACTGGAGAAATATGCATATTCTGCATTCAGCGAAGATAAATCAGGATTTGCAATAAATTTGGTTATTTGAAAATTGCTGTCTTTCATGTTTTCGAAAATTGAAAATTCAAATTCGAAAATCGGCAGCTTGGTTAGATATTGATGATTTGTTTTTCAGAATCATCCTGAATTTTTTTTCCACCAGTTTGGCTTGGATACGATGAAAAATAATAAACCACCTCGAACGTGTGAAATTCCGAAATAAAATTGAAAAGCACTGCCGCGAAGTCAGGAGCTTTTGAGCGCTCGTTCATCTACCTTGTAAATAGATTCGCATTTTCCAGTTTCAGAAACCAGTTGAAGAATTTTTGACAGCTGTACAAAAATGGCAGCAGCTCTTTTTCAATTATGCCGAATCAGCTGTTACAGAAATATAAGGATTTTTTATTCAATAATTCGTTGGAAGTTGAAATGGTTCTGTTTTTGAATACATTATTCTTCATCTATGTGCAAAATTTCATTCCAATCCAATCACTAGTTTCGAAATTATCAGGAAAAAAATATTTCGAACTGCCATATTTACGGAACCCCTAGTCTAATTTTGCTCATTGATAAATGTGACCGTGACATTCGAGATCCACACCTATCCGGAAAATTTCAATTGCCTAGGCCTTTCTGTTCGAAAGTTGGTTTGGTTTTTTTGGTTCTGGTCATTCGATCTAGACAAAATTTAGCATTTAGCTTGAACACGTCAGTCTCCTTCTGAGTGCAAAATTTCATCTTGATCGAATCAGTAGTTTCGAAGTAATCAGGAGAAAAAAATTTCGAACGGCTATATTTACGGAACCTCTGGTGGAATTCTGCTGACTAACGGGAACTGAACCCACAGTGAAAATTTCGAGTCTCTAGGTCGTTCCGTTCGAAAGTTATCGTGCTTACGGCCGGCCGGACTGACACACTCGAATTTTTCGATGGATTCATCATCAGTGAGTCGAACCTTGTCAATTGAGACCATTTTCGGCTCAAAATTCGAAAAATACAGACATCATGACGAAATGATATATCCCTCATGTAAGTAGAACGACCGCTCAAAAACGCGCCAAAATTCACACCTCACTTCCTCTCATTTGATGCCATTCATGCATCATAAAATATTTTCACTTATTCTCAAAAAAATATTTGTACAGAAGATTTTGTAATTAAAGAAGAAACTGGTTGACGAGAAAAATAATTATGATTATAATTATTTATGAATTTATGAAAAATTCAAGTTAGGATGCCAGACTTTATCGTATGTATTGATATATTCAGGTAGAGTAAAAAGTTTTCATTCCAAATAAACCCAAATATTCCTGAAATAAGTAGAACCGCAAACGAAAACAAAAATTTTTCCCAGCAGTGAAAGTTACTTATCTGCAATTCAAAACCAGCTATACTTAGATAAATATTTCAAAATCTCATCCCCGTTCTCTTCACGGCTTCATCTTCCACACAATTTCGATACAGAAATCGTAATTATGTTGCAATATGATCTAACTCGGCATTAGCCTCCAGAGAGCATTTTATAAACTTTATAAAGATGGCCATGACAGTGGAGCCAGGTATACCTAGTGGAATGTGGTGGGGACAGAAACAAGGTAACAACCTGTTGTGACGTCATACCGAGTCGCCCCTCCGCCAGCTCGAAACAGTCGCGCAGCGCTAGTGATCATAGAACATCGAATGGGTGTATAGAACGATCGAAGGAAAAGTGGACTTTCATTACTTGAGGGCCTACTTACATAAATTATCGATTCTGTGCCACTTCTATCGGCGATGTACTTACACATGTGCGACATACAGATTACCCCGAAATATCAGTTATGAATTTGACTCAGTGAACTCGAACAATTGGGATAATTTGTGCGGAGATATCAACAGTGCGATAAGACAGAAACTGGGCAGAAATTAGTTCATTTTCTGGTGTATAAATACGTGGACAGTGAAGTTCATTGATTGTTAAAACTTTTCTGTGAGTTTTATTTTGTTTCGAGGACTCGGCATTGCATACTGCCCTAGTGAACGTTGTAATCGGTGGAAACATCAACAGTGCGTTAGGCGACGAACCACTCTCTTAGTTGAGAAAATTGTCATTCATGTACGCGTTTCAAAATGATGCGTAGATGGACAGAACTACACGAAATGCGGTTGAGTCCCGAGGAATCGTCGTCCGAAGTGACGTCTTCATCGACGGTCTTCAAGATGAGCCCCTCGAATTCTCTTGAATCGAACGATATAGGGGAGGTCGATTTGGAGCTGTGGGATTTAGATGGAAACGCTCAGAGTCACGCACGAAACATAACATTAATTCAAAATGGATTTGGACTACAGGGTCATACACTTATCACCACTCAATTGGCGAAATCTGATACCAGTTCAATATCAGGTACTTATATTCATTAGACAACTCATTTCGGATCTTTTCCCAGGTGTTGTTGACATTTGGATGTTTGCAAAACTCGTTTAAGGTCACTTATCTGTCCGACAATTGAAATGTGCCGGTTTCATTATCTGTATCAGCCAAATTGTGGGTTACTGCGACCTAGTTTCGTAAAAATTAAGTATCATACTATTATAATGAATGTTCTTAAAATTCTGAAATATCTTGATGTTTGATCAGGAAACCTTCAACTTATTCAGAAAACACAGAAGTCATTCTAATAATTCTTGTATTGTATGAGAGCTGTGGAAGAAAATTATCTATTTTAGTACAGAGAACTAGTTTTTCCAAATGGAATGGTTCGAAAATACTCTGTCTTGTAGAATGACATTCACATTCCCTGCCTAATTTTCCATGAAATGGGGTGATGTTATGATTCAATTGTGGCATTAATGGTTTGCTAACATTCAGTAATTGATTCAATTATTTATTTTCAGTTTTTCGTGTTTCATAATTCGAAATTCCAAGTGGCTGGATTGATCTGAAGTGTGCATTCATCTCAAAACTAATGTAGAACTTCAAAGCTGTGATATTAGTTTTGCCACAGGCTATAATATTCGGATGAAATCCGACTCCATTCAATTATTAGGTATATTGTTGTAAACTGCTTTTTCCCAAAAGTTGTATATTATTCATGAATGTCATGTAGGTCATAAAATTATAAGAACCCTCGAGAACGCATCTCTTTATGGGATCTAACGGAAATTCGAGAAATTTTACCGATTTCCCCATTTATATGGACGTAAAGGGTTCAACATCCCGCTCGAAGCTAATGTTTTCTTTTAGTCAGTTGACGTTTAATCTACCTGCATTTGAAAAGCGTCCTTGTGACTTGACCCAAATTCGGAGTCTGTTCACGGTCAACAAGAGGACCCATTCAACTAGAAGTTTTTTTTATATGGGAAGGTTCATTAGACGACCTTATTTAATTAGTCGAATTTGTGTTAAAATAGGATAGATTTCCGTTTTGTGTAGTATTGAATCAGCTCTCAGGTATATCAAGAATGTTGCTCCTCATTAAACTTTTTTTTCAACCTTTAAAGAAGTTGAATGTACTATGAGAGTTTCACATGTCTTCCTTCAACAAATCGAAAAATCCAGGATTCAATAAGCGAAAAAAATGTAACACGTCCATAAACTGGAAATTTATAATTTTTCTTAAGCTGTATAAGAGCCAATTCATCACTAAGACGATGCAGATTCACACAAAAATTATTTCTTTCATTACACTTATTCAAATTTTTTTATTTTATCTTATTCCTAAAAAACATTTATCTCATTCCCTGAGAAAATTCTCTTAGTTCGAGATATCAAATGAAGATTTGAAAGAAAACTTCTACTCTCAATAGTCGACCTTTTCATTTGATTCTTCTGAATTTTGTCTACAATACACTACTGAGTTCTCATGAAACTTCTGATCTAAGGTGGCAAAATTCATAAAAGTGTTAATTTTTCGAAATATTTGTGGAACGGGTTATAGCTGCGAATACTTTGAACCTCCATATCTTTTTTCTTCAAGCCTTGATATCGAAATTAATTCAGTCTGAGTGATTCTACTCGTGACACAGAGTTGCTGACACTTTATTCAATGTTTAATTATGTTGCAGAATTGAAAATAAAACACTCAACGTGCTTAGATATCGAAAGATAAAACAATTCTCGACTCTAGATTTCCCAACACTGATTTATAATCATAAATATTGATATGTTCTCTAGAAAACTCCTTTGTTTGTTCTGACAAACATAAACGAACCGCTTGTAACGAGGTCAAAAAAGTTTCAAAATCTTACCACGATAATTGTAACGAAAGAAAAAATTAGTCGTTTTCTGGGAGTTATTTTCGCGAATAAATAATCGATTGAATTGGAAGGATAGGTCTAGTTCAAGAGGATACTCGACTCAACCCAAAATTCAACAGAATGTGTGTCACTTCATATCGACGTAACATCGGCACTTTCTCAATTTAATTTCCGAGAAATTCAGTAGTAGTTTTTTCTTGAGTCGACATTAAGGTTATATGTTGTAATAAATTCCAGAAAAAATTATTTAGGCGAATTGAAAACAATTTTGAAGGCTCTGCTCCTGAATGTTATTGTTCATAGTTTCTGATAAAAAGCTCAACTTTGAAATCGTGAAAAAATTTGGGATAGATAGATATAAATGAAATCATAAGCGTCTATTGAACAAAATTCAGCTAGGGGGCAAAATCTTCCCTCCGGAAAAATTAGTCCAGAAATGTATGAGTTGAGTTGATTCATGTTTCAGATTAATAATTTTTCACCTCAAGTTGTCATATGGGATAGGGATAGCTTGGATGAAATTGACACACAATTCAATTCTTTCGTTGACAAAAAAGCTGAGGAAGAAACGAATGGTAATTCTAGAAACTCCATACCCAATTTTAGAGTGAAGAAAGTTCTCTATCATTTGCATTCGCTATATCGGAACGAACAGTATAAAATTTGCATCGTAGAATTCTCAGGTGTCATTTTTCGATTCCATTTCATATTTCTGAAATTTCTCGGAATTCATCTGGAGTTTCATGTAACAAGTGCGCTGACGGGTATTCTTTATTTCAGTATTTCGTGCCAAGCTTATTTTATATTCTGCTTCCTAGAACAACCGTTTTCGATGCACCAGAGCCGGATTTAGGGAGAATTTTGATCTTATTTCCGAATAAATGAGTTTTATAACTAAACTGAAACTGGCAGTTATTGCAGAAGTTATTATTTTTGGACAACAATTTTCGCTCATTATCAGCTTGCACTCGATAATTCTATTAACCCAATTTTTTCGAGGCTTGGATGCTTTTTTTGAGTGAATGAGTTTATATTTGGAGTAACAACGATCTCAAACTTTTTTGCATGAAAATTATTTATAGTTTCTAATGGCGGCTGTCCATGACAGTGCTGAATTCGAAAAAAATTTGACCCAACTTTCGCACAATCTCTGCAACAGAGCACCCACTTTGGAATCAAATTTGGCTGTTTCCGAAAACTATAGTCGAGTATACCAAATGACGATGCAACCTTCGAGACCGGAAATTACTTATAGATTTCCACCATCCTTTCTGTGGCCAAATCATGAACCAGATGGTACAGGCGTGACTTTTCAATTCCCATGCAATACAAAACCCATCGTCTAACTTTTTTTAGACCCCGAAATCTGTCCCTACGGTTTCCCCGAAATTAAATTCTGCTAAAAAGACGACAGTTGCGCAACCCTGAATATAGGATGCAGCTGTTCTTCGCGAAAATCATAACTTATGCCGGCTCAAAACCTGACCTATTTGTCCTGGTGACCTTCGGAGGCCCAATCGGCACGAAATTATGCAGATCTAATCGGTCTACCCTGAAAATAAATCGAACACATTGTGGAAGAAGTGATGGGGGACTTTTCAGAGTGATGTTTGATTGACAGACGTGAACACACTATTGTATTCTTGCTTCTACACAACAGAAACTGGTGTTTGTTTGAACTCATACCTAATTTTTGTCGTCTGATACGCAGTTTTTCTTCGCAATTTTTATTTGATGTCCAAAATTCGATGAGGGTATCTTAGAAACCAAAAAAGAGATGTTTTTGATCTAAATAAAAAAAAATCTTCTTCTGTTCAAGAGTTATCAGTGGAAAATCTCTTCAAATACTGGAGCTCTCATATTGAAACGCAAGCTTTTTGAGGAACTATTTTGAGTAGGATGCAGTGTTTTATGAAATTCTTCAAAAATTGAATAAAACCATGATTTCTGGTCTGGAAGTCCGCTCTTTCCGAGAAAAAAAAACGAGCTGTATTTCGGATTTTGTCTTCGAAAATTGGGAAATAACCAAATCCATTGTTCATCGAATATACTATTATAGATAGTTCATTCTCAAATTGGGACAGCTTCAATTCTCACGCAATCAATTTCGAACAAATAGCGTGTGAATGGTGAAAATATGCATCATAGGGGCTTATTCCATTGCTTCATTAGAAGATAATTGAATATAAGTATAGGAAATTTATTCTTCTGATTATTGTATTGAGAACACACAAAATTGAAGTGCTCAAATGTGGAGCTGATATTCATTATTCTCTATAAGAAGCCATCTATAAATTTTCATAATAATGTTTCAAAATAACGTATCTAAGGAATAGACAATAGTATAGACCAATATTGAATAGTAATGAATGATTGAATGGTAGTAAAAAAAAACCGATTCTTTGTCATTGCACATTGGTGCATAATAATAGACATAACAAAATACAATGAAGAATATAGTACATTGTTCTGTATAGTATAGCTCCTCCAGTAAATAAAAGAGAAAGACATATTGATCGATATTCAGGTGAAAAAATTTCCTGATTTTTATTCTCAATGTGGAAAAACATGTGAATTCTGTTCATTTCATTTGTTGATATAATTCCATCATAATTTTTCCTGAAGTTTGTCTTATTTTTCATTCCATGCTTATACATAATTTCCAGATAAAGCCTCACCTGGTTTGTAACACAAACTATAACCATCTACTATAAATGTTGAACTTGATCAGTATGACGAAAACAATGAAAAATGCATCCCAAAACATTGTAAGATATAATAATGAAGTCCCACAATCTTTATTCATAAGTTGAAAATTACTTCTGAATTAGGCATAAAAAGTTCTGAAGCAGAACTGCCGGCTTTATGTTCTCTCAACCTCAAAAGCCATCAAACAATCAACGTTCCCCTACCGTTTCTTGCCTCCTTGATTGTGCCGCAAATTGAAGGGCTTTCAAGGTCCGTAACTTAACCCAAATTAGGGATGAATAGGTGCAGAGCTGCATTTCCGTCGTGGAAGGCTTCCACGCAGATCTAACATTTGCCCCAGTGGAACTGCACCTGCCTTCCTTTCAGTATTAGAGGACGACCAATGTCATGGTCATGGCCAACCGGGTCAGCATCTGCAAAATGCAACTGCACTTTGTCGTTTGCACCAGAGACCGAATTGCAGGCGATATGAAATTAGAGGAGACTGGTCGCTATTCGGTTACTGCGCAGGAATTTCTTAGATACCAGCATGAGATCTTTGGTGTTGGGTTTCTTCCTCGATTTCTGGTTTATTGTTTCCTACAATGAGGCCTGGATACTGAACCAAAAGAAGGGCATATATTTGATGCAAATTTAAAAACATAGAAATATTATTCAATTACGTTACAAAAAAAATGAATAAATAATTCGAGGAATCGATAGAAGATGACAAACTACGCCACTTTCGAGTAATAACTCGACTCAACCTCGAAAATATGAATTGAAGAGTGTATCAATTCTTTAAAGTAAAATATTCTGGTTTGATCAAAATCTTGAAACTAGAGCTCCATGTTGAAATATCTTCGATTTTCTTGATTGTATGGCAATGATTTTTTTCAAATTGTATCCTCTCTTTTTATGTCAGGAGGTTCGAGAGGGTATAGTAATAGTTTAAGTTCTGTTTTATATATTTTTTTCTTAACTGAAATTTGAGTAACAATTTTATCGCAAAAAGCTCGGTCCACTTGAAACCAAGTCGGTTTACATAAAAGGTATGTTTATACTTTCAAATCAATTGCCGATGATCTGCATAAATAAATGACTTGTATAATCCTTTATGACTAATTGATCTAGTATGTTACATGATGTAAATATTGTTTTCACCTTGCTTGATTTCCACGCTCATGCATCCAATGGATCCCCTGAATATTAAAAAAAAACATCTGAAAAAAATCATGAAATATGAATAAATTACATGCAAATTATTATCTGTCCTGATATGATAATTAATTATTGGTTTACAAATATATATATGAGGTTCTTGTCAAATTTGACGAATCACCAATTTTGGAAGTGAATATGAAAATATTAAGCACAGTAGAAGACGTTAACCTTCGTGAAATATTAGGACATTAAAATTCTCGTTCGAACATATAAACGATAGTAAATAAAAAAGACAATAGATACCGGGAATGTAAATATGCAGTAACGTGATCATACTAGGGAACTGCAGTTTAAACGTGAAGAAATAAATGGGCGTACGAATTTCGTTATAGCAGTAGTAGCAATTTTACTTCTTGAAATATGTGTTCACTCCTCTTTTTCTTCGATGCATCCACTATCTTAACTTTTTTATATCAAACGTTTGAGAGGATAATGCTAATGTAAAATTTATTGTTTCAGGTAAGAACCTCGAGGAAATACAACAAATGGCTATTTAGGAGGAAAAGGTAGTATGTCATTCGATAAGGTATTGATAAAATATTTCCAGATAATGGAGCATATATAGCACGATATTGTATTTTGAATACCAATCATTCCTCGAACATTCCCGAGAAGTAGAATAATGAAAAAAAAATTTATTAATCTGAAGATCCACAATAATTTCCTTCGGATCACAACGATATCTTAGTTCACACAGCGTTCAGAACCGATTCGGAACTGGACCGAGCAGATTGATTTTCGTCTAGTTCCTAACCGATTCTGAACGGTGAAAACAAAACTATAATAAGATTTACGTCAATTGAATTTTTTGATGAATAAAAGATACTTCTCACACAAGATTTTTGGGTTGCCCAATTACTGCTGACTGAAAAATTCCAAAGGCTCTGTGCAAACAAATATTGATTTCTGGTTTTGAAAAGAGCAGCAGAAGACAGCTGAAGTTCAACACTTACCCGCATTCATCGAACTATTATGTAACTGCGTCATCTAACTAATGACTTTCAAGTCATGTCATGGTCAATACTAAATATATTCGACGAGTATGCTGTAGAATTTCTATTGAATTGGACACGTGCAAAAACCAAAGATGGTTTGTTGCGAAAAATTAATACAAATTATTACGAGAGATCATCCACTCGTATGGACAACGATTTCAGAGTGCTCGGATCGAATATTATAATTGAAATCGAGTAGAGGTGGGTCATTATGTCGCGTTTCGATGCCTCTCCAAATTTCAGAAGAGTCGTTTGTTGCTAGGAAGAAATACAGAAAAATTGTGGGATAACGTTCGGAGGCCATCTGTATCTACGGTGTGATCAATCGGCCCTAGAAAAAATTCGTTTTCGATTGAACGATGAGAGATCTAAGAAGAGCAGTGACAGAGAGCAGAGCAAGTCATCCAATCTAATGTTATCTGCTCCATCTCCTAAAATCCATCGGGATCCTACTGCTAATAAATCTTTATTACGTATGTAATTGATTTACCGATCTATCAATCA
Organism: Aphidecta obliterata; assembly: GCA_963966015.1. NCBI lineage: Eukaryota > Metazoa > Arthropoda > Insecta > Coleoptera > Coccinellidae > Aphidecta > Aphidecta obliterata. The sequence continues at coordinate 18,271,833 of OZ014433.1, read as the reverse complement.
GCTGGAAATAGTAATTCATGGTCGTTGCGTGGAAGTTGATGGGATTGGAAAGATGTGATTTGTATCTTCGTTTTAATTATGTCTTCGGCCTTCAACCTGAACTTAACATTCATTACTCTATTGTTCGAAGTCGCTGGATGGAAAATCATGCTGCCACGATTTTTCCAAACCCAGGGAACGATTTCTTTTAGAAAGGAGAACCAGAGACCTTCACGAACGGAATAACTCCATATATCTCTCCAAAAGGCATTGCTCGAACACAGGCAATAATTCATGATATATTGATGTGCTAGGTTTGCATGATTGATAGCTACCCTCGACAGAAGCAGTAAAGATTTCAACGAACGAATTCTTTTAATTTTACTTAACATTTACGCCCATGTTGTTATCTCTGTAATGGTAGTTTCCTTCAGCGAGTTTCAAATTATGCATCCATACTTCTCTTAGTTCTTCTATAACTCACACTTCAGAATAAATAATTCAGCGTTATTCAAGAGTAAAACTATCACACTTCACATTTGTCAATATATCAAACGCGTCGAAATTTAAAAATAAAACCTCCATATAGGTTAGTAAGTTCTGCTTCATGTTCATTCGTCTCTAAATTAAAGTACATCGAAACACATTAAATGAGGTGGCAACTCAATAGAGATGAAACACTGGCTGAAAAGATGGAATTCTCTTTGAGAAGCGATTCAAGCTGTAATTAATGGAAGCAGTAATGAGTTAGAGGAATTTTATTATTTCCTGTCTTTCAACCCGGAATCATCCCCTGCTTTAATTACTGGGGCAATTCGATGATGAGACCCCCAGGCTCAAATTGCTTCACACCAGAATAAAGACCAAATATCATGCCTCAATTGCTCACGTGCTGCTTCACGGACCTCAGGAATATTGTACGAGTATGGAATGAAATTTTATGGGGGCTATTTCAAGTTTCAGGTTTTAGGAATTCATTCAATCATGACGAAATTGCATCTCTTCCTCATTTCAAATTTAGGGAGTATTAAATTAATAAGTTTTTGTTTACAAGTTCCCAACAAATCGTAGTGAACTGTATAAAATCAATCATTCTGAGTGCTTTATCCGCATAAAATTCATCTCGTCCTACTAATATCATTTTCTTTACTGCTCCTGTCGATAACTCCCGTTTCCTCTTAACTCGGTTGTTTTCCGAAATGAATGATGGATATGTACCGAAGTATTCGAGTTTTTAACTGCATTATTCATGAGATATCGATTCACCACAACTATCTGAGCCGTTAAAAGCATAGTTGTGTCGAAAACATCTTGACAAAGCGGATATTCACGATAAATTGACGGATTAAAACTGTGAAAAATCGGGACACAATGCTACAAAACTTAACCGGATACAAACTCGATTATAATTTGAATGTAAAGTTCAGGTTGAAGGCCGTGATGATAGTTTGAATGGATAAAATTCAGAATCTATTCGAGTATACCCACTTTGTTATCCTTCGTACTGCATGCATCGACCAGACACCACAAAATGGTAAATTCACCTAATTTACAAATATAAATGAAAAAAATTATCATATAATTAATTTTCAATTTACCTTATGATAACTGAAATAGATGAAATTGGTCATCAAATTATATAATGGCATTCATTTTATTCAGTCTCCACATTTCGGATTATTCATGATCTTACAAAGGGTCTATAAATATTCCAGAGGCGCCAGAAATGGACCGAATATTTCATCACAGATACTCTCCTTTCTTATATTATATTGTCGGCTGAACCAGTATAGTTGATTTATTATAAATTATAAATACAGTATTAGTGGAATCGATGAAACTTCGAATTGTGCAAAAATTAAGCTTCATTTTTGAGCGCTCGTACTACTTACACGAGGGCTATATCATTTCGTCACGATGTCTGTATTTTTCGAATTTTGAGCCGAAAATGGTCCCAATCGATAGAGTTCGACTCACTGATGGCGAATCCGTCGGAAAACTTGAGTCTGTCCGTCCGTAAGCACGATAACTCTCGAACGGAACAACCTAGAGACTTGAAATTTTCAGTGTGGGTTCAGTTCCCGAATGCCTCGGTTAAGTTCGTTAATGGGCCAAATTCCACCAGGGGTTCCGTAAATATGGCCGTTCAAACTTTTGTTCTCCTGATTACTTGGAAACTACTGATTTGATCGAGATGAAATTTTGCACTCAAATGGAAAATGAGGTGTTCAAGCTACATGTGAAATTTTGTCCAGATCGCATGATCAGAACCATAGAAACCATAGAAAATTGTAACTTTTGAACGGAAACACGTAGGGACTTGAAATTTTCAGGATAGGTGTGGATTTGAAAGGTCGCGTTCTCGTTCATCAATGAGCAGAATTATACTGAGGGTTCCGTAAATACGGTCGTTTGGAATTTTGTTTTCTCGATAATTTCGAAACTACGGATTCGATCGAGATGAAATTCTGTATTTTAATCGAGAATGATATATTAATGCAACATTTTGTTCAGATCGCATGACCAGAACCATAGAAACCATAGAAAATTATAACTTCCGAAGGGAAAGGCCTAGGAACTTGAAATTTTCAGGGTAGGTTTGGATCGCGAATATCGCGGCCACGTTCATCAATGAGCGAAATTAGACTAGGGGTTCCTCAAATATGGCCGTTCAAAATATTTTTTTCCAGATAATTTCGAAACTACTAATTTTGTCCAGATTGCATCACCAAGACCATAGATACCGTAGAAAATTCTAGCGAATTATCGGAAAAATGTTGGTCAGCTGAAGCACTGACATGAAGTCTGGAGTTTCGCCGAAGTTTGAGATTTTTTTGACAGCTGTCAAAAATTCCTTCAATTGATTTTCAAAACTGGAAAATGCGAATCTACCTACAAGGTGGATGTACGAGCGCTCAAAAGCTCCTGACTTCACGGCAGTGCTTTTCGTAATTTTTGAATCTGAATTGAATTCTTGTGTTCGAAAAATTATAGCCAGAGTAATCCGAAAAAATTGTGTTTATATTCGGGTGTCTTTACTTTTAGAGTCATATTTTCAAATCTTGACAAAAAATGTTGGGCTACTCTTTTGACGGCATAAAAATTCATTTCGAATACAATAAACAAATTCGATTCTGTTGAGTATCTGGAGGAACCAAATACACTGATGCTTTCGGTAAAACCATCGACTCAGACGAGTTAACCTTGTACTAGTTCTCAACCTCACCCTAACATCGGAAAAGAATGGGATCGAAGATTCTCCAAATCTCCTTCTAATGGACCCATTCATATCCCCATGACATCGAACGTTAGAAATAGAGAACCAGCTGAAGGCAGGTCAATAGCAGCAGCCGCAATAAATTACCGCATCGTTCTGTCCTGTGATAAAAGCGAATTGGAGAGAGTAGAAGCGAACCGGAGGAACTAGACGAAGAAAGAACCCACCGAAGTGATCCGAGTGTGCTAGAAACCAAGTTAATAAAATCCGGGCGGAGCAGTTTTGCAGCATCGACAAGTGGTTTTTAGAAGTAGGAGAAGAGAAGTTTCAAGCGAGTCAAGGTCGCTCACTGCTCCTGGTCATTCTACTACTCGAGTGAACAATGTTGTACCTTGTTTATGTTGAGCTTCTACTCGGCATGGCCGTATTGTTTCGGTATTCGATAGATCCGATCATTCTGGTCTAGTGTTTGTTAGTATTTCTCTTAGTTTAATTTCTTTTTTAGTATTCAATTAGAGATGAAAAATATTCTTTTTGTAACTAGCTTTTAGTATTATTTTTTTTTACCGTCAAACTTCGTAATTTATTGGGAGTAAGAGGTTGATACGCGCTACGACCTAAACATCTATGGCGCCTTTCTTTCTTGAGTCGACCGAGGTATATGCTAAGCTGTAACTTGTCTCTCATTGTTCTGAGTATTACGTTGCCTCCCTTGTTTCCTATCCAGAATTCTTCTTGTGGTACATCGGTCCATTTTTCTATACCAGACTACTGTCCTCTAGTTGATGAGGGAGGGAGGAGAGTCTTCCAGTCATGACGTTCATCCATAAGAGTATTTTTGGCTTACAACCCCGAAAGTTTCCTGCAAGATTAATTTACACCATTGAAGTTTTTATTGCTTGGCTAGCCTAAAATTTCTGTATCGGGAAGCTTTCACATCGAGTCTACTGTTAACATTCAAGAAGATAAATTGTCGGCTGAATATAAGATTCTTCCACATTCCACATTGATAACTGACCTATAAGATAACAAAATTTGAAATTGATCCCGATGGCTCTCCGGACGTCCTGTATTTGATGATAATTCATTTGTGTTCTTTTGAAACTTTGATACATATTCTCAGCGAGTTCATCAATAAGTTTTCCTTTCGCTATGACGGGACCAAAACAAGGAGGTGTATCTATTTGTCGATTAGGCGTTTGCTCTAATTTTTCCTCATTCTAGGTTCGAATAAAAATTTCATCGGGTTATCTTCGTTGGTGTTCCCAAATAAAGAAATATTGGCATTGGTATTGGTATTGGTGTTGACTTAACTTGGAGCTATCCATGACCTAGGACTGAGCCTTGCGGTACACCGGCTTGTTGTTCCCTTCAGTTCCATAGGGAATTGTGGTTGAAAAATTCAATTCAATTGACGAATGGGTTCCAAAGTTCCCGATTGTTTACTTTTACATAAGTTTCGTCCAAGATAAAGTCCACCTTAACATGAATTTCAATTCCGACAAACTCTCCGTGACACTTTTGTAAATTGAATGTTAGCAGAGCATAAGCAGCCACCAAGAAGTATACAATGTGCGCGACTATCGTCGGTTGAACCGGGCAGTCCAGAATTTAGGAGTCAGGGAACGTCCTCGACCATTCCAAGAAACTCCTTCATAAAAATAACGTGAGGAGAATACGAAACATCTTCTTATATTACAGAGACTCGATTGTAATTCAGTCTATTTGGTGCTGACTTCCTTTTTCTTCCTGAGATTGCACTCTCGGTAACTATTCATTGATATATTGGACAGAGTAGGATTCGTCCAAATTGTAATTATAAAGCTTCCTCGACAAATGAGTGTCAAAAGAGAGATTTGGTTGAATTCAAATTGAAAAAAGGCATTGCGATCTTCAAGATTGAAACATATTAAAATCTTGGCATATTCTTTAGGTTCACTTCAACTTATTTTCTATTTTTGTCCCTTTTTTATAGGCAGAGAAGACCTCTCACCGAGCAGTCTCAATGGATTCAGTGCAGACAGTGGTGATGCGAAGAAGAAAAAAGGTCCAACACCACGACAGCAGGAGGAATTGTGTTTAGTATGCGGAGATAGAGCTTCAGGATATCACTATAATGCGCTTACATGTGAGGGTTGTAAAGGTAGGTGAAAGTATTTAATCATATCAATATGAAAGTAGCTGAAAAAATTAAAGTTGTGCACTCAAACCATTGATTTCAAATATTGATGTGCCTCAAATTTTTAATTATTTATCACTCGATGCAAAAAAGCCTATTGAATGTCTTAATTCTTGTAAAAGTCATCATTTCAATTATATTTTTTTGTGCATCTGAAATATCCGATATAGCCCAAGGTGACTGAAGACACGCGGAGCACCTTTAAAGAAGGCGGTTGTTAGCACGTAAACAAAACTTCTAGTGATCGTTAACCTGTTCACGATATCGAGTAGTTTACTGTCCTTTCGAATTTTCGACAGAACAAACAACCTTATCGCGTCATAATTGATTTGTTACCAGCAACACCGAGTATTTCATGTGGCCAAGGACGCCAAGCTCATCAATATTCATAAGTTGTGAACCATTTTTGCTTCTCGCTAAGCCTGCCATAAAGTGATATCTGTCATCCAATGAATATTTGGGAAAAGACTGCATTTTTTTAGTGGTTCTTGTTCTACGGGATCCACTGATTTTATTTATATGAGCTTATCTTTTATTTTAGAGCACCCATTCAGGTTGTAGAATTTTACATGGAAACCATCCAATGGTGTAGAGGAATTTATATTTTTTCGACTACTTTCCGAATAATTCCCTTTTTGTGTTATTTTGTAATTTTTGAGGTTTTCTGTTAGTTATTTGGTGATTTCTTTTACCATCCTAACATCGAATTTTTAATTTAAGGTTTCTTCCGACGGAGTGTTACAAAAAATGCCGTTTACAAATGCAAATATGGCCAGAACTGTGAAATCGATATGTACATGAGAAGAAAATGCCAAGAGTGTAGACTGAAGAAATGTCTCGCCGTGGGGATGAGACCAGAATGTGTCGTTCCGGAAGTACAGTGCGCAGTGAAAAGAAAAGAGAAGAAGGCACAAAAGGAGAAAGATAAACCAAACAGTACAACTAATGGTTCACCGGAAGCAATCAAAATTGAACCGGCAGAGGTGAGATATCTGCTTGACAACGGTTTCAGGAATATGATGATGAATTGTAATATCGCCAAATTTCCATCTGTTACTGTATTCATTTCTGTACTACTTATTCTCGAAAAGTCAGGATCTGGTTCAGCCACGAAGGCAGAGACCATTTGATGTGTCTGAAGCATTTTAAAAAGAATCGATTCATCAAAAAGCTTTATGTTCTCCATGCAATCAATCCAAACTTTTTTCGTATAAAAAATTATACCTTGCTCTAGCCTCTCCATAACATTGGGATATTCGGTTTCAAGGGGTTAAGGGGCAATGAAAATCCAGGTTGATCTTGCTACTATTGGAAAGACAATCAACAATTGTCGATAAATTGAGATCGAATAAAAAAAGAAGCAAATCGAAATAGTAATTTATATCAGATAGTGAGAGTATCATCAATGTTAATCATTTTTTTTTTCTCCTCAAGGATTGGTTTGCGAAATTCCAGAAACCGGATTCTGAAAAAGTACCCACTCTTGGTCCTGATGGAAAAGAAATCCTGTCTCCAGAGCAGGAAGAGCTCATTCATCGATTGGTGTACTTCCAGAACGAACATGAACATCCCTCTGAGGAAGATGTCAAACGAATTATTGTGAGTTTATATCCTGAAAATCTACGTAATGTATTACTATACTATCAGAAGCCAATTGTGTGTGGTTACAAGATTTAAATTCGTTATTTCCATATTTTTCTTATTACCATTTCCGAATCTCTTTTAAAATTCAATGTTTGTTTCTTTCAGAACGCTCCCATTGATGGTGAAGATCAGTGCGATGTAAGATTCAGACATATTACCGAAATAACCATATTGACAGTACAGCTGATTGTGGAATTTGCTAAGAGATTACCTGGATTTGATAAACTTTTGAGAGAAGATCAGATTGCTCTTTTGAAGGTAAGCTCAAAGGGAACTGTTGATTGGAATACCTGCTACAAAATTATTTTGCTTTACATCTAAGTCATGTTCTTTCGCTATATAGGTGTACTCCGAGATGTACTCTCATGATTTCATTTTCTGTTTTCATGTTATTCATATGTATGAATTCATCCCAAGAAAAACAGATTAATATTTTCACAGCATATCAGTTAAATAGGTACCCAAATCTTGTCTTGTTGTAAGCTCATACATAGAATAAATAAAAAAAAAGAATTATAGATTTTGTATAGTAACGAAAACAAATAAAGATCTCAAAGAGATTTCCCATTCTGAAAAATTTTTCCCGAAATGGGATGTTTTCAGTTAAATAGAGCGAAGTATGTGAATGGCGAAGCCATTTGTGAATAATGCTGTATTCAAAATGAATGCTCGAGATCATTTGCTAGAAAACTATTTTTTTTCCTAGGCTTGCTCGAGCGAAGTAATGATGTTCAGGATGGCCAGACGTTACGACTTCAACACAGACTCGATTTTATTCGTCAACAACCAGCCCTACTCAAGAGATAGTTACAACTTAGCTGGCATGGGTGAAACTATTGAAGATCTGCTTCATTTCTGTAGAATGATGTATAATATGAAGGTCGATAATGCCGAGTACGCTTTACTTACCGCAATTGTCATCTTTTCTGGTAAGTACATATATGCTTTTCGTCTGATTTCCAAATATGGTGTAAAATTAAGATTAATGAATAAAACGGCGGTGGAAAAAGGGAAAAAAGGTGGTCAAGTACATGTCGAACCACGCATTATACAGGGTTCCGTAACAGAACTTGCAACAGAAGATATCTCATATCTCAAAAACCACACAACATATCTTATTCAAAACATTCTTCGTTTATAAATGTTCTACGAGTTTGAATTTTTTCAAAATAGTTAGATAGGGGGGGGGACCCTTGACGCCATCTATTGACTTGCTGATTTTTTTCCGTAATGGTTCTACCCTAGTAAATCATCAAAAAAGACCTTTCAAATTTCAATAGTATGGTGCCGATAAAAGTCTCTTGGTAAAATTCGATGACATATATTATGGTAAAACGGATGTTTTTGCTACGAAACGATATTTTTTTCATAGTCAGGTATAGGCTGTTGAAACAGGTCCAAAAAATTTGATCAAGTTTCATAACCCCCGAAATTTCACATTCTTCAGTTGAAATAGTTTTTGTTTATAGAACGGCCGAACCTCATGGAGAGCTGGAAAGTTGAAAAAATCCAGGAGATCTACTTGGAAGCGCTCAGGTCGTACGTTATCTATAGGAGGGCCCATAAGTCAAGTATACTATTCGCGAAACTTCTAGCTGTGTTGACCGAATTAAGGACATTAGGCAACCAGAATTCAGAAATGTGCTTTTCGCTGAAGTTGAAGAACAAGAAACTACCACCGTTCTTGGCTGAAATATGGGACGTCGATATGGTTCATAATTCATAGTAGTATCGAGATTTAATTCTGGATGATCCGGAATCGGTGATGCTGGTTTATTTGCTGCTGTTGAAAGTGATGTGCACGTTAGGAGAAAAAAGAATAATACGTCAAATACTTAAAGAAACAGCAGTCGGATGGCCTGCCACCAAATAGTTGGCTGTGACCTATTGTAAAGTTATTCATTTTTTTACTAACATATTGTTGGACGGCATCTAAGAAATGTTACTGAGAATAGATATATTTAGATAAAATTAGAGATTATTGCTCGATTTGAACAAACTATACGTAGATTTTTTATTCCTGTGCAACTTTTGTAACCACTTTATCTCTTGGAAAAATCGCTTACTCCATTGGTAAGACTGGACTGGACTGACTTAAAAACAGAGGTGCCTTCAAATGATAGAAGCAACGGATCATGCAAGATGCTGGAGTGCGGTGCAGAAATAGAAAAATGTAAACGAGGAGATAGTTGAATGTTGGGAAGATTATGGAATTAAATGATCTGATGAAAAGGCTTAAGTGCAATTTAGTAAATTATTTGGAAAATTAGCCTGATGTTTAGAAGGATTTATAAATAGGAGAATACAATGGTAAAGCTCACTTTATACCTTTGAAATGCACCAAAAATCAAACGACAGCAGAGTTGCAAATTGCAAAATAGTACACAAGAGTACCGTCCGATAAACCAAGAATGTCTGATGATGAAAACAGTGATGAGAAATGACTTATGGTAGTGTAATCCGGACCTGTGCCATGTAAGTTTTCGGGGCATGAAATTAATAATATACACAACTCGATAAAGACTCTCCTGCCTTTAACGATACATAAGTTGGATGTTTTAACTCTTCATCGATGTGTAGATTAGTCTACTCACTTTTATACTGTGTAAAAGCGCGTTCTTTTTGCTAATAGGAAGATAGAACAATAAATTTAAGGTTCACAAATTATAATTCATAATCCCATGATTACTGAATAAAATCACCATTAAGACATTACCTCAATCGACATAGATTCAATACCTATATCTCTTGAATTTAGTCTCATACTCATTGAAGCACCAACTTACATGAAACTTTCCCCCCATCTCGAAAATTTTCGGCATCAGCATTGTCAATTTGTAGTCTACATCATACACTCACATTTTTCGTCAACAAGAATAAAAATGAAATCTGAAAGAGGGAAAGTTCCATGCGATCTATATCTATATATAATGAAACATATTTACGAAAATGTTCAAATTACAATATATAAGAGTGAAGATGTTTTCAACTGATACTAATTTTTTTGAATCTTATCTGTCTAAATTTATTGTTTTAAATGCCCCCAATTCTTCTTCAAATTGAGTTAGGGGCAATGATTTTTCTCTCGGTAGTTACTATGATTACAAATTTGTGCCTTGTGGATTTTGGTCCTCTATTGTTTGGTAAACAGAGATGAGTCTATATTGTAATTTGAACAAGTTTAACATCAAATGAATAATGAACATAACATTCATCATTGTCTATATAAACATATTTTCATAAAGAGACAGAAATATTTTTATTTGAAAATAGGGGGACAAATTATTTCTGCGCCGTCTTTGCCTTATTCAGATTTTATAAATATTTATTTTTCTTGGGAGTCAACCCAAATTTATTAGAAAGTATTGAAGCGCTTTCAGTGAGATCGGAATCGTCTGTTTCATATTATTTTCATCATGATATTAGAGGAAGATTCGGAATTTAGTCTTTGAATTACATGAGAATTATGAAATATATAAGATTTCGATCTGAATGTAATGTTCTAACAAAGAGGGCCTTCAAAATGTTGAATATTTGTTGTGTAAATTCTCAGAAGTATATATAATTTAGTGTCGGCGTTATCCGGGGGAACAGATTTAATATATAAATTTAGGTAGGGGTAATAAGTGTACAAATTGAAAAGGTACAAACTTTCAGGAAATTATATAAAATGGTCATAGGTTGACTCCTTTTAGTTAACACTGCCGCGAGTGGCTCTGTCTCTGAATCTCTCAATGTATCACATCATCCAATCATTCAATGTCTTTGCATCCATGCAGTCCGAAATTTAGACGTTTAACACGTGAGATTTTTCCTGGATTTGGGAAAATCTCGCAGCAACTGGCACAAATTTTCACTTGATCTAATAAACTGTTGTCATATGGGCTTAAGGTGCTGTATAATGAATTTCATTATATATGACTTCAAATACCTCTTGCTCAGGTCCTAGGCTCTCTCTGTCTAGTTTTTTCTAAGTTTTGTGATATGGCCCCTGTTGCAATTAATATCAACATTGGTGTCTGCAGAATACGTAATCATCAAAGGAAGAACAAAAACGTAAGACTTACAGTTGTCCTTGGGTTTGAAGTTGAAACTTATTTCGACATTAGATCATGATTTTTTCTGCGGGAAATAATCCATATTGTGCGATATCGGACCTCAGAACACTCTTCCATCAAGTTAAGTGCCTGTAGAGCCCATTATTCAATTGGTTGACACATATTTTGCCACTGCCAAAATTAAGGGACTGCCATTTCCAATGAAGTATTGTAGCTAAATGTCACTCAATGTAATAATATTATAAGAATTTTGTATGAGGACTGCATGGATTGAGCCAAACAAGGACTGTCTTGTGTAGTATGCCGCAATTTCTTTCATGTTTTGTATTAAATATTTATAAAATTGTATAACATCAAATTATACCCACTTCTATCATGTAAGTTTAAGTGGAGGGAGAAAAGTTGAATGATTTATTGGAAATGATGTGGAAGATCCATAAATTATCGAAATTTCCATTTATTTATTTTCGATATTTCTACAGAAAGAGCCCTTCACCAATGTAACGACTTTAGAAGATTTTTACAACCATAGATTTTTCCGAGCTCAATTCTTCGGTAAATTATTTCAGTAAATATTCTCATTAAAGTTGTTCCTCAGAAATTCGAGTTTCATCATATTTTTTGATAGCATTCAAACAATTAACAGACCTGAATAATTTTCGAACACATTTGACCTACCCAAAACAATCAGGTAATTCTCCAAGAATTATTGTTGGTTTCATGTTGATTTCACAAGAAATCTGTTGAAATATGTACTATAATGTAAATATAACATTCAGAGAAACCTGAATTAATTTGTTGAGATATTTATTAAGTTTACATCCTTTTTGTTGAGTCCTCAATTGACGAAATATCAGAATGAACTTTCAATCCGATATTGATGTTCAAGGATGATCATTCTTAGAAAGAACACATAAACTTACAAATTATTTTAGTTGAAATATCGAAAGTGCAATATGTACAAAATTTACTAATTTTACTTTTTTATATATTATTGACATAATTAGTACTGTATATCAAGATGATTATTAATATTAATGAAATATAGGTGTTACTTTTGTACCAAGCATACTGATCTGCAGTATTATAAAAATCGGACGACCTACCAACTTAACATTGGTCAGGTCGTATCAATGTGAAACCATAAACTGGTGAATCTGTCTCAAACAGTTATGATATTGTTGAGTTGTATTGATCTTTAATGTTCATTAAGTGTACAGATACCTAGATTTTATTTATAACATGACTGTTTGATTCTTGAATGCCTTTATCACAGTTGACCTGCATTTTGACCTAAAATCGAGTGTTTGAAAAGCAATGAACATGTTCGATTAATATATTTTGTGCAGTAAACCTTGAATCGATAGAGAAAAGATGTTTCATTCATTTCTGCCCTATGTTCTTTCCGATCCCACAGAAATACTAATCTCGTAGATCCAAGACAACCTCAGGTGGGCCTTACACTATAATATCAATATTTGTCAATATATCAATCGTTTCAAGGATATATATATATATTGAAACACTTATGGGAACGATATTGGAAAAAATTGGGTCGTTTTTATTGAGCGCTCGTACTACTTACACGAGGGCTAGGTATATCATTTCCGTCCCTCCGGCCATATACACGATAACTTTCGAACGCAACAACTTAGAAACTTTTCAATTTTCAGGGTACGTTCGAATCCCGAATGCCGTGGTTAAGTTCGTTATTGGGCCCAGAGGTTCCATAAATATGGCCGTTCGAACTGATTACTTCGAAACTACAGATTAGATCGAGGTGAAGTTTTGCACTCAGATGGAGAATAACGTATTCAAGATACATGCCAAATTTTGTCCAGATCGCATGACCAAAACCATAGAAACCATAGAAAATTATAACTTTGTAATGGAAAGGCCTAGGGACTTGAAATTTTCAGGATAGGTGTGGATCTCGAATGTCGCGGTCACGTTTATAAAGTAGCAAAATTAGACTCGGGGTTCCGTAAATATGGTCGTTTGAAATTTAGTTTTCTTGATAATTTCAAAACTACAGATTCGATCATGACAAAATTTTGCATTTCAATGGAGAATGATATATTCAATCTACATTTTGTCCAGATCGCATGACTAGAACCATAGAAACAAAAGAAGATTATAACTTTCGAACGGAAAGGCCTTGGGACTTGAAATTTTCAGGGTAGGTTCGGATCGCGAATTTCGCGGTCAAAATTGCTATATTGTCCCATTATTTTGGTTGAATTGATGAAAAAGAAGAATTTTTCAAGGTTTAATGATGAATTATTCATAGCAATATATACAAATAAAAAAATACTTAGGTACATTACAAAATAACACAGATACAAGTGAAGACTTCAACGGCTTCTATAATTTATAAATTGTCTTTATGATTCTTTGGTGGGTGGAAACACATAGGCAGGACTTAATTTCCGAAAATCCAGGTAGATTTTCGTCTTTTTTCCACTGAGGTAATCAACGATCTGTTGAAAACTCGGCCTGTCTATAGGATTTTCTGACCAACATTTCAACATTAACGAATATAATTCGTCTGTGCATATTTCTGGTCGCATCAGTCTTATTTCCTTTTTCAAACTATACAGAAGGTATTCCAAGATGCAATCGTTCGAAATGCTATCATAAGGAAAGGCACCTGCAAAAAAGTAGATTTGAGTTGGCATACTCAAGTCCTCAGTCACATCCACCTTATTTTGTTCATTTAAGCCACTATCAGAAAAATCAATCATATATACCTAGTGTTCCTATTTCCCAGAGTACTACACCAAATGACCAAACGTCACTCTTGCTGGTGCAGGTGAACTTCTCGATCGATTCTGGTGCCATCCATCTCAATGGTTGTGGACCATCGTTCCTATGGACGTAGTCTCCAATTCTAGACATTCCAAAATCTGAAATTTTCAGGATTCTGTTTTCATTTATCAACACGTTTCTGGCTGCGAGATCTCTGAAAAATTTTATGGTTTGAGCAGGTTTTTACTCCTTGAAAACATTTTGAATTAAATTTTTTTTTTTGTAGTAAGATAGTAATTTATTAATTTGTGTATATTACCTGTGAACTAATGATATGCTTTCTAGGAAAGCCATTCCTTTTGCTATTTGTATCGCAAAGTTTTGAAGCTCATCATTACTCAGAGCTGGAGTTATTTTGCTTGTTGTTGTCGTTGATGGAGTAATTAAACTTTCATCAGTATCATCATACAGAACTGTTAATTCAGCTGAAAGTAATGGGAATTTTAAAACTGAAATTTATATTTTTATCATAAATATTCCAGTCATACCTTTGATCTTCATCAGAAAAACTGATAGAGGAATAAATTTCATCAGGAATGCAGATTTAAGTTGAGATTAAAAACGATACTCACTTTCTGTAGGCGAAGGAAGACTTGAAGATGTTTCACTAATGGTTCTGGTATTTGGGGATATATATGAGCCATTACTTGCATCTCTGAAACAAAATATTAACGCATATTTGCATCAAGCATGCTTGCATTATGTTTCGTTTAATCAATGTAATCATTTAGACAGAAAAGTAGGATGAAAATTACAACACAAAAGGAGAAATGTTGAATGGCATTATTATTGGGATTCACATAGAAAAATAACAAAATATAGAAGGCGGTTATACCTACCCTGGAAATATGAAATGTCCATTTTTCTTTCTAGTCAACCACTCATTCCTGAGATCTCTCAAGTAGCTCTTCAGGTCACCGCAGGCAACAAACTCAAGGAGTATCATATAAGGTTTTTTTATCGAACAACATCCCAACATCTTGACAACATTTTCGTGATTTCCATTCGAAGCAATCTTTCTGAGGGTGCTAATTTCTTCTTTCAGCGCTTGTATCTCTTCTTCACTAGCGTTATCTATAAATCATAATAACAGATATGGAAATAATATTTTTATATATGTATATATATATATATATATTTTTATATTTTTATTTCTTTGTGTTTGTCTTTCAGGGTTTCCTCACCTTTTACCATTTTCACAGCAACAGTTGTGAAGCCTTTAACTTTGTTGAGACCATATGCCCTTGCTCTATGCACTTCTGCAAAATTACCTGGTTTTGGTTCCATATTCGGTTCGAACTCCAATTTTTGGAATTTCAAGGGAAACTCAAACTTATCGCAATTCTTGAAACAGGTACAATCTCAATAAAATCAGGGAATTAAGAATGAAAACTGAACTCACCTGTAATTCCAGAGGAATGTACAATGTATTGTACTCTATTTTTTTATGGATGCTAAAAATTGAAAAATGTTTCATTAAGATGATATGTTGAAATATATAAGAAGATTGTCTGTTGAATAATACTAGCAATAATATCATGAGAACGAAGCAGGCAGCCTCCGATCCCCGACTGAAGAAAAATAAGTTAATGTTGAAGATTCAGAAAACCTCGAATATCGTACATTGTGTAAATACTCAAATCAAACTTTAAATAAAGTTTGATGATTCGTAATCGATCCCATTGCTAGTAATAGTTCAAAGTTATTGGTTGTGTAGGATTCTGCTTACAAGTGTTTCAGGTGCCCTGAGCTTGGAGCAGAAAATTGTTGTTTTTGTTTACCGAACAAACGCTTCGAAACATATACGATTTTCAAACGAAAGCATGGAATACACATACATATCGCTGGAGCGATGGTGAAAAGTAGAACAGTGGATGCGAGAATAACTATGAAGATTCCAGGATCACCTTTGACTGAAAGAGAAGATAACAATATAGAAAATTCCATATGATTTTTTTTAGTTGAAGTAAATCAGATAACACACCTTCAAAGTCGAATGATGAAACTTTTGAACATTCTTTTTCGTTGATGAAAGTCGCTATCAATCTGTACATTCTTGCTTCCGTTAAGCCGGAAAAGTTCAGCAATGTGTAGTTTGATTTGAAGTTATTCTCAATGATCATATGACTGTTGAACTTATCGTAAGGTACATCTTCTAACCTGGGAAATAACAGAGGGAAATAGAAGCAATAAAGGCACAAACTTATTCAATGGGATTGACAGAATTTCGTTACTCATTATATTCCAATAATCAATAGTTTTTGAGCTCCACCAACCTATATCCTATATTTATGATTGAAAAAGTCTCGTTTCTCTCAGTTCTCTTTAAATTCCAAAGTATCTTATATCTACCATTCTCTTCTCTCAGAACATCTGTGACCTCAGCGTTAGGTTGAATACCAAGGCATAAGTCGGGCATTTTATAATTCGTGGTCACACAATATCCATTATTCAGTTCAAAATCGATCATATAGTCGCATCCTGTGTCTATAAAACTGTGTGGATACTCAGCCCTGGGGATAACCAAGGCATATTCCTGAAGAATCATGAGTTGAATGATGTCAAGGAAAATTGGTAAAAAAACTTACTGATAAACTGAAGTGGAATTCTTCACGGTGATCACAACGTGGCTTCTTGGAACTGATGACGATTAATCCACTGATATTAGAATATTCTACAGCAGAAAAATAATTGTAAACTTATTCGACAGCCATAATAATGGAGGTAGCTATTATAACTCATGAGAATAAAGTAAATCATCTGAGTGAGTAGTGAGTAATAGCCATTGCTAGACTAAAGTCAACAAAAACTGTTTATTTTTTCATTACATACCTGGTTTCGCAGAAAACGAAATATTAAGCCGAATGGCGTTCTTTTTGAATGCATTTATAGATACACTATCCATAATGGCATTTGGGAATGAATCGAAGGTATCTGAAAATCAAGGAGGTTTGATTTAGTTCCCAAAAATTTGTTTTTCTGATATCCATTATTGGCGTCAAGAGGGTTCGAATTTATATCATTGGAGGATTCTAAATATCCACCCCAAAAAAAATTAAGCGATTGAAAAAAAATCGTACACATAATTACCTTCTGGTGCAAAATGTTCACAGGGTCTTTTTTCTGAAAAATATATTTCAATTGAAAGAGGTGATTTGAAATAGGAGAAACTGTAGAGATATGGAATAACATTTTACCTGGTATTGTATAATACGTCTGTACGCAAAAGCCTTGAACGATAAAAACCAAGCTGTAATTGCATCCTGGTTTCAAATTTTCTTCAGTCTCCTCTAAGTTTGGAATACTTACTGATTCCTGAAAAAAAAAATTCTATGTTGAATAGGGGGAAAAATCTGAACTTTAAGGCAAGATGGTCCAGTTCAAATTAATACTCGCCTTTAAGTTGAATATCTTCTCGCTATAGTGAAAACAAATATCTCCATCAGATGAAAGTATAACTTTACATGAACTATCAAGAAAATCTGAAATCAAATTCCAATTTGAAATTTATGTTGCTGAAATACACCATATAACTTACTCGTTGTAGGCGTTGGTCTGATTCTCAATTGAGTTCGGTAATCTGGATCTTCTTCTCTAACGATATCCAAATCCTGGAAGATTCTGTTCGGAAATGAGTAAGAACCTGAAAATCATAAAATTTTGGTAAACAGACCATTGAAGTTGACTTTGGTGCATTAAATCGGTTGTATCAATGATTACTTACTACCATTTGTCCAAGAACTATTTTTGCATTGGTATGAATCCTGCAAAAATATCATAATTTGTAATAAAATTACGGCTTTGTAGGTATGTCATAAATATACACAAATAATCTTACATATCTTGTAGTAAGTAATTCCGCCGATATATTGTTTGCGGTTGTTTATTTTTCGTCCGAGTATCAATTGAAGATGATAATTTCAGAATCGATATTTTTGCTATCAAACGGAGCGCACTTTTTTCAACCGAGATCAATATTCTCTACCAAAATGTTTATTCCATTTGTAGTATATCTCTGAGCGTTATTCGCAATAAGAGATGTCGGTAGCATCTATAACTTCGTGAAACTGCTGAACAGAATCTGTATAAATTATTTGATGTTTCGTTCGGTAAGATCAGGATCTCTGAACTCACGATTACCTACTTCTTCCAGTCAAAGGTATCCATTGTGACGTGGAGGACTAAATATAATGAAAATTAGTAAAACAATTCTGTTTTTACTTATATACTTATATATACTCATTAATCCCTCCCCTTCCCCGAAATCTGAATAAAATAATCGTTAAGGAAGTGACGATCAGAAATGTGCATCTACGCACATTTCACTACTATAGAGATTTATTTGTTTTTAAAATTTCCTATTGAATTGGATTGTTCCCACAACCCATTCCCTCACTAATGAATTTGACCAGAAATTCAGAAAGACAAATGATAGGTTCAATAAATATCAAATAAATTTTCAAAATTGATAGACGGAAACACTTTTACATGCATGAACAGATGATATCGATAAAGTCCGTAAATGCCAATTTCGAATGACATGAAATCAAACATGTCCAACTGGGATTTAGATAACTTCGCACTAATCTCAGACCTCTAACTTCCCAATGGAATAAACACTTCAATAAGTCAATAAAATTATTTTCTCACCTCATGCATTATCTAATCAGTTGAACATAATGATATTCAAATACGGTAGATAAAAATGTCCATGAAAAATATGAGCGCAAACAGAAGTGTCTGAGGTAAAATGTTATTCCCTTTTTTTGAGTTGGTCAGTTCGGCATTATTCAAATTGATCAATTCGATTTTTTAAGCTGTTCGAATCTAGTTTGAATATTTAAATATTTATAATTTCATTGAAAAGCATTTTATGAATAATGTCACGATCTAATCGAAAAATATGAAAAGAAACTTCGATGTTCAACTCATTTTATGATGAAAATCAAACAGTTCTTGTGTCTCTGTGAGAAATTTTCAGAATCTCATTCAACTCTATTCACTCATAAATACATCTGAAAATTCTATTATCTGAAAAATTTCCACGGTTTTTTGAAAATGATTTATTTCCATAAGTACACCACCAAGATCAACGATATTTTCATTTCGAAAACATTACGGAACCAATCAGTAGTTTCAATATTGACACTCCCTTTCAGTTATTTTTTCGATAATACTCACCACTGTCGAAGTACATACCGCGCAGATGAAAAATAAGCTTGCAGCAATCGACCTGAGATTCATGATGAAATATCAATTTTATCCATCATTGTTTTCTTTGCGGATAGTACGCCGAATATCCTCCTTGAGTTATTTTCATATCTGCAAAAGTAAATATTGAAAACAATTTGCGCGTATATTGGCACTATGAAATGCCTTTCCAACGTGTTGTCTCTAATTCATGAATGGCATATCTTCTGTAACAGTGAGAACGTTGAATTAATTTCCGTACGTTGAAAGTAAATAGATTTATACAGAAATAATAAATGCCAAATATTTTCTGAGTCATATGAGGAATTCATGGAATCATCGATACTTTCCTAGGATATCACCAAAACATAAATAAAAGGGGAAAATTTATTTTACAGAAACGTATTTATAAAGAACTGTAGCTTCTACCAACGGCTTTTTCCAAATAGGATCTATAGTAGGTAATTCTATTCCCAAAACTAATAAAAGCAATCATTCTAAATTGCCGTATTCGCTAATTCGATATAAATATCTTAATGTCATTCTCGGAAAAAAATATTTTTACGTTATGAAAATAGCCTGTTACTCTTCACCCTAGCAACTTCTCTTGTGGAAAACCGCGGGTCAATCCGTTTCTTCGTATAGACGCGAAAGGAAGATAAACATACAATTCTATGCTCGATTTTCTTTCGAATTATTATACAATATAATTATACTGGGTGTTTCCGAATTAGACGTGAACCTTGGAGGAAATGTTAGGATCACTCATTTGCTATCTTTCGAGCCATATTTATCGATAACAAAAAATCTATTCGAGTTCTTGTGATTTTTAAAAGATTTTTCACCTCATTTCATTTTTCGTCATTTTTTTTACGTTGACCAAATTCGATTATAACTTTGGATTATTTTCATCAGAAGAGGATGAATGTATGAAAAATCAAAACTATGCTGTAAAAGATGTCGAAAAAGAATCAGTATGATTTGACAGTTGGTTTATGAAGAAAATAAAAATCAATTTCTAATATAAATTTGCCTGCAACTTTCGAATTCCACAATTTATGTTTGAAACAATTATTTTAAAAACTTGCCAAATTCCTTCTGTATTCCATAGGAAAGTTTTCTTTAGAATGCAGTCACTAGTTTCGTTTCAGCAGATTTTTTTTATAAACAACCTTTTGAATGTCCGGCATAAAAAATAGTGATTTAGTGTTAATGTTTGAATGGGAGCAATAGCTTATCTTTTGATAGTTCCTTACTATCTACCTGATATCTTAAACGGAGAAAATTATGAAGAATTTCTGAGAACAAATATTGACAGTTTTTTGGACGAGGTTCCCTTGATTGACTATAGGCACACTATAGGCTAAACGTTCGTATGTTTTTGAACGAATTGTTTCCTAAAGGGTGGATAGAAGCTATTTCGTGGCCAGCGAGAAGTCCAGATCTAACACCGTTAGATTTTCTTGTTTGGGGCAGTTTAAAAGAAATAGTATATGAAAGGAAAATACATACACGCGCACAACTTGTGGAGAGAATAGACGGAGCAGCGAGAAAATTGAGAGTAAATTTCAGGACTGAAGAAATTAGAGAGAGGGTTTGTATAAGGAATGGTGAAGGACATTTCGAACATAATTTATGAATTAATTCTCTAATGAAATTTTGAGTTAATTACAATATGAAAAATTATAATTCGTTACTGTTCTTTCTTGGCTTATATCCCCTTTCAAATAAAAATCTGCTGAACGAAACTAGTGTCCTCGTTCTCACGAAAACTTTTTTAGGAAATAATTCTTTCTCAACGTAGAAAAAATTGAAGAAAAATGAAGAAAGGTGAGAATTTTTTTCAAAAACACAAGTACTTTAATATTCTGGAATCTGTTGATTTTCGATTATCACTAAATATGGCTCAAACGACTGTCTAATTTGGAAACACCCTGTATATAAAATCGAAAATGGTCATTTGCACCAACTTGCTTTTGCGAGGATGCATGTTGAGGCTGTTTCATTAATTTTTTTGCCGATTCCCCATTCATTTTCAATTTTCAAACGAAAATTGGAATATTATTATCGATGCTTTTCATAGAAAATTGATATTGAGAATTGGGAGTAAGATATCCTGATTACATCTGAACAAATAAATGATAACAAAATAAGGATAAGGAATATAAATATTCCTTTGTTGTACATCCGGAAATGAAACTCAGAAAAGAATATGACGACCCAAATTGTGCTGCTATTTGCATACTTCCGCATCACAAACATTAGGCCAATCCCTAATTCATTATAGTTTCCTACGAAAATATTTGACTAAAATTAATAAAAATATTAATTCCAATAAATAATCAGATGAAAAGATTATCTTGTTGTGTGTGCTTGTATCAAAAAATCTCATCATTCAATTTTGGAACGATGAATCTAGCAACTTCTCCTTTAATTTTGATAATAAAAATTTCAACTAAATATTTAAAAAGAACCGTTACCATTTTGTTCCGAAAGATTTTATTCGAAATTCCAAGAAGTTGAAAATAATTCGAAATCAACTGTGAGACAAGAATGACAATGTTCAAGACTGAGTTTCCCAAAACTACTCGAAATTATCCTCGTATACTTGAGTTGAGCAGATTTTATCATAAATTTCCAAGGAAAATGTGGATTTTTTCCATTCATAAAAGGTTTGTTCTAGATATTTATATTAAGATTTCAGTGCAGCATATACTGGCTGTCCCAATTATTACAGTCATCTTCAAAATTGATGTTATTTATAAAGAAAAAAAAACCTATAAAATATATATCTTTTCAAACACATACATCTGATCTGAATTGAAAACCGTATCTTAGTTTTTCCGCACTTTGAATTTTTATTTAATCTCGATTCATAATTCACAACTTGACTCCTTTCCAACTCCATAAAATTTGATGGAGAGTAATTTATTGCTCATGAACAACAATGGACCAAAATTTCATTGGATATTTATGGACCCTTCTCCTATAATTCATAAATCATCTAACATGCAAATTATCTTTTTTTTTTGTTTTGGTGGATTTCAATTGAATTTGATTATGTGAATATGCCATTTTGCAATGTCTGCATGAAATCCGCAAAATAAGGGATTTTTCCTTCAATAAGTAATGTGAATTTCGGGGGAGTGACAGCAAAACTTAAGACACCCTTAAAAAAACACAAAAGGTCATTATATTGTATTACAAAAAAATCGAGTTGTAGGCCTCTCTTTTATTGATGATAGGTAGTAATTATTGAAATCGAAAAATTCATTTAAAGTTCAAAAAATACTTGAGAACTGCAGTAATAATTAAAACGCCTTCAAATAGCAGGTTGACACCACTCGAAAATTGGTGGTGGAATATGAAGATGAAAATTGTTAGAAGTACCTTCGTCAGAACTACTTGAATTATATATTATTCTTGCCAAAGTGCTTGCAAGACCAAAAATATTAATTTTTCTCCATTGGAAAAAGTTTTATGAGAAACCTACAGCTACATCTTCCCGATATTAATCAGTTTCAAAGATCGAATGTTGAGCGTCATATTGAAATTTTCAAATATAGAAGCTGCTTAAATTCAGAAAAAATATAACATAAAATACATTTCCACAACAAGCTGTCTAGAGTGATGCCGACACAATCCACATTAATTATTTCGAAACCCATAGTTAGTAAATACGAGATATGTACGCCGCTGAATCGTTTGTTATAGATTATTGTAGGATTTTTATTATTTCTAAAATGAACTCATCTTTATCTCTTTTGTCTCAATCGAACGATAAGTTCATTGATCAACAACCAACCAATATAATTTTTCGTTGGAAAAATTCACAATCAACCAGTTGAATTGGTAGATTCAGATCTAGCACTTCAAGCAAATGGTGTTTACCTCATAGTATTCCAACTTTCAACTTCAAAGAAGGAAAATCTCCATCTAATTTTAGCATAAAAACACCAAGATGTACACAGTTCCAAGACCCGTATTTTTTCGCCACAATTTCCACTAACTCTGAAGGTCTTATTTCACTAAACCGTCGATACGATGGAAATCAAAGGCACATATCCAAGTCCCTCAAAACCTCGAAAAACACTGACACTCAATATTTGCTTTATCAGTTTAATCTTTCGAGTTTGAGTAGTTAGAAGATAAACACCTTGAGGATGTACCGCTTTCGCAATTGGAGGGAAACATACCGACAGAAGACGATTAAAACGTTTTCATTATTTTTATTGGCAGGTTGTTTGCTTTTCGCACTGTAAACGGAGTTTTTAATAGCTCGTCTATCAAGGAAACTGTCCAATTCATTGTTCTAGGGGGGCGAGGAAGGCAATCTGAAGATAGAAAATACGAACTTCACGAGGATTGGCAAAGCGGCTGCGCCTTCATTGGGGATGATACTGACTTTGGTGCGTGTAAAATTTATTCGGTCAATTTAACCTATATATTTATCCAATTAATTTCTTAATCGCCACAACAATTGGTCATCAAACATAGGTCTTTCATCATAATGAAAAATAATAAATTGAACTACCTATCAAATCTGAAGACACTCATCAGTATGATTTTACTACAAAAGTTTTTCCACTCAAGGTACTGTAATTTATTTGCGTCATTAAAAGGAATTCTACTATTATCGATTCATTAATTTTTTTTTTCATTGATATTTACATTTATTATCCCCACACTTAAAATATATTTTCTAATAGTCCATTTCTATATGCAAGCGAATTCAACAAACTCTAGAACAATTACTCATTTTGATTATATTTCACCGCAAGGCCTAGAACATAATCAAGATCGACTTCGTATCTTGTATGATACTAACTTATTGTTGGAAATTGAGAACATGAAATAAATCAGAATACACCCAATTGATTTATTGTGATTGAGTGTCCTTAGTCGACAATAAAAACGCCGAAATTCAACACAGAGGATCGATATTTTCACATTATTTCGTTTTCCTTCTCTACATTTTACAAAATGTACTGTACTTCTTTTCTGGAAAATAAACCAAAATCAAAATTCCTAAATTCTCAAAAGCGCATTCACCATAATAATTTAACCAAGAAATCAGTTGATTGCCGACAGCT
The DNA here is from genome assembly GCA_963966015.1 of Aphidecta obliterata. Classification (NCBI taxonomy): domain Eukaryota; kingdom Metazoa; phylum Arthropoda; class Insecta; order Coleoptera; family Coccinellidae; genus Aphidecta; species Aphidecta obliterata. The sequence continues at coordinate 18,247,665 of OZ014433.1, read as the reverse complement.
ATTAAATGATAGCTCACCCAATTTGGCGTATTTAAAATTATCCTTTTTCTTTCTTTCATCTTTCTTAGACAAACTAAAGTGATCTTTGATGTATTCGCCAGGTAGACTTTCTTCATGGAAATTCATGATGGTTGAGTATGATTCATTCGTTTCGGCTCTGACACTTTTAGAACTACATAATCGATAGACTGAATATATATTTTCTTGGAACGTAAATTGGTATCGATTCCATATCAAATTTACGATGTGAAAGCCCTTATGTTTTCATTAGGTTCCACTATCATAAAAACTAGTAAGCAATTTCCTTTTAAGCGTGGGTATTGTTGATATACATCATTCAGGAGTGCTCAGAGTGTAGCATTAAGGAATAATTGGATGGAAAACACAACAAAGTGTTCAATTATGGTGAGTAATTCGAAATAGAGGAGAGCAAAGGAATCGAATTTTAGTCAAGAGGATAAAAAAAATTTCAATCTGAATTGAAATCAATCTTATTTCTTCCTCCCATTTCTATCAGTGCTGTACGTGTTTCTAGGTCTATTCATCAATTCTATCTCCTATAGCTATTCAAACATTATCAGTAGCAGTACGAAAGTTTATTTCCGTTATTTGTGACTAAAATATTTGTGGTCATACTAGTTTTTTCCTTTACAATTCTTATCTTTCTGCAAGAACGGGCGACCATAAGGTCAGCCACTTTTCTGACCACTGCTCTCACCGTTGAGAACGTTGGAAAATAATAATTGCTGCTTCAAATAATGGAACCAATTATATTGTTACATTTAATATCATTCCCTATCTAAATTTAAATTATACAGAAAATGCAGTCAAGTCTTAAGAACTGGAAAGGAAGTCTAAAATTGAATTTCTTGACTATAAAGTATTGCCTTTTGGTCATTTTGCCGAGAATTATCGACATTGATAAGGAAACCCCCTCTGTTGGATGACACACCTTGACCTTGAATAGGAGATGAAACTGGTTGTTTTGGAGCTTGATCCTGATTCAATGATTGAGCTTGGATGTTTAGCAATGAGGGGTTGGTGAGAAGATTCGTTGCTTGAACTCTAAAACCATTGACATCATCAGAGATATATCTCACAGTTTGTAGGATACCATTGGCATCAATGTATGAATATCCTCCTCTAGTTACTCCGTCGGCTGCTTTGCTTTCTGTATGGGAACTATGTGGACCTGCGTAGCCGTAGCTATAGATTCCCAAGTCGCCATTTGAACCATATTGGGCAATGTCAGCTGCTGGTCTGTAATCTACTGGCGCTACCTGGTTATCAGAAGGTTGACTTGGTACTGAAACAGGTCCAGATATATCTTGAGGAATTGGACTTAAACTGATTGCTCTTCTCAATTCTTCATCTCTAGCACGGGTAGCTGCGAAGAAAGACAAATGTTCAGCTTTTGCCCTTGCTACTTCTGGGGTGTCTTGTACAGGTTGAGGCATAATTCCTGCTCTCGCAGCTTCCAAGGCAGCCATATGTGCTTGTCTGGCCGCAACAACTTCTGGGAGATCTTGAACTGGTTGTGGAAGATTGACTTGAGGAGCAGCACCTACGGCATGGCTTGCTTGTATACTTCGGAACAACGCCAAATGTTTGGCTTTGGCCGCAGCTACATCCGGAAGATCTTGGGGTAAGTTAGAGGCAGCAACTTGGAAACCATGGACAGGATCTGATTTGTATTGTACAGTTTGAAGAACCCCATTGGAATCCATGTAGGAATAACCTCCAATGGTGGTACCGTCCATGTTCCTCGCTTCATTTCGTGTCATCATTGGTGTTGCGTAGCCATAGGTGTATTGACCACGCCAATCTTGGGAATGGTAGAGAGAGTGGATTGGATGTAGTTCTGGATGAAGGCCAACAGTGACCCCTGATCCAGAAGCGAGGCCTGCCAGAGCAACCACGAATAAGTATACCTGCAAGAACATTTTTCGTTATTTTTATGTCGGAAACATTTCTTTGATGATATTCCATGAGTTTCACGATCTCACATTCTTGATAAAAATTACTACTCCGTAGTTTCGTGAAGTGATCGATGAACGCGTGAATTAAAGTGAAATCATGATAATTACAAGGTTCGACTCAGTTTTATTTATATAAAGCAATTAGAGAAGAACTGAGAATGTAAAAAAAATCGAAACTCACCAAAACTTCCATCATTACTGTTGAGCGCTTCTAATGCATAGAACTCGCGAACACACAATAAAACGACTTGTGAGTAAATATGACTTTTAATTTATACGTACCCCGCCTTAATCCATATAAGAAAGATTGTTGTATTCTACAGAACTGATATACAGGTGGTCCAATACCCCGAAAGAGTAGTAGGAGATTTCTTCTGTATGATATAGTCTCTATAGATGAACGTCTCAAAATATCTTGGTGATTATTATCTACTTAAACGGAAAATGAGTTAAAAATTTTTGATCTCAATAATTATTTTGGACATTTATCGATTCATCAAACGAAGCGTGTTCAAGATCAGACATAAAGGTCCCCATTATCAATTTTTTGTTATTAGGATGTCAGGGTTTGTTAGACCCTTTGGATTTGATTTTTTCCTTAAATATTTCGATCTTTTACTTGATGATGATGATTTTTATTCATCCTTCATTTGATTCCATCAGTCATTCGTAATTGATGACTGACAGGGCTGTATCTAGGTACTATTGCGCCTGTGGCAAAATATTAGACTGCGCCCCCCATTTGAGTAGATTTTTTTTCATCCATCATATTTTCTTTTAGTATTTTTTTTTCATAATGCTTGTCATTTGTTTCCGTAAGAGTTTCAAAATAATACACATTTTAATGGAAAAAGTTTTTCATTAAAAACATTGAAATAAACATTTTAAATGAAATGCATAAAAATAAAACAAATTCTGAAAAAACAAAATGTAATATTCATATTTATGTAATAAATACGAACATTTATCTTAAAAAATATAAATTCTTCAACTTAAAACGTACATGTCACTTCTTTTTCGATGGCGAGGATCGCTCTTGTCTCAAGGAGGAACGAAGATACGATTTTATAAGTTTGAGTTTGCTAAACGAACGTTCACATGAAGCAGTTGTCACTGGCAAACTAAGAAATATTCTCAACGCCGTTTGTAAATTTGGGTAAATATTTTCAAGAGTCAGATCGTATAATATATACAATATTTGTAATGGTCCCATTCCAATAAAATTGTCTAAAATTGAGATTCTCTGAAATTTAAAACTTTCAATTTCCATTGAAAATTTATATGCATTTAAATCACAAGGATAAGGATAAGGATATTTTATTGCAAGATCTGCAGCACTTTTCTACAAATCGTCAATATTCATAGTTAGAATGACACTACAATTCAAAAAACTGAAGTCGTTTGCCACTTCGTTCAAAGCAACAAATCTTTCTTCAATTTGAATAATTATTTTATCAAGCACTTGTAACAGTCCAATTCTCAGTTTTGCATTTGCATCAAAAAGATGAGCTTCATCACTGGCTAGTTCTCCTGGCATTCTGGGTTTTTTTCGTTTTCTCGATTGATGTAACTTTGCTTCGATTCCAATTTTATCAGCTTCATTTTTCGAAAGTTCCGTCAATGGCATAAAAAAGTTGTCTGTGTAAGCTTTCAGTTCATTCAATAGTCCAAGTACCATTCGTGAGCCTTTAGATATATCTTGTTGCTTTTCTTGCAAAGATTGATTAATTCGGTTTATTTTACTTAACAGAATTTCCCAGAATTTGAGATATATGATAAATTCATAATTTGTTATGGAATTTACCTGGGACGATTCTTTTAGCTCGCGAAGAACTTTGATAATTTCACCTAATTGCGATTTCAACGAATGTACAGCGTTTGCTTTTGAGGCACAAAAAAGTCAGAATATAAAAAAACTCAAAAATTATAACACTTCAAATCTGGATACACACTAAACGAACATTAGAATTTAAATTTTTGCTCTTCTCTTCACAATTGAAAGAAATCAATATTTATGTAGAATAGAATAAGATTCCCCAATTTCTCTCCCACTTCTTGAGCTCAAAACTCTGATTGGTGAATTTTTGGCAATACAAATTGTTTTTAAAATACCACAGATGTGGCCTAAAAATCTAAACAAATCGATCATTATGAACCATCATCATCAAAGAAGCCACCCTTCAAAACAAGCTGAATGCGATAAGGGATGTAGTGTAAAAAACTCATAAAAGGGCTGTGCTTGGAATCGCATGACGATATGGCCGATTGTAATATTTATGATCAGAGTGCGGCATCTTTGAAATTTTTTTATAACAATTGGACCATATTTCTCGTATTTCTGACCTTATGGCTTATTGCATTTTCATTCTGTACTTTGAATATCAATGTTTCGAAATGTTGTGATCGAATTATTTACTCACGTAACCGTGTGTCATCTTTGAATTATATTTTGTTTTGCTTGGCGCTTTTATTTTTTTATTTTTGATATTTTTTGGCGCCCCTTCGGACCTTGCGCCCGTGGCAAGTGCCACCCTTGCCACGCCCTAGATACGGCCCTGATGACTGATGCAATGGACTGACGAATTAATGAGCGTGCAATGGACGCAACACTACAAATTATTATGCTCACATCATCACATAAGACGGTAGGTTAATGTCAATCAAAGTAGTGATGGTAGCAAAACTGACAGATAAATCTAACGTCTTATAAGATTCCGCGATAAATATGATTGAAAAATGTGGTAAGAATAATTGAATGGAAAGTACAAAACAAATAATGGTAATCGCTATGTAAGACTAATCAAGTACAATGTGAACATACTGTGTAAACCAGACTTGCATTCTACTGCAAATCCAATCCAACTAGCGTCACATACACCAATTTGAAAGTTCATTGTCGACGTCAAAGACATTGAAATGTCGTTTTTTCGATATACCCTTAAAAAAATCCAGTTCGAATATTTCGCATGTTAAACAGTGGATACAGAACTGCCTCAACTGGTCTTTCTGCTGGGTGTGGTTGATGAGATGAATTTAAAGGAGTCTTCGGATGCCACTTCATGGTTGGCAAGGTCGCCTTCAAGAAAGAATTTGTTGTTCCAATGAATGAAATATGTAATGTTCTTCATTGTAGTGCATGGGCGTTACCATGTAAATGAAGAGGTACAATAATTGCTATATACTCTGGGTGTTGACTTTATTGACTGACGTACCCATTCGTCGAATAAATTTATAGTCTTTGTAAGACATAATTGGGTTTGTTTGATATTCATGAGGAGTTATTGATGATGTTGATAGGTTGAATTTCTTCAGTTGGATCTGAATTAACTTCTTAGCTTTCTGAATGAATTTGAATATATGTTGGTAGGAACTCGTAGAAAATAGGAACACCCAATCAAAAAAAAAAGAAATAAAATCTACGAATGTACTATCGAATTAGTCAAAAAAAATTTTTGAGGATAAGTTTGATATGAACACAAACATGAGGAATTACTGAATTTCGAATGCTTCTAAGCTATCTAATTTTGTAGCGTTACATCAATTATTTCGGAAGATCACCCATTTTAATGTGTATTCAAAAAAATTCTTTCGATGGCCATTATGTCATGAAAAATTCTAATTATTCGGTGTTTGATTGATTTATTTTGATGAATCAAGTGATCATTGCAGCGAAATATTCAGGCATCAAGTCTGTTAAATAGATGCTAACCCCCAGCGAATAACATGTAGTCCGAGGGGCTCTGGTCTTAAGCCGGGTCCAGACGGGTGTAATGTAACACGTAATGCAACGTGTATTGTAATGCGAATTGATCATTTGGACTGTACTACGAGCATTACATGCTCGGCTTCAGGGATGAATGTTGCTTGATCAGCGTTGGGATCTAGTTACGCTGGTTGAACATTCTAGATTTTATTCTTCACGAAAAATTTATTTTATGTTGAAAATTCGATTTTTGAATCCGTTCATTGCTCCTAGCATTTCTTTTGATTTTTTTCTCACATAGCATTTTTGATATTTCGTTTTTGGAGATGGTTGCTATAATATATAATATAGGAATGAAGAAAAAAAGTTTTGGATCTATTAACAAGTTTATCAAGATAATGAATATGTCTTCACGATGGAGAAAAATTCTTAGCTCTTCATTTCGAAAGCAAATTATTCGATAATGCATTGTTGATAATTCCAATCAAAGTTGATGCTTCGAAGTTGACTGCTCAGCATCAGTTTTGTTAGGAGATTTAACGAGATATCCATCTGGGCCAGCTACGAAAGCGGTGTTTTTATATATTTTAGGCGGATCTAACGAAATCCATCTTCGGAAAGTATAATAACACGAGGAATTGAACTTTCAGCATTGTCATACTTGATAATATGAGAAGTTTTTGCAATATCATCATTTCTTCGGGGTCTTTGAAGAACGGAACCATGAGCATATCGGACATCAACTTCTGAGGTATCTACTGAAGGTCCATGAGTCGATGCAGAAACTACAGTCCATGTACAGAAAATTAACAGCTAAAAACAGATTGTCAATGACTTCACCAGAATTCTTCGAATCTGATTTGAAATTATAGATAAAAAAATTACGAAAAGCCCTGCCGTGAAGGCAGGAGCTTTTGAGCGCTCGTACATGCACCTTGTAGGTAGATTCGCATTTTCCAGTTTTAGAAATCAATCGAAGGAATTTTCGGCAGCTTTCAAAAAAATTCTGAAACTTAGGCGAAACTCCAGACTTCATGTCAGTGCTTCAGCTGATCAATTTTTTTTCGATAATTCGCTAGAATTTTCTGCGGTATCTATGGTCTTGGTGATGCGATCTGGTCAACATTTTGCACGTAGTTCGAATACATTATTCCTATTTCATTCCAATCAAATCAGTAGTTTCGAAAGTATCAGGGAAAAAATATTTTGAACGGCCATATTTACGGAACCCCTAGTCTAATTTTGCTCATTGATGAACGTGACCGCGATATTTGCGATTCAAACCCACCCTGAAAATTTCAAGTTCCTAGGCCTTTCCGTTCAAAGGTTACAATTTTCTATGGTTTCTATGGTTCTGGTTATGCGATCTGGACAAAATTGTACGTGTAGTTTGAACAACTCATTCTCCATTTGAGTGCAAAATTTCATCCCGATAAAACCTGTAGTTTTCAAGTAATCAGGGGAACAAAACTTTAAACGGCCATATTCACGGAACCCCTGGTGGAATTTGGCCCATTAACGAACTCAACCGATGCATTCGGGAATTGAACCCACACTGAAAATTTCAAGTCTCGGTGTTGTTCCGTTCGAGAGTTATCGTGCTTACGGACGGCCGGTCTTACGGACAGACTCGAATTTTCCGACGGATTCGTCATCAGTGAGTCGAACATAGTCGATTGAGACCATTTTCGGCTCAAAATTCGAAAAAATCCAGACATCTTGACGAAATGATATAGCCCTCGTGTAAGTAGTACGAGCGCTCAAAAAATTTAAAAATTAATCTTCTAAAAAATTCATTATCCTCATATCAACTGGTTTCAAGTTGTTTCAGCTCTGAACAAATAATCATTAGTTTTCATATATTCAACTCTATTATTATGATTATTCATTTGTTATCAACAATATTCGAATTATCAATTGAAATATTTCTATCAGGACTAAAGTATGTAAATTAGCGAATTGGAAATAGGTACCTACTTTTACTATTTACTATTGAGCTGTTATGATATGCAAATATCAAGAGAATTTTGAGGTGAAATCTATACAGTGTGAAAGCTACCCATGAAAATATTATATTGGCTGTTTATCTGAAAATTCAAATGAAATGTAGTAAAACTAAAGAAAAATTGTTCTAGATAAACTAGTAAACAAGCCAACAAATCATTCCGCCTAACCCCAAAGAAAACCAAATCCATCATTCGCAACTGTAGACCGGTTTGGACTCACTCAAGTCTCATCAGTACAGTTCAGTAGAATTGGGAAATTGCGAAATTTTCGCAGATCGCCGCTGCGTTCCGTTTCAAAGTCTTTCGTTTTTTGCAGTCAAAGTCAAAACCGGTCTACAGCGAATGATGAATTTTGTGTTCTCTGGGGTTCTGCAGAATGATTTGTTGACTTGCTTATCAGGTTATCTAGAACAATTTTCCTTTAGTTCCACTACATGTAATTTTCTATCCATAAATGTCAAATGCCATTTTTGAATAAGGTCTGAGGGACCAAAAGAGGAACCCCCCTCTTCAACAGCTCAAATGATAACCCTCCTGTCATACACCATTGGAAACCATAATACAAAGAATACTTCTCTTGATATCGTGATTGGAAACATCTTCGAGAATGTTTTTCAATTTTGTTTTATACTTTCATGAAAAGGGCCTTTTTTACCGTCGCACGAATTTAGTGTATTTGTTGGATGCGCTCACATTTGATGATTAATATGTAAATTGAAGTATAGATAGAAGAGTAGGCATGAGGAACGAAAGAAAATATTTTTTTCAATGTATTATGCTCTGTGGTATTTACAAATAATAATCATACAAAAGAAGATAGTAAACTAAATTCCTTGTGCCACAGTCTTTTCTACCCAAAATCTACCTAAAATATTAGGTATACATTTTGAGTAATGAAAACTACGTGTGACACAAAAAGTCATTCATTTTTGAGCATTCGATTTCGAAATTGAGTCCTTATATGCGAATCGAGTAAAAAAAATAGAATTTCCAATGAATCAATCTCGAAATCGAATGTGAAGATTCCATGGTTCATCAATAATGATGGACTCCAGCATGTGCAGCCAAATGTTCAGCCCTAGCTTGTTGAACTTCAGGGGTATCGACCAGATGACCGTCGGGACCAACAACTACAGCAGCGTTTTCGTAAATGTAACGTGGGTGGACAGCTACTCTGGCGAGTGGACTGGCAGCGTTGTGGTAAGTGAAAGCATGAGGAGCATGGACAGCAGATATCTCTGCAGCATAAAGGTTGGCAGGAACATGTACATATTGGCCAGATCTGGCAGCAACTTCAGCGTGTTTGGCGAGATGGAAAGCTTTAGCAGCTTGGACTTCTGGAGTTTCTACTGGTACACCATTGTGGTCGATGACTGGAATGTGTTGAGGGTAGGCAAGGATTCCTCTGCGACGTCTGTAGTGAACAAGGCCGTGGGAGCGGGCAGCAGCCTCAGCATGGGCAGCGAAATGGGCAGCTTTGGCGTGTTGAACCTAGAGGTGGCAAATGTCATATTCAAATTCAAATAGTGAGGAGTTCAAAGAGAATAAACATACCTCAGGAGTATCGATGGGGTGAGCACCAAGAACAGCCAAGTGTCCAGCAGCTACTGGGTGTCCGTAAACCAAACCGTGTCCAAGAGGTACAGCGTTCCTCTGAGCGGCAACAGCGAAATCGTGATAGTGTTGGATTTTAGCAGCAGCAACTTCGGGTGTGTCCAAAGGATGTCCGTCAACAGATACCACTCCTGGTGCAACTCCATAATGAGCTAAAGATGCTACAGGAATACCATAACCGACATGACCCAAAGCCCTGGCATGGGCAGCGTAGTGGGCAGCTCTTGCGTGCTGAACTTCAGGTGTTTCTAAGGGGTGACCATCTGGACCCAAAACTGACGCGGAGGCTACTGCCAAAGCACAGGAGATGAACAGCTGGAAACAAAATTATCGAATCATTTTACCTCACGCTTCTTTCTTCTCTTCCGTTCACATCGAAGAAATTGAAAAGTCATTCCCACGAAGAGCAAACCGAAAAAACTAATTGTCGGTAAATTCGACAACCAGAATACGTGATTCAGTGGTTATTTCGTTTTCACGCCAATTTCACAGTGTAACATTGTTCCTTTTTTATGTGCTGTGAATATTACCAAGAGATGTTGTCATAATTTTGTGTAAGATTTACCAATTTCGCATAGTTGATTGAATAACTATTCATTTGTTATAATGAGTAATTTTTGTAGCTTCATTAAAATTTGAACAGTTTTCCAACTGATATAATGAGAAAGAATTAAAATTAATGGTGCATTATAATGAAGGGTAACATTTGGAAAGTGTGTGAAATTAAAATTTTCTGATCAATATCATTGGCGATAATGAAGAACCAAAAATAAAAAATTTTGTCACTATTTCCTGTAATTTCGTAACGCTTTTTCTTCGCTATTCGAAATAATAATTCATACCGCAAAATTTTAGTAAATTATGATGAAAACCTTATTTATAACATTCCAAAAAAATGTACTTACGAAAATCTTCATGTTTTATGGTTGCGCTACCTCTACCTTGAAGGCACTAGGAAATTGAATGATTATAATTTTATCAAAACTGAGGTGTATATTTATATGAAAACCCCCTCCTTGGTGGTTCTTCTTGAAGGCGTCGAAGATCAAGGTTCCTTTCACCTTACGAGCGTCTCTTGAGAACGCGACATAAATTAAGGAAAAAAAAATTATTTGGTTCAATGTGCTGGTAGACAAAGAATTTTCGTCATCCTTGAAATATTGGAGATTAGGAGAATGGTTTTATAGTAATATTTAGCAAATGAACGAGATATTTCCTAAATCGAGTAGTATTATTGGTGTGGTTGATTGAAAAGCCCAAGCAAATACAGGGGGTGCTTCAAGTTATGTGGCCTATTAGCCGTTTGAAGAGGAATTGACTTCGAATTTATATTATTATTGAGCTCTAGGAAGTTGTTATTGGGTTTCTTCTGTGGCATATGGTTCGATATTTAAACATTTTCTCAAAGTTGGGAAAAATACTGTACAACCTAAACAAAAGTGTTGCCAACAAGAAGAGTACCTTTTTTCTGCACGATTTTTGATTGAACGATGTGCTCCATTTCTGTTGAGTACTTACACGAAAAATGAATTTTTGAATGATAGTACAGTATTTAACCAGAGAGCATGGAAAATTATTGATAGCATAGAAAATAATAGAGCAGAGGCTCGATTGAGAAAAATGGTTTTGATGGAATTCTCATGATTCAATAACCAGAGTAGAAGAAATTCTATTCTGATATACATAAGTTTGTTTAATTCGTTCGAAAAGCAAGATTTTTTCATCTAATAGGATTTTTTTCGGAGGGTGAATCTTTTCATTGATTTAAAAAAAAAATTTAAATTTATTTTCAGTTTTCTTCGATGAAATCGTTCGAACATAGTTGAGCAGTAAGTTTCACAGGAAATGTAATAACTCATTGATTTTAACAAAAATTTGATGATTCAAATGGTCTTTTATTTCCAGTATAGAATTTTTCCTTTATTCTTGAAAACTCACCCATGATTTGACGGGTACATATTTAACTGTATACATTTTGTATTGAATGATTTTAAAAATGCATTTGGGTTCGATATTTCCAATGATGAAAGTCTCCACTTTCACCCCTACTAAAATTTCAACGGTTCACTTTCTGGGTATTATTAAATCTGAAAATAAAAAAAAACTATTCATCTGTCCCTTGTGGAAAGCTCTTCTCGGGAACTATGGATGCTGAATGCATTAAGTTCGATTCAAAAATCAGTTGCCATCCGGCATCGATCCCCCTAATCCGATCAATAAATCTCAAAATCGAGGTATTAAATGGGAAAATACCATTGCTGAAAAATTGCGCAATTATGTTACCCAATCGAACTTTTCTCACCGCAAAATAATTTTGAAATGAGCCCAAAATTTTTTTTGGAAACGAGATCGGACATTTCGTGGTTGGTTGTGAATAATGAACCTCTATGTGAAAAATTTGAGACTTTTTGAATTTTTCCTCCATTTTATCTCTCAAAATACAGGGATCGATCTTGGAAGGTCGATTCAGGCAACATTTCCGTAGATTTTTACAAAATTAACACAGATCCAAATAATATCAGCATGTTTGTGGAGATAATTGAAATACTTTTCAAATAATTGATAGGATTTCCACCTTGTTGAAGCGAATTCATACAAACAATTTATGGAAGTTCCCCTTAAAATGCTTAACTGACTTGTATCCGGAATTTCCGTATAAATACTCCTCCATTAAAAAAAAAAATCATATCATTATCTATTCATTAGATAGATAAGTCGAAGTTGCGACAAAAATAGAGTTCCGTTAGACTCTTTCAAGTAAAGGAAATATAAATTGATTGGTAATTTCTGGTACTATATTTTCACTATATGAATATATAGTAGATACTTTTTTGCCCTATTGAGGAAAATAGTAACTTCACAAACTTTGTGAAGTGCGTGAAGATGGTACTTCTGAGGATATTCTGGCTGGTAAAGTGGTGAGGTAATGATTTTTTTTCCCTATTCATGGGGTTTATCTCATCATACAGCAATAAAATAACTATTTATACCACAAGTGTGTGAAGTGAGTGGATTTTTCACGAATGGAATATTGCCTATCGTAAAAAAAAAATTTAATCACAAGCTAGTTACAAATTATATTCTGTCACAATCATGAAAATTCTGGAGAATTGTGTACTACTGTGAAATAGAAAATATCGGAGGCTAATTTTAGATCGAAATTTGCATCCTTCGTTTAATTCTTCAGGAAGCATTTCATTGATTCATTTGTTGGTTCTACTACTTTCATATTCTATCTTTTTGAGCGCTCCTAAAACTTACACGAGGGCTATATCATTTAGTCACGATATCTGTATTTTTCGAATTTTGAGCCGAAAATGGTCTCAATCGACTATGTTCCACTAACTGATGACGAATCCATCGGAAAATTGGACTTGAAATTTTCAGTGTGGCTTCAGTTTCCAAATGGCGTGGTTGAGTTCTTTGATAGGCAGAATTCCACCAGGAGTTCCGTAAATATGGCCGTTCAAAATTTTGTTCCTCTCTCGTTTTGTATTTTGATGGATGATATATTAAAGCTACATTTTGTCCAGATCGCATGACCAGAACCATAGAAACCATAGAAAAATTATAACATTCGAAGGTAAAAGCCTAGAGACTTGAAATTTTCGGGGTAGGTTTGGATTGCGAATGTCGCGATTACGTTCATCAATGAGCAAAATAAGACTAGGGGTTCCGTAAATATGGCCGTTCAAAATATTTTTTTTCTAATAATTTCGAAATGACTGATTGTATTGGAATGAAATTTTGCACATAGCTGTAGAATAATGTATTCAAACTACGTGCGAATTTTGTCCAGATCGCATTACCAAGACCATAGATACCGTAAAGAATTCTAGCGAATTATCGAAAAAAAAAAGGTCAGCTAAAGCACTGACGTGAGGTCTGCAGTTTCACCTTAGTTTGAGAATTTTTTTGAAAGCTGTCCAAAATGTTTTCAATTTGTTTCTGAAACTGGAAAATGCGAATCTACCAACAAAGTGGATGAACGAGCGCTCAAAAGCTCCTGACTTCACGGCAGTGCTTTTATAATTTTTAATTATATTGTGTTCCTATTTTCAAACTCAAAATTATTGTACAATCAAATATTTTTCTCACACCTTCAGTTGAAATCACAAAGCAAAAACAATCCGATTGAATTCATTTCTTTTTATTTATGCATAATGACTTATGTACAGTATGTGTAAACATTATGATTGATTTGCTTATAAAAATAATTATATTTGATTTTAGTCACTTTTTGTAATTTCTTGCATCAAGGTCTATTCCTCCCTAGCAAAACATGATTCTTTTCTCACATAACTAGGTAATGAAAACTACAAATGATGGCAAGATAAAGCTCTCGGAGCTGACACAACTCTGGGAGCAAGTATTCTTAGCGAACAGGACGTCTGAATGCATCTTGATTAACTACGAAGACAATTTCTAGAGAATACATGGTTACAGAATTGTGTCCAGAGGATATCAGATCGTTCAATAATGGTGGCGAGCAGCAGCATGTGCTGCGAAGTGAGCAGCCTTAGCATGTTGAACTTCAGGGGTCTCTACAGGGCGGCCATCTGGCCCGATAACAGCACCACCAAGATGGTATGAGGCGGCATAGAGCAGAGGGGAAACAGCGCCTACTTTAGCAGCAGCTTCATGGTGAGCGGCGAAATGATGTGCTTTAGCAATAGCTACTTCAGGGGTGTCCAAGGGTACTCCGTTGTGAGCAATGACTGGCAAACTAGCTGGGTAGCCGATAGAATGAACTTGTGGGGCGTAAGCGTAGTGTCCGGATCTAGCAGAAGCTTCAGCATGTTTGGCAAAATGGAAAGCTTTGGCAGCTTGAACCTCTGGGGTTTCTACTGGAACACCATTATGGTCAATAACTGGAATATGTTGGGGGTAGGCGAAGATTCCTCGGCGACGTCTGTAGTGGACGAGACCATGGGCACGGGCAGCAGCTTGGGCGTGGGCAGCATAGTGGGCAGCTTTGGCGTGTTGAACCTGAAAAATTTTCTCCATCAATATAAAGTAACTTCAACATATTGATCCAAATTACCTCGGGGGTATCGATGGGGTATGGGCTGCCTACAGAGTAGTGTCCTAAGATGCCATGTCCAGCAGGAACGGCGTTCCTTTGAGCAGCAACAGCGTAGTCGTGGAAGTGTTGGAGTTTAGCAGCAGCTACTTCAGGGGTGTCCAAGGGGCGACCGTCGTGGGAGATTGCTCCAGGTACGATGCCATAGTGTGCTGGTACGTATGAAACTCCATGAGCCACACGGCTTCTTGCTTCGATGTGAGCAGCGTAATGGGCTGCTTTGGCATGTTGAACCTCTGGGGTCTCAACTGGGCGACCGTCTGGACCAATCAAAGCCTGATGGTGGTAATAAGGAGCATATCCAGCAGATGCTGCTGCTACGACGAAGGAAACGAACAACTGGAAAAGAGAGGAAAACTTCAATATTTGGAAAGCTGTTCGCGATATTTTAAAAGAAGTTCCATTGATCAAGCTAAGATATTATCACAAGATAGATTGGTGTTATTATTTCACACATATATCGGATGGTCTCTCGAAATACTTCCTGATATTGTGTTACATTTCTAGATTCCAATTAGAGTCCAATCAATTATTCACGCCGATATAACTTGCAACATGGAGCAGATTTGCAGATGCATGCAATATGATATGTTGCAGATATTCTGAAGAAGTTTCCACTGATTTCAATGACAATTATACTCATTATGATGTAATAATCTTAACAGAAAAAGAATTGTGACATCAATATATCGCACCCGTCGTAGAATAAGGAGACAACTCAAAAATTGATTTTGTTGGGGAATCGTTTTTGAAGTTTTGGTTTACCGAAGTTTTCGTTCTATACTTTTGTGTACTTACTCAATTCAACACGCCGAACATTCGTAATTACTGCAGCAATCCATTTGAACATTATAATTCTAGCACTCATTATTCAAATAATGCAATTTTTCCCGTCACGGTGGAATATTCTACTGTTTTTCAAAAAATTTGAAATGTTATATTTTTTCACGAACAGTCCCTTATGTGGCGGAGAGGCCAACTATAGTTATTATGATATTGCACGTAAGAAAAGGGTTACTTTCTGAGTTCAATACCGTCACTAACACAAAATGGACCTTTTTTGAGTGGTCTCCTTATTCTACAATGGGTGCGATATCTTCATTATTTTTTTCAACGGTGGATTATCTACAAAAAACACTTTTTCTCATCCAATTTTTCAAATTTTGTTACGATTCCCATAAGAGAACAATAAAAACCTAATGGAGGAAATTTGCATATGCATATAGCAGTAGTTGCAGATTCTAGTGGTTTTGGAAGCAGCGAAAATTTTTTAAAAGAAAAGTATTTTTCAGTTTGTTCGATAGAAATTTCATTCGATAAAATTGTTCAGGAAACGAATTTTCATAAAATTCCAGCTTCTTGAAAACCAGATACAACTAGTTGTTCACAATGTCGCCTTTTTCAATTTCTTATATGATGTGGAGTGCAAATCAATATTATGTGTTAGAGGGAGGTTGTGATTCGAAACCGGATGAATTTAATTCGGCAAAATTCTGGGAGAATCAGGTTTTATTATCGACATAGAATTCGAAATGAAGGTGGACCAATCACTATGTTTTCACCCTTTCTTCCGATTTAATGAAAACCGAAAATCACTTATCACTATAGTCACTCGACTTACCAAAACCCTCATGATTACTTTCTTGAACAACCTCTACCAGTAAGGCACTAGGAAGTTTAGTGTGACTGTGATTAATACAGAGCGCCATGATCTTTATATATGATACCCCCTTCTTTGGTGCTTCTTAGGAAGGCGCTATAGCAAGGTCCCTTTCACTTGAAGAGCATCTCCATTGAACCTGACAATGCGTGTACTGAAATTGGTTCAATAACAAAAATTGATTTTATCATCAATAAGACCTGACGTCTTCACGACCCTTAATTTTTTATGGGTTGAAGGCGTGGTGAGTTTCAAAAGAGGAATTCAATTTCAGAGTGTTTTTTCATATTGGTGATTGTAGAATGTAGAAGTATAGGAAGTTTTATGATTTCGGAAATAGCCTCCTCATATTTTTTTTTATTGAAAGAAATATCGAAAGGAACATTTCAGCCCATGCATGTTCGTACTCGCCCTTGTATTGGTGCAATGTATTTGAAGGGCTGCAAACAGAAGGGTGAAATACGAAAAAGTGATCTATCTGAAACTATCCCCCAGAAGCTTCAGGAGTGTTGGAGACTATTTTCCTGAGAATTATTATTCCGAATAATATCCGAAGATTAACCACCCCTGTAATATTGGAATTGGAATAGATAAATTTTATGATTTATTTGAAAAAAATTGTTAATTTATTTGGTCATCCTCAATGTATTAAATTGGCAAAGAAACTATTTTAATATATTATCTGATGATGAACCAATATCATTACTTCATAATGCGAATATACTTTCCCAAAATCCACGCAGTACCAATTAACTGAATCACATTTCTAACGATATCGAAAAGAGAAACCAAATCCCATTATTATACCAAAAATACTTGTACCTTACGAATTCAACTGCTACTTAGTATCGTTGAACGAAAAAAACGATCAAAATCAACGATGTGTCCATAATGATGCATTCTTAATTAAGCTTATTGGAAATGATCTCATCAAGAATCATTTCGTATGAAATTCCTCGAATATTATGAAACTTGGAGCCAGAATCAATTAAAAAATTTACCATGAACCACAAAGCATGAAATCCATTGCACTGAGGAGGTGATAATTTTGTTTTAGTTGGCAAGATATTTTATTTTATTTCACAAAGGAATTTGTTGGCTCCTTCAGCTCACCAACGTTAGAAATTTATCAGAGCGAAGAACAGAGCACGTTTTCGGTGGTATTGAAATGTTTTCTGTTGCCAAACGAGGTGTGTTGTCATCTTGGTTATATGTGATAAAATTTGAAGGTAATAATAGCCATCGAAAGAGAATATGAGACTCAACCCTCTGGTCTTACTATAGACGAGGTAATTCAATGCATACCTTCATTCATTAGGATTTTGTTGAGGAACAAGTTTCGAGTAGATATAATTACTACGACTAATTATGATCAGGATTTATGTCTCCTTCCATGATATTTTCGATAATTTCGCAGTATGGTGGATGCAAATATTGTATTTTTCTTCAAATCAAACACACAGATGAAAACATCAGCATGAAATCTGTCGGAAAAAGAAAAAAAAGAGAGCAGAAAAAATGACAATAATAAAAATTATTTGTAACGTTAAGTCGTTTTGGAATTAACCACCCATTCCAAAAATCCATCAGGAATAGAACATTACCTTTCAAAATACCTATTTCAGGAAGATTTTCTTCTGTTTTAGAGTGCGTCTCTTGAAGGAGAATCACCTATTCAACATATAAGTTTCCTAATTTAATTTTTGATTCTGAAAGACACTTGCTTTTTTCCTTCGAAATTTTTCAATATTCAAATTTAAAACATAAAACTTTTTGTTCTTTAACTGGATGCTTTTTCAACCAGATTTGGCCATCCGAGCAAGGATTTTTGGAACATGGTGAAGACCATTACAGGACCCTAGTAAAAGGCAATCATCTCCCATATATCAATCAGAAAGCTTCAGTCTTAAATAAATCAAAAAAATTGTTCGAAATGAATTATCGAGGCTGAACTTGACAGTAAATATTAATTTAGAGTTTTCAACCAAACAACTCGCAATTGAGTCCTAACTTTCTCGGGCTTTGCAAAACGAAGAAGAATTTACGTATCGTGCTAGTAATGACACTCCTAGAATATTATATTGATTTGGTGATATACCTAGAAGTTTATGTAGAATATATTTATTTCAAAATATCAAAATGATAATAATTTGAATAGGTTTAAATTCTATCGAAAAATCTTTCAATCTCAGTTCTTATAATATACAATGTACTCGTGGAAAGCCTTGTATTTTTTCATCAATAAAGATTCTATCATGAAGAAAGGTTACACCTGTTTATTTCATTTCCAGGTAATTGATCGGAAGCGGATGAGAGTCAACCTTTCAACTATAATCAACTGCAACAAGACGTAAAAGGTGACAAGCAGTTTGTCGAAATGACAATAACAATATGGGCCAAAATTAATGAGTAAATATAACAATAACACTACCTACGCTACGAGATATCCCACTCCTGTGTTAGAGGTTACTAGAAGAATTTGCGATCAATGCATTCAGGTATATTTTGGTATCAAGAAGTTTATTTCACAGAAAAACAGGTTTGATTATACGTGATTAGGCCTCATGAAAAATGGAAACAATATAAACAGTTTACTTCCTGGATAATTTTGTATATAGGTAAATTTGTTCTGATTATAAAAAAATCGATGAGGTTTCCAGCCATATAACTACGGAACCCTTCATTGTGCGTGGTCCGACACGTGCTTGGCCACATTTTTGTTATTATGGCTGTCCATGTGATGCAATACATCATTCAAATGGATTGATAAATTAGCGAAACATCTTGGCTATGTGGAACATTATGTTAATCATGAAAAAAACTAATCTGATCCCATATTAGCAACGAGACAAGTTCCGGATGCATAGAATAGCAACTTATTATCATAGAATTTCAATAATCACTTTTATATGACAGATTGGTCTTACTTATATCAAGACATGAATTGCTAACAAATTAGTGTGCTACTGTGGCATTTTACAGCGTTCACTGTGGCTGTGGAATGAATTCCTTGAATAAGTTGAGATATTTTATGATCGTTATTGGCGACATTATCACGCTCGGATACATAGATTATTAAAAATCGCGCTTTTTTTCTCGCACATTGATCGCCCATAAAAGTACTGTTAGTTCGTTTTTCAAAGTTCCATTTTGAAACCGCTGATAGGCGTCAATTATAAGGTCGGATAATTTATTGAGGATTTTTCCATAGACATATCGAACGTTCCATATCTATTTCGTATTTATATCTCCAGGAATGGTGTTCATACTTGAATATAGGTATAATATGGTCTATAAATATTGTTATGGCAATTTCAGAGAAATGCATTCATGGGCTTACAAGATCTTTACTTCTACTCTACTTCGGAGCTAAGAAATGAGAGTTTTTGATATTTTCCTGAAAATTACGTAGAAGAATTACATCCCTCTGAAATTCTTCCGACTTTTTCGAGGTCGAAATTCTCGAAAAATCAATCTGAATGCCAGAATGTTCTGGTGGTTTCTGAGTTTTCCTTCCTTTTTGTTCATCCGTTATATACAATGTCGCACCAAGATCGTGTCATTTTATAGACGAGTAATGAAACTTCTTCTGAAAAAATTTCAACGTTCCCACAAGTATGGCAAACAAAAAAATTCCTGAAATTTTCCAGAATTTTTGAATTTTTCAACATGTTTCTGGTAATTATATTCCTAACTTTTGTAGATTATGTAATCCTCGACATATATGACGAATTTCAGAAGATTTATCACTTCGTTCTGTTGTTTCAAGTAATCCAACTCACTTAGAATGAATGAAAAAAACACTTTTAATCAATTTTTCCTCATTTAAAATTTCATCTCACGTAATATGAGGAGTGGATGGATGGATAGAGTGCTGTTTGTAAAAGAATAGACTAAGTTATGCCAACTCACATCAAGAATTGGTTGTTTTTATTTCTCATACAATACTCTTTCCCTTGAAGACTATGTCGAGTTTGAAACATTGAGGAAGTAATTTCCAAATCGAAACGATTTCGAATCAGATCAAATAAAAATTTACATTTCATTATTGAGTTAATCTTATCAAAACAGGAACAATTTTCTTAAGCACATCAGAGTCCAGATGAAAAATCTCAAGGCCGCTACATAAATATAATGAAACATCCAGGTGGAAAACTGTTTTAGACTGCAAGTACAACTACTCAAATATCCCAACCTGTTTTCGAAATGGGAGTTTCTTCGCACCAAAACTCGTTGCACATCATCGTTTTCGCCACAAAGATTCTTTTAACGAAGATATTAACAATACTAGGAAGGTCAATAAACGACCAATTATTCCAAATTTATATGCATCTTGAAAATAGCCGAAGGTTAACAGCATGCCGCAATTTAGCATCCATAAAATTATTTCGTTCACGTACCGACAGCTCACAATAATTCTCGAGGTAATTATAGAATCAGAGCAATCATTAGCACATGATCAGTCAACTTCCTTGGTATTACCATGTTGAATGTGTCAAATTTAGTTCTGGGCTATACTTTGGTATAATAAATATAAAAATTAGAGAGGTAATTTTCTATTGTTGAAAGATTCATTTGATTTGGTTCATATGAACATACGTTTATTATATCAAATCTAGGTCAAGGACACTGTAAGAATTGACATGGATATGAGGTTTGAATTTATTATTGAAAATTATCTTGGTGTGAAATATTCCCTTAAATAATTCATGCTCTAGGCCTTTAGAGGAATTATAAATGACAATTCCATCATACCCAAAAGCTCGGTCTTTCATGAATCTATGTTGAGTAGTTCTGGACTCGGGGGAAATGAAGGAGCGTATGTAATATCCAGGAAAAATTCTCTTACTCCCTTTGTGGAACCAGAACCTTTTCGTGGATTCGGTAAACACACCTAAAAAAGTTTAAGACGGAGTAGAGTGAGAGAGGAGCACTCCAGGTTTAAGAGCTTCGAATCTTCAACGCTGAAATATTCATTATACATGGAACGGATGACTACTTCCATTAGTTTTCAATAGGTATTCCCAACCGGAAACCTAATATAATTTCTAGGTGTGGTTCTTCCTTAGCTATATTGCATTCATCACGTTCATAATTCATTTCTTCACGAATATGGTATTTAAATTTTTTTAGAGGTTTGAAGAAACACCCAGCATTATTTTAATATAGTCAATTCGATTCGGGAGGTCTGCATTGAGCCATCATTACCTCAACTACTAGAGCATTAAATGAAACCACAAAAAGATCAGAGCTTTTTCTACCATTCTACATCACAAATAGGAATCTGAATACCAATTGAATTATGAATTTTGCACAACTAACCACATATTTATCTGCTTAACGCAGGAATTCTCATCGTAAAAATGAAATTTTAGGTGGCATTGCTTCAAAAAACGTAACTTGCAACATGAACGTTTACTATGTCTGGTCTAAATACGTGACTGTTATTGCATTCTAATGAACTTTGAAAACTGAAATTATTATTGCCTTTGTTGGTTTCTGCTGAGTAGGCTTACCCACGACTTTATGTTAATAGTTACTTGTGGAATTTGGTCCAATTACATACGGTATGTTGGGGTAGATGTAAAAATGGAGATAAAGTTTTTCACGATGTCGTTTTATTTGCACACAATTGTTTGAGTCACAATCGATAGAGAACACCTTTCATTTTAATTTATTCATATTTCACATACTTAGTAGCAAATAAGGATCCCTACAAAGTCACAAATCATCAGTGAATTCTCGAAGAGTGTTATACACTATTGTGATAGTTTTATATTCATCTCTTGCTGAAATTCAAAATGCAGTTCTAGACATATTGGAAAAAAAATTATATACAAACATGTGAATTTGCTTGAATGAAATTTATGTAGCCTATAAAAGATTGTAAAAGTGAATTGTTTTTTTTTTGTCATTCAATATGTATAATGTAGAAAGGTACACGAGAAAGAAGTACTGCTTCAGGAAATTCTAATAATCTAGTACCCATACAAAGATGCTCCGATGCTTGATTTTCTCCAACTAAAAATTCGAACGGAACCCTCATCCTTCGAGCTGGACTCCTAATATGCATTTTATTACTTCATAATATCCAAGTATTATGTCAGAACAGGATATCGAGAGAAATATTTTTGAGACTGTGATATGTTTTAAGAGTAGGTAATTTTATTTGGAGCTTATTTCTGTAGTATGTTCAACAGAGCGTTACCTCTGTTGTAGACGTGAGAAATGCATGAAATATTTTTTATATTTACGATTTGTATTCTCAGTAGGTTCTTACGACACGAGACTCCAACCGTGCTTTCTAACAATGAATATCTATTAATCTGGGTTGAATTTTTTCACATTCGTTATCTTTAAACGGGCTTAATTGTTTCCTTATTGGGGGACTCCTTCCAATTGTTGTAATTGGTTTTGTTTCTTGATATTGGGATGCAATTATTGCCGCTAAGGAAAATGTTCAAGCAATGTCATTGTATTATCAGTTGAATGAATACACATGATGATTGTTCTCTTTATAAAGATCAAAACTAAAAAATGCTTCCAACATTGATTACATTATTTTTCGATGAAAGGTGAAACTATTTTGAATCATTTCAAGCTGTTTTCATTCTAGTATTTCGAATAATGAACTTTTGTAATCGTTTAAGGAGAACAATTTCTCTACACTTTATTATTATACAGGGTGTTTCCGAATTAGACGTGAACCTTGGAGGAAGTGTCAGTATCACTCAGTTGCTCTAGTTTGAGCCATATTTATTGATAATCGAAAATCAACAGTTGCCGAGATATTTGAGTTCTTGTGTTTTTCCAAAAATTTTAACCTCACTTCATGTTTCGTCAATTTTTTCTACCTTGAACAAATTTGATTATAATTTTGGATTATTTTCATCAGGAAAGGATATGATATGTATGGAAAAAGCAGAACTAGCCAGTATTAGATGTTGAAAAATAATTAGTATGATTTGAATGATAGTAAGGACCTATCAAAAGATTTGCTATTGCTCTCATCAAAACATTAATGCTACATCACTATTTTTTTATACCGTACATTCAAAAGGTTGTTTATAAATAAATCTGCTGGAACGAAATTGGTGACTGAATTCTAACGAAAACTTTTTTAGGTAATGAAAAAGGAGTCTGGCAAGTTTTTGAAATAATTTTTTCATAAATAAATTGTGGAATTCGAAAGTTGTAGGCAAATTGATATTAGAAATTCATTTTTATTTTCTTCATATTCCAACTTCAAATCATACTTATTCTCTTTCATCATCTAATACAGGATAGTTTTTCTTTTTTTCATAAATATCATATCCTTTCCTGATGAAAATAATCCAGACGTGAGAGAGAGAAATCTTTCAAAAATGACAAGAACTCCAATAACTCGTGAACTGTTGATTTTTGGTTCTCAACAAATATGGCTCAAACCACAGCAAACTAGTCATACTCACACGTCCTCCAAGGTTCACGTCTAATTTGGAAACATCCTGTATATTCCTGTATAATTAATGAAATATCGCAGCTCAAATACCTTTAAATCTATAGTGTCACTCATTATTGTACCAGCAATACAATCTGACCTTCAATCATGCAGTACCAATTTCAACATATTTTGATATGAATAAAAGTTTTCGAATTGTGCAGAAACATTCAGTGAACCAAATGAATGGAATCTAGTTTCAATTCGAGATAAGATACGTGATGTGGTTGAAAATTTCGCTCATTCTATTCAAAAACACACATTATTTTTCAATAATTTATTGCACCAGGAAGAGATTGCAATTCATACAATTATGCAAAAAAGTGCGGAGGCATAGCATTATATAAAATTATAGACTATACAGTGGACTCGAAGTGGATCCGATAAATCCCATAAGAAATGGGACGAAGAAACAAGATTGACAAGAAAGCATCGTTACAAAGGAAAAATTGTTTCAGTAATCAATACTTGATTCCACCACATGTCCATACTATTCTTTCGGTCGATCTTGTTTATAATGGATGAAAGAATAGAGGTATGTCAGGTCCGGTATTCCTCAAGGAATATACTGTCATGGAAATCCAAGAGTGAAAATAAATTCAAATTAGATCACCAAAATTCAAGAAGTTTTTTTTAAAATATCGTATAAATTATAGTATAATGAGTTTTTTTTTTAAGATGGTTCTGAATAATTTAATTGTTACCATAGAGATTGTTGCTAAATTATTAGAATTAAGCAAGCGGGGTTTGAACAAGAAAGAAACGTCAGAGAGTGGATTTGCATTTTGCCAGAAAGTAAAAAAATTCGATAATTTTCAAAAAGTTGGAAGAAAGATTGGTTCTGTAAGAAGAAAAATATAATGAATGGTATTTGGAAGCTGGTCAAGAGTGGATTTTCGTAGATTGAGTTGTTGGATTTGGCAAGTAGAGGAAAGAAGGAGAAATTGAAACGTCGTGCTGCTTGGAAGAAGAAAAATTATTTGGAAGCTGGTCAAGAGTGGATTTTCGTAGATTGAGTTGTTGGAATTGATTTGGCAAGTAGAGGAGAGAAGGAGAAATTGAAACGTCGTGCTGCTTGGAAGAAGAAAAATTGAAAATTGCATATAGTGAGTCCACTCACCAATCGAACGTTATTTTTGAGTTTAGATATTATATTAGTTTTTAGGTTATTTTGAAAGTTGGGGTATTTTTTATAGAATTAGATTAAAAGTTGTTGTAAACAAAATATTCTTTTATTTGTGCACCTTGAGAACCCTCTTAAAAAGAGTCACGGGAAAAATTGAAAAACAAAATTATAAGAATATGGTTCTTTCACAAAATTTAATATTTATTAATATGAAAAAATTGAACCATAACAATACATTCGGTTAAGAAAGTACCTGAAATTGATTGGTATTTAAAAAGCCAGCACAAAGGGATTGTCGACATTTTTCACTAAGTTGGCACAATTCTCCTCTATACTTAAGCAGAGTTTGAACATCATAATAATAATATGCCGTTTAGTTAATAGTTATAGGAGTGAGCACGGTGTTTGTTTGTTTGTGGTTCAATAATGGACATATTATTCAATAGGTGTAGATGAACTCCATTTTGTCAGTGTTCTGCGATTTCTACAATGCATAAAAATATCGAACGAAGAGTGCGTCTCAAATTCTGTATTGCAAATGAAAATGAAGTGAAGAAAGAAGGCCTAATACCTGCTAAATACGTTGCGATTCGTAACGATCCATCGTCACGCTTTATCGTTACAAATCGATCTGCACAGATAAATCGTCGCGTGTATCTATAACAAATCATTGCAGATTATTTGGACTAACAATCGTTGTCGAGACAGAATTGGGGATCGATGTAGATATCAGTGCCTTGTGAAGACAAATAATTACAGTTTGAAATCAATTCTCTTGTAGTTCCACATTATAAAGCTTTTGGATCTTTTTCTCCATTGTCAAAATGTTATGATGAATTTGAGATTGGGCCAGGAAATACAATTCTTCATTCTTACAACCAGGCTCTAACCTTCTAGAACTGCTCATGAATCCTGATCAAACCAACTGCAAAGCATCCGTATCATATTTCATGGAACCTATTTAATTATTAGGAACCTATTCATTACACCTAAATAGTCCGCCACAGCCACACCCTACCTAATAAATCTTAAATTCAATCGTAGCTAATCAACAAAATTAAGTGGGCTATATGCAAATGCGTAAAGCTAACCTTCGTTTTAGAACAGACCAGCTAATTGCATATTTATCAATGCAAGTGTCGCCTCTTACTTCTCTCCCAGTTTTCAGGAAAACTCCTGAAACGGCACTGTACGCTTCGGAAACTGCGTTCCTGAAATATAGTAATGACAAAATGAATTCCAGCCTGTTGACGGCCTTCGAAGCTCTACCGGGTGTGTCGCACAGGACTCGAGTCGCGGTTTGGTGTTGAAATTAGTGCCTTGAAGTTCACTCATGGCCTTATTTAAATGAAGATCAGCAAGGTGGAGTACCTACGAGCGGAAGATTACTTTGGCCGGAGTGATGTGCAAATTTGTATTTCATCACGTTGATGGAATGAGGAAGTCTAACGGAAAAAATCGAAGAGGAAAAATGGTGACAAAGTTGAGCTTCGATCGTTGGAAGTTTGCCGATTGTTCCATTGTTTTACAGTTTTCTCAACATTTCGGGGAGTTATTTATACTTGATAATGGGTTCCTTTGAAGAACATTATTTATGTAGAGTAGTAAAAGCTTTTTGAGTGAACCAAACTTCTGTCAATAATTTTTGCAACATAAAAAGATTAAAATCTTCAACGAATTTTCATTCTAATTTGATAAGGCCTTCTGTTTTGTTGGCGAGGAAATCTTTCACCCAATTTTTTATGTCGTGGTATGTCTAAGCGGCGAAATCTTTTTATTCGGGTTGTAGCCCTTCGAAAACAACATCCTTCATTCATTATCTTCACGATGAAAAAAATCGGAAGAATGAAATATGTGGGATTAAACCCTGAACTGTGAAAAAAAAATACTGTTATACATATATTGCATCTGATATTGATATGGTCCCAATCGACTATGTTCGACTCACTGATGACGAATCCGTCGGAAAATTCCAGTCTGTCCGGCCGTCCGTCCGTCCGTCCGTAAGCACGATAACTCTCGAACGGAACAACCTAGAGACTTGAAATTTTAAGTGTGGGTTCAGTTCCCAAATGCCTCGGTTAAGTTCGTTAATGGGCCAAATTCCACTAGGGGTTCCGTAAATATGGCCGTTCAAACTTTTGTTCCCCTGATTACTTGGAAACTACAGATTTGATCGAGATGAAATTTTGCGCTCGAATGGAGAATGAGGTGCTCAAGCTACATGTGGATTTTTGTCCAGATCTCATGACCAGAACCATAGAAAACATAGAAAATTGTAAGTTTTGAACGGAAACGCCTAGGGACTTAAAATTTTCAGGATAGGTGTGGATCTCGAATGTCGTGATCACGTTTATCTATGAACAAAATTATACTAGGGGTTCCGTGAATATGGTCGTTTGAAATTCAGGTTTCTTCATAATTTCAAAGCTACAGATTCGATCGTGACGAAATTTTGTATACTAATGGAAAATGATATATTCGAGCTACATTTCTCCAGATCACATGACCACAACCATAGGAACCATAGAAAATCATAACTTTCGAACGGAAAGGCCTAGGGACTTGAAATTTTCAGGATAGGTGTGGATCTGGAATGTCGCGTTCACGTTTATCAATGAGCAGAATTATACTGGAGGTTCCGTAAATACGGTCGTTTGAAATTTTGTTTTCTCGATAATTTCGAAACTACGTATTCGATCGGGATAAAATTGTGTATTTCAATCGAGAATGATATTTTAAAGCAACATTTTGTCCAGATCTCACGACCAGAACCATAGAAACCATAGAAAATGATAACTTCCGAAGGGAAAAGCCTAGGAACTTGAAATTCTCAGGGTGGGTTTGGATCACGAATATCGCGGTCACTTTCATCAATGAGCAAAATTAGACTAGGGGTTCCGTAAATATGGCCCTTCAAGTTATTCTTTTCCTGATAGTTTCGAAACTACTGATCGGATTGGAATGAAATTATGCACCTAGCTGAGGAATAATGTATTCAAACTACGTGCGAAATTTTGTCCAGATCGCATCACCAAGACCATAGATACCGTAGAAAATTATAGCGAATTATCGAAAAAAAAATTGGTCAGCTGAAGCACTGACATTAAGTTTGGAGTTTCGCCTAAGTTTCAGAATTTTTTCGACAGCTGCCGAAAATTCCTTCAATTGATTCTAAAACTAGAAAATGCGAATCTACCTACAAGGTGGATGTACGAGCGCTCAAAAGCTCCTGACTTCACGACAGTGCTTTTCGTAATTTTTTCCAATTAGTTGAATAAATTTTGTTTAACGTCGTGACGAGCGTTGATTCAACCATAGTTCTCGCCCAATTTCTTTTCGTACATCTTCGAAAAGTAGGGGCAACTCTTCTTCGGGAAGCATTTGCCTCCATAAAATTAAAATTTCATGGGCAGAAAATAAGGCCCAATTAAATTATCATCAAATACACCATTCAATGAAAATTGGTGCTGAAAATCATATTCAACAATGTCGTGTGAATTTTTTTCAGCCCATATTTGATTAT
Organism: Aphidecta obliterata; assembly: GCA_963966015.1. NCBI lineage: Eukaryota > Metazoa > Arthropoda > Insecta > Coleoptera > Coccinellidae > Aphidecta > Aphidecta obliterata. The sequence goes on along the minus strand of OZ014433.1, from coordinate 18,219,488 downwards.
TATGGAAATTTCTCGTGAGAATTCAGCCTCAAATAATGTTCTATTGGCGTTTCGAGAACTCTCTTGCAACCTACTCGAGACAAAGAAAAGATCTTTTCCCTTCGAGAGGATTGTTGAATTTGGTGGTAATAAAACACAATGTTGTACTAGAAAATTGATTAATCTTTTTCAAGACGACCTAGCGTCCATTTGATACATTTAATATAAATGGAGTGACTTGTTCTCTCACGATTCTTCAATCAAAATAGATAAATAATATTTAAAGAAACATTGTTAGTGTCGTTAAACATAGAGAATATATAATGCACAAGTTCATATAAACCATCGTCATTCGATTCTTTCTTAATTATTAATATGTACACAAGTAAGTATTTTGACTTCAGGAAATGATCAAATATTCTATATTAATTCCCAACAAAATTAATGACTCAAAGTGAATTTTTGAGTGTTTGAAGTAACATAGCCTGTACAGCAAAACTGCCCAAGATATGAGTGAAATAAGTACCAAAGTATATGAAGAATAACTGGACATAAATCTCGAGTATTTTTGGGTATCATAACTATATTCGCAATTCAAAATACCAATAAAATTAGTGGAAACCGATAATTTATACTGAGAATGAGCATGCGTGGAAACAAGTATGAATCGATAAATTACTTCAAAATTCTTCTACGAAATGGATGCATTATTCGAGTAGAGTCTTTTTAACTCATATTTCAAGTTTAAGTGGTTACAACCGAGTTGTAACTATGAAAAGGCCTCAAGTTAAATTCCTTAATAACTGACGATTGACAGCTAATAAATCACAGCAGTAATAAATATCTTATGTGAATTAAAATCTAAATTATAAATGTCCAGGATTAATTCCATAAACTGATCATAACTTTGTTTTATAAACTTCAAGGGTTTCCATGGGTACTTCATGGTTGGAGTTGCTCATACTGCTACCATTACTCAAGCCGTTTTTCTTCTCGAAATTCGGATTGCTCGCCGACGGCTTCATCGAGCTACACCTTGGAGCATCAGGAGTCCTCGTTTTCTCCAGATATCTCCTTTTCTTTCCAGGGAATATCCTCGCCATCTTACGAGCGATGGGATGAACTAGGGTTTCGTCGTAAATGTCGTCACTGCTTTCTGTAAAGAAGGAGATCGTCCATCCTACGAAGACTGTGATGACACATCCAACAAACGAATAGTACATGTAGGTCATGGAGTAGAGCTGAGAGAAGGGGTCTCTGCAAATGAAATTCAGCTTCAGCTATTGTGCCATAGATGGTAGCAAAAATATTTGACAGGTAATTATGAAATTTAAAGCTTTGCAATCTTTCGAGGTGAAAGAATATTCTGAATCCTGAAATCTTCCGGCTATCAGTAGAGTCACGTTAAAATTCAATTTGGTTCATCAATAAAATAATTCAAATATTCTAGCATAATTCGAATTTGAGACTAATGAAGTCATGGCGGAGCTTCAAATTTTGTAAAAATTTGGTTACTCTTTGACTACAAATAAGATGAATGTGGTAATGATTTTATGAATATTCATTCCAACGATTTTACTAGCATAAAAAAAGTGTTTTAAGTGAAACATCATATTAATTCAGATCGATTTGTTGAAATGGGCAATCTCGAGTAAATACCATTTGAACGTGCTGTTATTAGTGTTTGAACACTTTTATTTGATTTTTTCGCACATTTCACATCTATCAGTTATTCCAAACCACCGCTCTATTCAGTACATGGCTACAATGGAATATAACCATTCATCGGTCGAAATTGGAAACCGAGTTTATGAAATGATCATTTGAAAGCTCCACACCGCGCGGAAATTCGGCATTTAACAAATAAAATTGAAATTATTAATTCTTTACCACAAAGGTCCTTTTACTGTCATTCGAATGCGGTTTACTGGATTGAATTAATTTGTAAACAATGAATAATATGCGAGAGAACTGAGGGGAACGTTTGAATGTGATGTTTGGAGCTAACCCCCAAAGGTCGAATTTATATCCGAACGATTCTGAAAATGTGGACCTTTTCCATTTTATTTATTTTTGGTTGAATAATAGGTTTAATTAACGGTGTTGACCATTTTGGAGTACATAAATGCCTTTGTGCCGACTAAGAACGAATTGGTTAACCCTTTCGAGCATTTCTTTTATATACCAGTACCTGGTCCAAACAAAAGAACGCAATACAAAGGTTCATTTCTCTTTTTCACATTATTTAATTCTATGATCTCTGAATACACCACAAAATATCCAAACACATTTCGCTTTCGCGTAGGGCATAGGAGCTCCTCTTGTGATATATCTGTGACTTGGTCAGTTGACTATCAACTTGAATCAATAATTCTTCCGCACAAAAGAGTAGGTTTTCTACTTACGATGTGATCAGATCTGTATTGATCAGATCATAAGGGTCTTCGGTATCGTTGAAATCGTAGGGATACGGAGTGGTGGTTGGAATATTCCAAGCCTCCAATCCCCTGTGTTCAGGTTTGAGGATGTGTGGATTGAACGAGGTGTTTGTACAGCCTTCCACGTGGAGTGGAAGAATCCTTGCTGGTGGTTTCTCGATTGAGAATCCGTTGAAGGTAATCCATAAAGTGATTATATGTCCTGTAATGACTCCAACAGCAGAACCCTGAAAGGAAATTGGATCATGAAAAATATCTCTTATTGAAGCTGAAGACAATAAAGGTAAATGAGCTACAACAATGGATCATAGGGAATGTTGAATTTCACGGCGTAAAGTGGTTGAAGAAAAAGCATCGACCAATATTCCATGTATGGACAGAGTGCAAGAATGGTCCCATCAATCGCAGTAGATCTATATATTTCGACGATGTCGACTGTGCTCAGCAATTAATTAGCAAATGTCAATGGAATTATTGATACGGTTGCGTTGGATCCTTTGTAGGGCAAACCTAGCGGAAATCAGGCGTCCATTTGATAGCGTCGCCTGGTTTATGTACAGAGTGATTTATCAGTTTTGATGGGTCGATTAAGTCTTCCGCATTGGAGCTGCGAATTGGAGGTGATGGGACGAAAGGTCCTCAATACATATTTGAATAACGAGGTGAACCGGATGTGGGAAGGGTTGAGGTTATTTAAGAATCTCAATCGATATTTTTGAAGTCCATGCGGTGTCATTTTCAACATAAGCTACTCGTTGAATACTTCCATTGATGAAACTTTGGTATTGTGATACTCAAGGATTTTTTGCGTTTTCATTTTGTTACTAGGTCTTCAGGAGATTCTTCCCCCTCCCCACATTTTCTACTGAACCTTAGATCACAAGATGCCTCCCGAAGCAACACTGAAGAAAAATGTCTGATGATATAGCATATTCTTGCACAGGTCAAGTCATTCAATTCCGAGGGAGTTCTTGGAATCCTCCAAACCTGGAAAATTCCACCAGAGAGCATCCTTTCAGACTTCTCTTTCTTCCCAAACTGTTCTTTGGTGCGTTTCCCTAAGATAGGATTCTCGTTCTGAAAAGAGGGTTCCGGCCCCCTTCTCAGATCAGTGCATCAGCTTCATCGTCTCTCCTGGTTTCAGAAACCAAATTCGCGATGATTCTTCACAATGAGATATCGAATCTTGTTGAAAAAACCAGAACGCAATCCATGATATTTACCCCATATTGATCACATCATTCGACATCTTCTGCGAGTTGTATGCCACGGAGAGACGTATGGACAGAAGAGGGTCCACAAAACTAATATCTGAATACAATTCAGATTTCAGAGTATCAAACACGTATTCACAATTCAATTTCAAGCATCCCTAGAATAATAAAATCTACTCACCTTCCAGTTGGCGCATGGGACTAGCAAAGCCAACAAAAAGACTCCAAGTAGGGGTCCCGAAGTAGCCGAAGTGACCAGCATAGAGGACTCGATAACACCATCCAGGAGGCCAACGCCGAAAGCTATTCCCATGATAACGAATCCATAGACAACTCCGATGGCTTTGATGGCGTACAACTGGTGCGAATCCTTCAACCCTTTGAGATAGGGGATGGGACGAAGGAAGTCCTCGAAGGTGACTGTAGCCAGGGAATTCAAATTCGATACGTTCAGACTGCAACAACGAGAGTTTATGAGATGAGGCTCATACGGCGTTCGGATTTCCGAAGGCAGGATCGGAATGGATAAAACAAGGTATGAAACAATATGATATAAGAAAACGCTGCAAATAACGCACTAATTGTCATTATTTCAATGTTGTTTTAAGATTTCCAGCTAGCCTGATAATGGCTCACGGCCTAAATCAATAGCCAATAGAATATTTTCATGAAAAGTGTGCTTTTCAACTATCAATATTATTATTTCACCCTGATTCCTTGCAAAATATCTTCAGATAATTAGGTGCGTTATTGTTTTAAGGAGAAAAAAAATGTATAAGGATTTTAGCGTTGCGGTGAAAAAGACACATTTCGAATACCATGATAAGTCGTAAGATATATTTTCCACAGTCCTCTTATCCCAAATGCTTTAGTACACTATGTTGCAGATTTAAAGTTCGAATGAATATCACCGTGGAAAATATCATTTCATACCGTTCATTATTCGTCTGCCAGGCCATTATCGAAGTCTGAATCCCCGAAGTGATGATGGTATAGAATTGTTATTAAATTTTCAGCGCGCGTCAATTTCAATAAAGCGCACCGCAGCATCCGACCTTAATTGAATTGCGAAAATCAATATGGCAAACACCATATTATCCCCTTCCAATTTCGAATTTTTAATTCGGTGTTTCGATCTTCCGAGTTGTTGTTTTCGGATCTCCATCAACGACGTGATAGAAAAAAATTGTTGCCATATAGTTGGGCGGGAGCGTTCGGAAAAATCGGAAAATGAAATTAACCGCAGATAATCTCCGACGAAAAATTCCGGCTCAGTTAGGTCGATCCAATATCGCAGAATCCACTCCTGCCGGCAGGGGACCACGATTGCATGTTTGGCAACGATCCTCCCGGAGTTTGAAGGGGGTTGAGAGGGCGACCGTGAGTGGCATAATAACGACAGATCGGGCTGTTCACCACAAATTGGTTTTAAAGTATTTTCATCGATGGATAGTTAGTAACGAGAGGCTTTTATTCCAACGTGTTCTCCTGCATGACTCCTGGTCCTGCATACAGAGCCTGTGAAGTTGCCGTCTCCGTCCTTTGCGTTGCTTAAAAATGAAATGGATGAACTCGAAAAGATTCCGGCCAGAATATTCACTGTGAAAGTTGAAATTATGTTCTCAAAATGAACGAGATGCAACAAGAAATTGTGCGAGACATGTAGATTTCTTCCTCGGTATTCCGACCGACATCTAGATTTAGATTTGAGGTGATGCTTTGGCCTCGAAGGAGTCTTTCATCAAAGCGACCATTCGATCTTTTTTGCTAACCATTCTACTACTGACGGTCCAGGAAATCCACATATTTGATGATGGCGAGTTTTCTGCTTTCTACCAGCTGTATGAGTCATCTTTCACAATTCCATAAAGTTTTTGAGCGATATTTACCTGAGAGCCCCATTGAAGAGACTAGCCATAAAGAGACCCAGTATGCCAGGCAGGTAGTTGAATCTATCTTCTACAAAGAACGGCAAAATTTCGTCATATTTTTCTATATACCCAGAGGATAGAGGATCGCAGTTGGAGTACGTTGCGTAGATCACCATACCAACAACCCACGATAAACTGAAGAGCACAGTGATCACAGGAATATTGAACATCAGAGTCCTGAAATGAATAGAGGAGACGAGTTAAGTACACTTATAATCTGAAGAATAAATTTATTGGAAAGTTCAAATTTATGGATCGATAAAGAATAAAATACATGAGGTAGGTACTATGAACTTCACATAGAAGGGAGGTACTCACTTTGTTACTTTTTTCTGCGAATCCATACTACAGTATCTTTGAACAAAGTTCTGCTGGCAACCAAAAATTGAAAGTGACATGAAAAGTTGTCCCACTAGTGCAGAGGTCGTGGTAACTCTTAATGTTGGATCCAAATCGAAGCTGAAAGGAAAGGACGATTATATACAAGATGGTACTTGGCAACGTAGGTTTTGATTAGTTATTTTCAATGAGAAACCCTAGGAATCGTTCAAAACGATTAAAAAATTTTCGAAGAATTCTGGTAGAAAATGTATAATAATTCCTCAGAAACAGTATCAAAGGATTATGTACTATAATCATTAAAAACAGGACAGATATGGGCATTACGAAGGAGAAGAAGGGAGGAAGAAGACAGAGCCAATTAGATACAGAGTAATTCAATTTATATTAGCCGAACTTCCACGATCTATTCCGAAACTTTTTTCAAGAAAAGAATCTCAAAATTGTCGTTTTTTAAGAACAAAGGATATTTCAGTTGCATATAAGACCACGAACAATTTGGGCTGATTTATTAAAAATTATAAAAGCACTGCCGTGAAGTCAGGAGCTTCTGAGCGCTCGTACATCCACCTTGTAGGTAGATTCGCATTTTCCAGTTTTAGAAATAAATTCAAAATTAATTTGAAGGAATTTTCGACAGCTGTCAAAAAAATTCTTGAACTTAGGCGAAACTCCAGACTTCATGTCAGTGCTTCAGCTGACCAATTTTTTTTCGATAATTCGCTAGAATTTTCTACGGTATCTATGGTCTTGGTGATGCGATCTGGATGAAATTTCGCACGTAGTTTGAATACATTATTCTTCAGCTAGGTGTGAAATTTCATTCCAATCCAATCAGTAGTTTCGAAATTATCAGGAAAAAAATATTTTGAACGGCCATATTTACGGAACCCCTAGTCTAATTTTGCTCATTGATGAACGTGACTGCGACGTTCGCGATCCAAACCTACCCTGAAAATTTCAAGTTCCTAGGCCTTTCCTTTCGGAAGTTATAATTTTCTATGTTGTCTATAGTTCTGGTCATGCGATGTGGTCAAAATGTTGCTTCTCGATTGAAATACTGAATTTTATCTCGAACGAACCGTAGTTTCGAAATTATCGAGAAAACAAAATTTCAAACGACCTTATTTACGGAATCCCTAGTATAATTCTGCTCATCGATAAACGTCAACGCGACATTTCAGATCCACACCTATCCTGAATATTTCAAGTCCCTAGGCCTTTCCGTTCGAAAGTTACAATCATGCGATCTGGAGAAATGAAGCTTGAATATATCATTCTCCATTCATAGTATACAAAATTTCGTCACGATCGAATCTGTAGTTTTGACATTATCAAGAAAACTAAATTTCAAATGACCTCATTTACGGAACCCCTAGTATAATTCTGCTCATAGATGAACGTGATCACGAGATCCGAGATCCACACCTATCCTGAAAATTTCAAGTCCCTAGGCGTTTCAGTTCAAATTTTACGATTTTCTATGGTTTCTATGGTTCTGGTCATGCGATCTGGCCAAAATTTCACATGTAGCTTGAACACCTCATTTTCCATTTGAGTGCAAAATTTCATCTCCATAAAATCTGTAGTTTTCAAGTAATCAGGAGACCAAAACTTTGAACGGCCATATTTACGGAACCCCTGGTGGAATTTTGCTCATAAATGAACGTGATCACGACATTCGAAATCCACACCTATGCTGAAAATTTCAAGTCCCTAGGCGTTTCCGGTCAAAAGTTACAATTTTCTATGGTTTCTATGGTTCTGGTCATGCGATCTGGACAAAATTTCACATGTAGCTTGAACACCTCATTCCCCATTTGAGTGCAAAATTTCATTTCGATCAAATCTGTAGTTTCCCAGAAATCAGGAGAACAAAACTTTAAACGCCCATGTTTACGGAACCCCTGGTGGAATTTGGCCCATTAACGAACTCAACCGGGGCATTCGGGAACTGAACAATGAAAATTTCAAGTCTTTAGGTTGTTCCGTTCGAGAGTTATCGTGCTTACGGCTGGACGGACAGACTCGAATTTTCCGACGGATTCGTCATATGTGAGTCGAACTCTATCGATTGAGACCATTTTCGGCTCAAAATTCGAAAAATACAGACATCGTGACGAAATGATAAAGCCCTCGTGTAAGTAGTACGAGCGCTCAAAAACAAAATAACGATAAAACGGAAAAATTTAATAAATGTAAATCATGCTTTTAAAGAAAACTTCGAAATTTTGCACACCTTTTGGAGAGCCTTGAGATAAATAAACAAAAACCGTCTGTTTTCTTATTAAACGATCCAGTAGACTTGAACAATTCACCATTATTGGATCTTTATTCAACATTTTTGTCTTCTTCTGAATTATGGAAAAAAAATAACTAACATCAACAGATCTTCTCACTTAATGGCGGTAAGATAAGCATAATTTCATCCTTGAAAGCGTCATTTGGATATTAATCCCGCACAAGGAGTTGCGCATAGAATTGACCATTACCCCCAACTTGTGATAAGATCAGTTTGTATTATTAGGTAGCTTTACAGTTTAGAGAATTTATTTATACCTTAACCACATGGAGATGATGCTTTGCATCGAAACACGTATCGTGGAATTTAGCCCAATGAAGTGGAAATCATATAAGTTATTCTATTATAAGTTTAAAAGAATTCCATGTGAACATTGTATCGTAGAGTTCACCAAATTTGTTAGAAAAATCTCCCGAAGTTGTGGTATGGTAAAGAATGATTTTTTTGGAAAATTCGATTCTTGAAGTCCTGCCATAAGATAATGATGATCAGGAGACATGCAGGAGTGGCGCAGCGCAAATGAAATTGTTTCCATGTGTTCAATATAAGAGCCAGGAGATTGAAATAAAGCACATTTTGTATCAAAAATATGGAAGTTAATTGGAGATGAGTAAAATTTTCCATTTTGCAAGATAATTCGAGGCGCTCGGCGAAGTTGCGCAAGAAGAAAAAGTCAAATGAGGTTCACCAAAAAGCAGTATTTTTAAGACTCCAAGTGATCATAAAAAGTAAATCGTTCTTGAAATAAAGGGGCTAACAAGGGGGGTGGAGGATTGGCCTGTATATACGACAAAATTCCAACTCGTGTTAATTATTGAAGTATTCTTCTTCCACAAGGCTTCACTACAATTGAACTTCTGTATTTCGTGGGATATTTAAGGTACGTAAGGTCCCCGCCTTGATCCCCGCCAATAAATTCGCGTGGACAAATCGAACTCTGACAAAATTGCAGACTCGAGGAGCTCTATAATTCATTCAATCGAGGAAGTTGGCATCTTGGAACTTCGAATCGGTTCAATCTGAATCTCGTCGCCGATGCCCCTTCAACTTTTAATCATTTTAATATCGGCGAGATAAAGGCGGCGAAGGTGTCTGAAACCAGGTATATTGAGTTTGCCTCTCGTAACCGACAGGCCCCAATAAACTCGCTGAAAGTAATCGGACAAGCTCCCGAGTTTATTGAAAACGTATCTTGATGAAAAAGTACGACAACAATATTGCGCCGAAGTCCGCGCGGCTCCGAAACTTATGATTGCAAATTTGGCGCAGATTTTGTTTGCCAGTTCGTACGAACTTTACGTGTATACATGCTCGGGGCTTTTATTACAACCGAAAATTGAATTGAATGTGTTGCGTGAATTTATGAAGGGGGAAATGGTATTTCCATGGTTTCACCTTTGCACATTTTGATTATACGATTCGCTACTTGATCTAATATCGAATTTTCCGTATGGTCTACCTATCACACCTTCCTTCGTATGTAGAATCTTATTCGAGGCAGGTTGACTGCTGCTGTTTTATTATTCCATTTTCGGTTACTGAAATTCTCTCAACTCTCTGATATCCCCGCAATTGTCAGACAGACAACAGGGGACTCTTGTTGCCTCTCAACTATGTGACTGCGTGACTCGTTCAAAATTTATCTTACGGCTAGAGGCCCGAATTGTGTCATAAATCCAATGGTTTTTTCACTTTTCCCCGGGATCGCATTCCAGGAAGTGCTCGCAGAACATGCAAATATTTTTCAGAGATCGGCGCCCCTATTAATCCATTCAAATTCGCAGGTCCGTCCGTCAATAGAACCGGCATGCCAAATGCATTTTCACACACGATTTGCCCGGCTCCATCCGCTCGGAAGAATGTGGTATAATGCGAGTAGAACAAGCCGAGCCCCACGAGCCCGTTTGCGGAATCCATAAGCTCCGGTTGGGTGAGCATTGAAGAATAATTGACTACTGACTTCGGCAAATATTGTATCGGGCCGTATGTTGGGGCCTCCAATATGCAGACATGTGAATCCAACTGAAACTGGACAACGGGGAAACGGAAAAAGCGAAAATGCGAATGTTGATTCTAACCTTCCGCGTCGTCTATCCTTTTTGTTGGGCTCCAGAAGCCCATGTTGGAAGTTTTTCCAATGGAAATTCCTCTCGAAGAATCGGAAATTTCAAAACAAAGTTTTCAAGCAACTATGTTTCAAGCGGTTCAAATCTGTAGAATGTCCCTTGTATGTACAGACAGCCTTCAACCTATTACCCAGGAATTGAATTCATTTGTTTATGTAAACTCATGAATCGACCCTATGGACAAGAAAGGTCAGCCCGAATCCAGTACATGGTTGATATCACCCAATCATTTACGCCTGGCATTAGTGTTAAATCGAAATTAGGCGGAGGGACGAATTACCATAATTCTGTGGCGATTTGAATATCGTCCTTCTTACGTCCCATCGAAATTTCATCAGGCCAGGCCATACAGGGGCCGGTTCAATCCATTCCGGAGTCATTCATCTTCTTCGTTTCCTTTCAATAATAAATGGTCCATGAGGATACAAGATTAATGAAGATATTTTGATGGGAGATTTTCGCTACAATCGAGGCTCGTGAGTGACCAGCGTTTCCCGGGAAGTAGATCCATTGTTCCATATCCTCCACAGAATTTATTGTGTTTCGTAAGTTGAGTGCATTAATTTTGGAGGGGTTTAGCACGATGAGAAATGGATCACACGAAATATTGTTCATCGTGAACCAATATTCTTCTAATCCCTTGTAGCGATCGAAATTAACGTTTTGAATACTGGACATCATTCATGAATCATTGCTAATCTACACACACATGGTGTCCTCGAATCAATAAAAGCAATGATCCGACAGATAACTGACAATAAGGAGAATATTCTAGAAGAAAAAAGGGAAATTACTCTTGAGTAAAATGAAAGTTACATTTCTGTGTGGTCAACTGTCACGATTTTGAATTCAGTAAAAGAGCAGATCAGTGCGAAATAGTTATTTAATCAACTAGTTTATTAATGACAGCGATTAATGGTCGAAATATTTTAACGCGTGAGCGGAGCGAGCGCGTTAATGTTTGAGACCATTAATCGCTGAATTAATAAACGAGTTGATTACAAGATTTTTCCATCAACCTCATCAGGAATGGAAAATAAATTCTGGAGCGAAACCAATTTTTATTTTGCATGATATACAAATTTGACGTAATACAAATTTCTATGTTCATTATATATATTTATATTTATGCTTCCTATAGAACAATTCGAAAAATTCATAGAGGGAATATTGGACATGTTGTGATATTCTGAATAGTTTACATTTATTTCATTTCCTATAATGTCCGATAAGGAACGTATGGATGAAGTGGAGGTTGAAGCATTATTTACTTTGGAACTATTATGACATACAATTTTTTCTGAAGTTTCTATTTTATTCTGAATGGAGTTTTCAATATACCCTTCTGCAACAGAAGTTGATTTCC